>JBAMHX010000014.1:8447622-8467644 GCA_037177515.1 Pseudomugil tenellus | reverse complement strand
TATATATATAATTAGTTATCGCTCAATCCTTTTTTTTCGAATCCCAACAGCAACATCAAATAATAATCTCTCATTTTGTTTTTCAATTAACTAATTTTGCAAGTAGCGCAGTATTGCCTTTGTAGAGTTTTACGCACTAAATGCGTTGTGATTCTATGAAAGCCTCTTGCTGGAATGACATATCGTTGCTAGATGTTGCAATATGACAGGTAATTGACATTAATCCGCTCTCTCAGACTCAGGGGGGGCTTTAAAGTAAATGGGGATACGGTTAATGAAGCACCACTTGCCCTTTGAATCTCGGTCACTGTGTGCAGCAGGGAAGTTTGAAGAAACTTCATTTGCTACTTTTCAGATATGCGTCATAAAATATAAGGAGGTGTTCTTACAAGGGTTGACATAAATCAAATTTCTTCTGCATTTAAACCCGGTTTACATCTTAGCCTGCTCCTTTAAAGTGATGATGCAGTTTATTGCGCTGGTTTTTCTTGTGAATTTGACGCATCTCTTTCAGACTCCTAATAATGCGCTAATGGAATGCGCTCTCGGGGTTGTCATGCTTATTATAAATCGTCTTGAGAAAGCTCCTTAGAAACTGTATCAGAAGGATAGGAGCAGGTGGGAGAGGAAGATTTTGAGTGTCAGGAGTCGCACCCCTCCACATCGTTGGTGCAACAGGGGCCTGCTTAATGAGGGCACCTGTGGGGCCTTCCTGGATGGAGAAGTAGCCTAACCTCGCCACGGCCGATCAGAACTGAAGCACCTTCGTGTTATTCCTCCGTATCCCTCCCCCCTTATGAATCCTCAGGGTGCGCGCGCCACAACCCTAACCATCCAGAGTTCGTTCACTCTTCAACAACTTTTTACAACGATAATGATGCGCACAGTGATGTTGAAAATCTAAGGAAGTGTTGCTGTAGGGATATAAGGACCATCCTTTCCTGTGGGTGGGCGCTTTGCGTGTTTCTTCAGGAGCAACTCACTTGTGATAAAAAAAAAGCACCTCCCTGCAGCCTCCCACTGAAGTGATTAATACATAATCGGCTGCCGACTCACAACCAGCTTCTCTTTCAGGTATGCTGTAAAATTTATGGTAGAGTAACAGACACTGTGAGTTGATATACATCCTGGTCATGCATTTTTGTGCACTATCCTTCATGGTAATTAAATCACCATCTTTCTGGGTTTATGTCACTAAGATGGATAATCTCTGATATGTTGTGAGATATACTGTCATTTACTATAGCTGGCGTCTGTGAAGGGGCAAAAAGTCCCCATACCCAGTGGAGCTGGCCTAATTATACAATTAGTCTTGAGGTTGGGACAGTCCAGGGCTATGTGTCCTGTGGGACAACCAAAGCATTATGACTGTCATCAGTATTTTCAAAGGAAGTAAAACTGCTTAAGTGAGATATTCATAGGTGTAACAGACGGTGCCATTTAGCCATAACTTTCACTTTTGTTTTAAAGTTAATCAGAGCTAAATATCTGTTTTGCGGGACTAACAAATGGAAGAAACCAGACGGTGGATTGGGAGATGTCAAGGCTGTTTCGTCAAATCCCTAATACTATAGGTCATCTTGCTATTCAATCGCTCATGCCTTAAGCCTCATCTGGGGCCTCACCAGACCAAATCCACATCTCTTTGAAGCTTTGGGTCAGGTGGAGACCTCCATATCTCAGTCTTATAGCCGATCCAGCCATATGTGCTTTTTGGCTTATCCCTGGTCAGTTGGAAACATCAAGACACCACATTTTCTTCTGCCCATTCAGAGTCATATCTGTCATTGCCAAACCCAAGTCTGTTAAGGAGAATGGGTGTGAGACTTGTGATGTTTGGAATTCATGCAGACATCTCCATGAAGTCAGAGGGAGGTCTTGGCACTGCGCAGCTGCAGAGACTGTGGCACACTGGATACGTTACTGTTAGTCTACTGGCTTATCACATTGAATTTCAGCTCCCACAGGGAGCCTGGATGCTTAGGATGATTGGTACCCAACTTCACTGGTTTACCATAATAAGCATGCAGTGGCTCAACTTTATGAAGTTCAGTTTTATGTCGGCGAAGCAGGAGTTATGCTCTTATCTGTTGTTTGCACAAATGGCCCCTTGTCTTTCTTTTATTAACAGAATTGTGACTGAGCTCAGTTTGCACATGTCCCCTGTCCTTATTTGGATGTAAGTCTTTTCCTTTTTCTCCTTTTCCGATGATGCCCCTTCCCTCTTCCCAGCTTGGGATGGTGACTGTCACCTCTCTGAATTCTGACCTTTTCTGCAATAAACCCAGGTCTTTCAGGGCCAGCCACTCAGATGTTGCAGGCATCATAGATCTGCACAAATCTGATCTAAATTTTTCCCCCACAATAGAGAGAGTGATGGTAAGAATGAGGGTCCAAGAAGAACAGGGTGGAAGGAAGAGGTGGACTGCCTCTTGGTTTCTAGAAGCATTTTTCTCAGTCTCCTAATGATAGGAGGAAGATAGAAGGATATGATAAGATGATATCGAGGGTGCATGCACCTATAATAGATTCAGCGACTGATACAGTGAAATGAATCCTAAGTTTATTAAATACTGTTACTCCAGTGTATATGCATGTCCTATAGGCAACATCTGCAAAGTTAGCTGCATCATAGAATTTACAGATCCCCTTATGTCAATAATTAATCTGTTTTTGTTCATATCCCGAAAAAAAAACTGTAAATGTGGTTGTTCCCCATGTGCCAGAGACTATGTTGTTGCTTTTCAGGGAATCTAATACCTTCGAAGCAACATTATCCCCAGGCAAAAATCAAAACATCATCTGAAAAGTCCATCTGCTTCACTTTGATGGAGTAGTTCACAATATCCCTCCACCCGCTTGTCCTTACTTTCCGAGTACACTCAAGCCTACATCCTGCATTTAGAGCCTTTTAGGAAAGCCTTGTTATTCAGTAACTGTCTACTGGGGCAGCATGCTTACGCTTATCTGCACTTTAGTTTCTACTTTCTGGCTCGTGGGCCATATAATGGGCCAGGTATAGGAGGGCCTGGCTGTCCGTGGACGACCTTGCTCCCCTCACCTACTGCCTTGGAGTGGCTCCCAGTCCTGGGATGGGGCTTTGGACCAGCACCAATTCTCTTCCCCCACAGATGTTACTGAGCCACCAGATATTATGTCAGTTTCTGAGTGATGCATCATACTCTTCTAAACAGCAGTGCATGGCTGCAAAGTAGCATGATGCATGTGACAATACAGGAAATCAGTTAGGTAACCCATAAGATGAAGTGAAATGTTGTTATGATGTATGAATCTTTCCTGAGAGACATTTAAGAATTGTAGGAACATAAAAGAAAAATGCATCCATTTTAACAAAGATAACTGATGAAAAACATGCACTAAAGCACATAGAAACACTGTTTTTAATCAAATAATGTATCATGTTAAAACAAAAAACGTGTAAATAGTATGTGTAGATATTTTTTCGGTTATGCAAACCTAGTTGCATTGTCTGAATATATATTTTTATACTTCAATTCTTTCAAAAACTGTTTTTTTTCTCCTTTTTGTGTTTGGAAATGCATTTAATTTAATTTGTATGATCATTATCCACTGTTAATTAAAAAAAATATATTTTATTGGTTATGTGTAGATATGACAATTGATGAAGTCAGATGTGCTTGAAAAACAATCATTGGTCAGAAGAGCAAATACTGCCATAAAAAATATCAAAAGTAAAATGTTCTTCCCAATTAATCAAATTTTGATTATGAATAATATTAGAAACACAAGAACCTTCACTGTACCATGGTCTCCATCATGTCAGTCCAGTACAGGCTCAACGTTTGAAGGGATAAAGAAAAACATTTTTGTCATTTGCAAATACATAAATGATGATGTGCACACTGGGTAATTGATTTAATGAAGTTCCTATGAAACTAAAAAGTACAGGTCAGTTGTGTAAACCCCCCAGGAAGCCTTTTGTCTCTCAGCTCTCCTTTGGGAAACACATCGGGGCTAATAGGTGAAACCACAGCTGCCGAAGTTGGAGTGGAGAGGCGCGACATTCCCCCTGCAGACGTCCGACAGCCTGAGTGTCAAACGGGACAAAGAAATTTCAGTTCATCCCGGCGGTCACGATCCACGATCCGGAGGAGGTGGAGTTGAGTCTTCCCTTAGAAAAAAACTTAAGTTTTAAGTTAAACCTACAGCCGAAGTATCTTCTGCAAGCTGAAATAATCTGGGTGCGTGGTGGTAAATACTTACACTGGTTGCTTGCAGTTGGAAAAGAAGACAAATTCCCCTTTGAATGCGGAGAGCAGCAAAGGCAACATGGGCTGCTGTGTTTTCGGATTTACTCTTGAAATTTAAGATAGAGACTGGGAAAAGTCAGCTACGGGGCTTGGAAAAAAAGTTGGCAAAGAGCCTGGAATTCAAATATGTGACTAGAAAACCCGTGTGTTTGTAGGAGAAAAGTAAAACATTCCAACTCTAAGAGGTTACAGTTGGTGAAAGTTTCAGAACAGGTGTAATTTTGTGGCTCATGTTAGACACTGAGTTAGGACACAATGGTATTCCAGAAAAAAACAGGCCAATATAGCACATCTAGATTTCCCAGTTTAGTCCCAAATTGGTTATAAATCTGCCTTTTCCACAGAGGATTAGAAATAAGATGGGAGTAAGTTTTCCCTTCTAATACCATCTTTATTTGAGTCTAGTATGTTATGTTGTGTTTTAAGTTTAATAAATTACTATAAAATACAAATGTATTGTCTTAGTCTACTAAATTGCTGCTTGATATTGATTTTACTCTCGCCTCCTTTTTCTCCCCAGAGGTTTTGATTTCCGTTTATCACTCGATTTTGGGTCTTGATTCATTGTAGTGTCAGAAGAAGTGTGATTTAATTGTGTTGCGCAGTGAAAACGGACCAAAGCTGCCACAAAGTCCTGCTGTTCTGCTGGATGCGCAAGTTGGTGTGAAAAGCTGCATCTAATACCTGCTTTCTGTTTCACCCAGAAAATTTTACAGTGATTTAAATTCTAATTTTACTATAATTATTTTTACATTTTCAGCCTGCTTCCCCCCTCTTTCACCCTCTCTCTCAACAGTAAGACAAGTATACTTGCCGTGAAGGTGAGCCATGGCAAACTGCCGTCTCTTGCGCAGGTGCTCGGATCAAATGACCTCCGTTTTTAACAGATACTCTTTTAACTTTTGTGACCAGAATGATCACCTCACAAGCAATTTTCGTGCGCATTGTGCCAGCGGCATTCAGGTGATGGATAATGCTTGTAAAGTCTGACAAGACGGCATTTGTTTTGGTTCCACGCTCTTCTGAGAAATTATCGTTCAAGCTTTTTAAAGGGCGCAATTGAGTAGCAGCGGCGTTCTCACTGCACTTTTTTTCTTTTTTTCCGCTTTGTCCTCTCTAAAGTGGCGTCTGTATGTCTGACTCTGCCAGTTACTGATTTGCAGGCAGTATGTTAAGGTGGCCCATGTAAGTGATTTCCACGGACATCCCACTAAAGGAGAACAAATCGCTGACAAAGGACTGCCTTTCCCATTCAGCAGCGTCGTTAGGACAACCAAAAAGTATTTCTTAGATAATAAGTTCTACTTCAAAGCGTTTCTCACTGAAGGGTGACTGCTTCACTCCTTTTTATTAAGTCTCCCTCCTTTTTATGCCGCACGAACTGTCCCTGATTATTTCTCATCGTGTTTATTTTGTGGCATTCATGGAGCATTTGTTTCCAAACAGAACCCTACAAGACTGTGCTCCTCTCTTGGCCCCTATACCTCTTTAAAAGTCCACGCACAAAAGCAAGATGAGGACTACAAGGTCTTTGAATAAAGCGGCTTATAATGTGTTTCCAAAAATCCTGACAAGGCAGCTGCTAAATGGATAAAAGTGCTGTTATACAATTAGACCAAACTTATAAACAGCCTTTTATTAAATGTTTATTATGCTGAGAAAGAAATTCTTTCCTTGAGCTGTAAAATTGGTTCATGTTTGAGATTGTTTTCGCTCATTAACTGAGAATTGTATCAAATCTTTCAGGTTGACGTGCGTCAGGTGAGTCTTAATTGAGCCGTTTTCCCCACCTTTTTCTTTTCAAAGATTTTTAGAGGGCAAAATGAAAACTTGTTTGATCCACCTGCCATCACTACAATTATAACAACTTGCCTCTCTGGGGAAGACGCATCCCATCTGATGCTTTGATTGCAGTTCATTTAGTGGCACTTAGTGCAACCGGACATATTCAGATGCGAGCGTCTCACTAACCAATTGCCATAGAAATCTTAACGCACCGTGAAGACTGTCGAAGCAGCCTTCCTTCCAGAAGCTGCAGTCTTTGAAGTTGTGCACAAAACTGGAGCTGGTCAATTTTAGTTCTATAGACTGGACAGGCAACTCTTTGAAAGTGAGACTGTCCGTTTTAATGGAGGAAATAAGAGGGGGGGGACTTGTTTTATACACTCTATACAAAGCTTTGCGTATTGTCAGATATCTTTTTATCTTTTATTTTTCCAATGAATGATTCATGCCTCGGTTGCTTTTGTGTTGGCCTTTCAGAAGTAGGTCCATCAGGGGGCTATAAGTTTTCCCATTAGCTCAGTGATTAGTTTATACCAGCCTCCTCGGCCTGTAGGCCTTTCTTGTCAGAGTAGAAAGAGAACAGAGCTACCTCAGATTTTCCATTTCAGGTGAGACTGTTGATTTGCTCATTCTTATTCACAACTCACGTTAAAATATTTTAAGAAGAGAAGCAGAAATTTACTTTAAAAAATCTAGAAAAGGTAGAAATATCACATTCACCAGCAAAATCTTAGTCCACTTATGTTATATTTCCTAATAAACTTAAAATTAACTCAGCAATCAATTTTACAATGAAAAATATTTGACACTTGTTAATTATTTACTGTATATGTCACTGTTTTTTTTATTAAATTTTAGTATGACTTTCATATTGTAAATTAAATCTTGAACATCAAAGGTGTGCACAGTCATCTCCCTCTCTTTCTTTTTTCTTTAAACCAGAATGTCCAACGTCACTATGCACCTGAATAAGAAAAGACAGATTACTACAAAAGGCATGCGAGAAAGGGAATTTTTCACATTACACAGCCTATTCAAGTAGATGTTTTCTTCATTTACAAAGCACATTTTTTCTTTTAAAAAGAAACAAATGATAGAACATAGATTTTGAAAAAAATGAAACATCAGCAGGGCTCTACACTTCACCAAAACTGATATTATTATTCTTTGGCGTTTCTGTAATTCCAGTACAACACAAATACCAGTAAATAAATTACATTGTACAAAACAACAACTTTTTTGTAATTAAAACTACACGACATTCACAAGAATCAGTACAATTACATATATACAAATCATACAGGATCAAAACCTGTTGGTTTAAACATTTAGGGTCTCAAGGGACTTACTGGATTCTTTAATAAGTATTACACTTGCTTATTTTTTGCATAAAATATAGTTTTAAATAGTTCTTAAATATTACAAAATTCCATCCAAGCACATGTATTGTATAAATCTGAAAAATGAGAACCCTTAAGACACTCAAGATGTTGGCCTACCCCTTATTATTGGTGGCCTTATTGGTTTTTCAAAGGATGCACTACAACTTAAAAAATGGAAAATTAATTTTAAAAAGCTTATTTCTAGATTTTAATCATCAACTGGTTGCTAATACTTGTTAGGTCACAAGCAGTTCCTTTAAATGTTTTTAATGTGACAGTGATTGATTACAGTCCAGTTATTAACTGCAAGTGGATGGTGGGAGGAATGTGAAAGATGTCATTTCAGCACACCAGTTGAGTCTTTAGTCATGCAGTTAATTACACTCTGCATATTAAGCTTGTAAATAAAAAAAACATTTTAATACATTAAGCAGTGTTTCGAAATTTCAATCTCATGTCTAATTTCACTGTTAAATTGTTTTTAATGGCTGTGATTTACATCAAAGATAAAGGTCAGGGGTCACCTCAGAGAAATTTCTTCCTCGGGTTAATTAAGCCTACATTGCACACACAATGAATGTGATTTTCTTTTTCTTTGCTTACTTTTAGTGTTAGCTTTCTCTACTGGAAAATATCAGAATAAGATCCCCGAGAGTACGGGTCAGCGTGGTTCTAGTCCGCTTAATTGGGTCAACTGGATGACAAGTTTGACAGTCAAGTAATTGTAAACAGGCCATCAAAGCATTGTCCTGGGGTCTGAGTTTCTGAAAGAGTCCTCCTCGTCTGAATCTGACGTTGGCACATCACTGGAGGGAGTGTGGAGGTGGTTGGGTCCCCCGCTCCCCTGGCACACATACCACTCGTTGAGATTCGTGACCTGAGGGGAAAGGTTCGCCGTGCGGTTCCTTAGTGGCTCAGAACTGGGCGAAAGAGGGTCCCCCATAGGGTTTGTGGAGGAAATATAGGTGACGTTGCTGGAAGGGGGCGGCGGGGACTTGCAGTGCACTTTCATGTGTTTCCGCAGCGAGCTCGGGTGTGTGTAGGATTTGTCACAGCCACGGACTTTGCAGTAGTAAGGCTTGTCGCTGGTGTGGACATGAGAGTGCTTCTTCCGGTCGCTGCTGTTGGCGAATTTTCTGTCACACCCGTCAAACTCACACTTGAAAGGTTTCTCTCCTGGAGTAAAATGGGAAATGGATGCGATTACTGTCATGTTTGCCTTAAAAAGTTGGTATGGAATAAACATACAACTTAACATTTTTTAGACAAGGCTCAGGATAACAACAAAAAAACCCTTAAAATGAAAACCGGACAAGATAACAACTTGGTTAACTTGGATGTTAAAAAAACGATTCCTCATTGGCAGAACTCTGCTGGCTCCATCGTTTTTCAGGAAGAGCCAACTCACTTAAGTTTTTGAGCCACTGCTCTACAGCCATTTGACCTAATGTATAGGCTCTAGTCGTGTGTGAACATGTGTACCGTGCGTTATGGCCTTCTCGCTCTACATTTGTGTGAATGGAAAGAGATCAAGAGACCATCGGGAGACGTTTCTGGGTTAGGCAGAATCATAACCGCATATACACAAACTGTCCCACTCAAAGGGAAAACATACAATAGACTAAAATGCACCAAACATTCATGTAACAGATATATTTTACATCTTATGTAATAAATATTTTCACTTAACTCGTTTTTTTTTTTTTAAAAAAAAAAAAAAAAAAAAGTTGCAACTTGGACTTTAAAACTTTCTCTCTGATGATTTTTTTAATCGGGAAATTACACGACCCAGTAAGGCAGAAGGAGAGAGAGAGAGGCCTTGTTAGTAGCACATGGTAAACATATATTTCTTCACTGGCCACTAAATGACCAGTATTCTATTCAATAACATCAAAACAGCTTTCAAAAATTAGTTATATAAATTTAAGGTATGAAACGGTAATTTCCTCAGACGTGCCCTAATTAGCCTACTACTAAGTTTTTTTAAAAAAAACAAACAAAAAAAAAAAAAACAATCAGATTTTCCATGAAGCCAAATTCCCTTAGGTTGACTGTTTTCTATGATGGAGAATGCATTTTAGCAAAATGGGTTTTGTAGGCTATTCAGCTCATTTCCACAGTGGTAAGTAGCTATGCTATGTTAACTGTATCAGAACTTAATACAACTTTTTTGTTAGGGTGTTTTGAGATATCAGAGAGCAGATCATTTTCCCGCAAATATGCAGACTGTGCTTTTGCGTAAACGTCCTACGCCTGAGGACAATTACATTTACGCGTGTAGTGGTATGTACGTAAGCACGTTTTACAAATCATATGCCCTAATCCTTTCACGCCTACTGCAGGCGCCCAAGTGGGTAAGTGGGGGAAAAGTTTATTTTTAAGAACAGGAGAGAAACAGGTTTACTTGTAGCAAAATCCGCTGCATATGTGTTTTTCTTACCGTGCGCAATGAACGTAGACGTTTGGCCATCCTTTGATGACGAGCAGATAAAACAAGGTTGACTAGGTTGTATGTTCATACTCGATTATCAAGTTTTGTTTTTTGCTTTTCTAAACGGGAAAAGTGTGAAGAAATAAGAGGTACTGACCTGTGTGAGTTCTCTTGTGAATCTTTAGATTTTCCGATCGAGCGAACACTTTTCCGCAACCGGGGAAAGGACACGGGAAAGGTTTTTCTCCCGTATGAACTCGGATGTGGTTTATCAGTTTGTACTTCGCTTTGAAAGCCTTTCCTTCCCGTGGGCATTCCTCCCAAAAACAGACGTGGGTGCTCTGCTCCGGTCCTCCGACATGCTCCACCGTGACGTGGTTGACCAGTTCGTGCATGGTGCTGTAAGTTTTAGAGCAAGGCTTCTTTTGACTTTGCTCCTGGTCGATCCATTTGCAGATAAGCTCTTGTTTTATGGGCTGCCGCATGTATCTTAAAAACGCCCCCGCCGCTCCGTGTGGAGCAGAAGCTATGTTCACATTGAGGTTCATGGAGTTGTAGCTGTGGAGAGAAGACGGTCCATAGTGTTCTGGCCTGTGCCCGAAGTGCTCTGGCCTGCCGTAGACGTCCCCCGGTATTCCCAGCCGCATCTGCCCATTGAGGGCATGATGGTGGGCACCTGGGGACGCCTGGTCGTGAAGTCCAGTGAAAAGTGAATGGGCCCCACTTTCCGTGTGCCCATAAGCACCTGTTGGGGAGATGAACATGCCATGGTGATGAGGGGAGGAGGCGGAACTATGCTGGTCGCCAAGTGCATGCATAGCAGAGGCTGAGAGTTCTCTCCTGAGGATGAAGTCCCTGCTGCTTGAGTAGCCTGAGTGGGGGTGAGCCACGGGGAAGCCAACTGTGGTCTGAGCAGAAGTGAAAGATGCCGCGGTCTGGGCTTCGGGATGGCTCTGAATGTGCTGAGATGGGCTAAGTTTGAGAGCATTTGTCTGTGCCATGTGCTCTGGTCCAAATGGAGTGAGTGCCACTCCGGGGTCGTTGCCCAGCTCCCCAGGGTGGAGGTGGGCATGGTGGGAGAGAGGGTGATGCCCCCCTAGCCCCGGGAAGCCTGTCATATTCTGATGAGGAAGGGGTTGAGTCGCTGCCAAATCCGCTAATCTTATCGCCGGATTCCTCTTGGTTAAAGGGGGTTCCATAACTACACAGACAAGTCCATTCGCACTCACCGCAACTGTTTTTTCACCACAACACGCTCTCTAAAACATTAGGAAAATATGTATATATAGGGGTCTATAAGTTCTTTTGTCCGGCTTCTAACTCTGCTTGCTCCTTTTCCCACTCTGTCCTCAAGCGATTGGCAGAACATACAACAGTTGGAGGACACAGTGGGGAATACAGTTTAGAAATGGCACTGCGGGTATTGGACGGATTTCGGTGACTGGCAGTTAGGAGAACGAAGCGATTGGCTGTCGTTCAGCGCAGGGGCTCAGCAGGGTTCCGCCCCCTCATTCTCTTTATCGCTGTTGACTCCAGAAAGTTGTACTCACAAAGTTACCGGCAGATCTGTTTGTGCGGCTTTCTGTATGCTTGCGCATGTGGATGACCGAATATCAGGTTATGTGACAAGTGCATTCTAGTTCAGCCCTGGTTTGGTGTGTACAATATCTACTGATCCTCTCCCATTGAAAAAAAGAAGAAAGAGGAAATAAATTAAAGAAAAAGCTCGCTGCGGATGGAGCCAGTGCATGTGAAAGATATAGTCCATATGAAATGACCAGACTGTAAAAGAATGGCAGTGGCGCAGTATTTATTTATTTGTTAAGTAGGTGCTTTTTATTAAGCGAAAATCATTTTCTATAGATTTAAAATGGAAAGTTATTTGCAAGTAAACGATAAACACACCCCGCAGCTCTTGAGTTGATACAGCTCAAACCAAACTAATGAAAACAAACTGAGATTTAAGTTTTTCATCTGGTTTCAGATTTAGATTTTTCTCACATTTGAATTGATATTCAGTTACTTTATATATTGATCTTAAATAATCTGAATGTCGCCTAACTTCAGTAATATTTTTTTCAACCTGTCATCCTGTATGTCAAAGTCTTTTAGAAAACGGACAGCTTCCAACAATTTCATTGGTCGAAACGTATATCTTTATCTTAATAAAAATTCAAATGTATAATTTCTTGTTTATCTTAATTTTTCATATTTTTAGTAAAAAAACAGTAGAATTAATTCATTTTTTATTTTATTTGTTTAGTTTATGTAGTTTTATTTACTTTTTCTTATTTTAATCTCCATGTTTGCGCATAGTTATCAGATTTTTTTAATCAAAGTTATAACTTACAGTGTCACAGTCACTCAAACTTGCTTTACTTCACACAGCAGATTTCACTATGGCCCTTCTTAACATCCATTTATGTTATATTTTAGCTTCCTTTACAGTTAAACAGATAAAATTGAAAATAAAAGGAGAGAAATATAGAATAAAAAAGAAACACATCCAAACTTGCATTTCAAACTTATATGAGACGTTCTGGACCTGAAAAGGAGATCTTCTTGAAAATGTTTCACATGTTCAAACAGCAGTGTATTTTCCCCTCCATGAACATATAAATCGTGTAATTGATTTTCATCATGTCAAAGCAGGAAGTTATAGGGCTGTTGCGCGTGCTTCCCAGTTGGAGCTCATTTATTAACTTAATAACACCTGTGGCGATAGTTTAAATTTAATATTCCTTTGTACAGTATAGCATAAATGGACAAAATATGGATAAAATGGATAAAATATGATTAAATGTGATGTCAGTTTAAGGTGAATAATTCATTGGTCTCTGAAAACTGATGTTGGTTCATAGCTGCCAGTTAATTGGACTTTTATCACTTTTTTAATCGCACTTAAATGATATTCTAACTATTAATTTTATCAGGAATGTTGACAAATGAATAAATTAATAAATTATGCCAAATTACAAACAGAGTTCCTGGAAGCTAATAAAACACAAGAGCAGCGGGTGTATCGTTTATTATTATTCCAAAGCTCCATGATTCGTACACATAAAATTAAGCACCGCAGTAAATATGGACCTAATCCACACAAGTCTAATAACAATGTTCACTTTGATGATAAAATAGGCTACAGCACGAACATTTGCTCCTATGCCTGATACTCAACCGTGACGGTTTATGAATACCCTGCACGTGCGAATGTAGACCCACACAATTTTTCCTGTAGCTGGACTGCTGTTAAGTTTCCCACATCTATCATGTTTTGAAATGTCAAAAGAATAATGCACACAGAATATGTGGAGATTGGACGGCTGAGAGTGAATGAACTGATTCATTTTTACTAAACTACATCTTCATAAAATCAGTAAAAAGCTGGTGATGTCTCCGCTGTGAATGGGGGGGGGGGCGTCTTAAACCTTACTCTTGTCACTAAAACAAAGACGCTTTGTCATAAATTGGGTTATTTTACCAAAAGGAGTCAAGGGGGCAGCATATGTGGTCTTAACAGGTCATAGGTCAAACATCCATGAAACACAAGGTCACGGAAGCCACACAAGTAACCTTCCAGTGTGTCAACATATTGATACTGTCAGATAACAGAAAGGAGAAATGTGCCTTTGGCATCCAGAATAATGTGCAGCCTGAGCGCCGATCAAGACTGTCGAATTTATTCATGTGTTTTCCACATAAATCACATACCACATTTTTGAGCACTTACTTCAGATTCCGAGTTATATTTCAATGGTTTTTTTTTTTTTTTTTTTTTTTTTTAAAAAGTATTTGTAGGCTTGGACCCAGAATATGTCAGTGCCAACAAAACCTGTTGAAATACTGCTCTTTGGGGGGATTTTCAATGGGCTCGACTCCTTTTCTCTTCCCAGCAGAAGGGAAAAGCCGCAGCCATGCGCCTCTTGCCGACCGATTTTTTTTCTTTTAAAAATTTCTTTTGCTTTTTTTTCTCTATCAGGGGAAATGTTCTGTGGTTTTCCGCCGAAATAAAGAACTTCTTATAGGGGTCGGCAGACGTGACTTTGAACTTGGATCAGCTCTTACGTTTCCTGTGGTGCGGGTTGAAATAGACTTAGAAGAATGGCACACAACGCTCAGCCTATCCCACTCTGAGCCAGGAGATGTACTATTTAAGAAAAGTTTTTTTAAGCGTTTCCCCGTCTCCTTTAACCATTATTCGTTGTCTTGAGTACGTGGGAGAGCTGACACAGAATAAGAACAGTGTTGTGTCAGGGAACGGGAGAAGTCTTGTGGATTTTAATGTGGTGAAAATGTAAGTAAACTTCCTTTGGTTTGAACGTGAATGAGCAGCTATGTATTAACCATTACAGCTCAGGTTCAGTGCATGCTCGTGCTGGAAAGTTGCCAGTAAACTAAACAAATATTGGCCTAAAATATTACGAAAACTTTACTTTCCAATGTGTATGACTGAATAGGACCATACTACTGTGGGTAAAAACAAAAACACTAATAAGACAGCAATGTATTTTTGACGGCTTTGCTTTCCAGAGCACCCCCTTAACACTCCTAACACTTATGGCTCTTTATCTCTTTAACCTCATAAGGTTAATATAGCTGAGGACGATCAACTAAAGGGTTAAAAATTCTTGCAGTTCACCAATATGCTATCTTATTGATGTGGTAAAAGTGAGAATCACGGAGAAAACAGAACAAGCTGTGTGTTGAACAATTACAGAACCAACAACAAGCACTGGTGGTTTCCAGTGTGAGAACTGGAACACCACTAAAGGCCCAGCTGTGGTTGTTCCATAGCCAGTGAAAAACCACGGGACTGCAAATGGAGCCACACATGCTTTTTCAACTGGGAAGAACTGAGAATAGGAAAAAAGAGAGAAGAAAAGCTAAAGAAAGAAAAATTAGATTGTAAATTAATCATGCAAGCACACAAACACATGACTGAAGACAAACCTAAATGTTAATGGACTTTGCTATATATATATATATATATATATATATATATATATATATATATATAACTGGCGCGCTATCATAATTGCTAAACAAATCCCTAATTTCCAAAAGCGGCTTAAAAAATTGTTATTCACTTTCATGTTACCTTTTCTGTTATCTACAAAATATAACAACAACAACAAAGAAAAAAAATGTTCATCTCCTCTGCTCTCCTCTCCGGTGTCGTGATCCTTTTGGCTGGCCAAAATCTTCTCCTAAAAGTAGGCGGTAATTATTAGAGGAAAATGGCGTTGCGCTATTAAGCCGCTAAACCGCTACCTGCTATTGGAGGGGCACCTGGGATTGATGAGGCGCTGTGGCCAATGAGACTGCGAGGAACGAATGAACGGGCTCCAGTTAAAGGGGGCGGAAGAGGAGGTAGAGCCAGTCCACGGAGAAACAGGGACCCTCCGCGAGAAACACTGGCAAGCCTGAGAAATAAATCCATGCCTAACTGGAACTGCGTTGTTTGATATGCTCCTGCTACTCTCGTTCTGCGTGCGCAGAATGCACCTAGTAAGATAATTATATCATTCTTCCGAGTCTTATTTTTATGTTTTATTTTTCATGCTTTCAACAGTCGTAGTCAAGAGGAGAGGACACAAGGAAACTCTTTCCTTCGTAACGTTTGGATTTTTTTTTATCACAAGTAGACTATAAGTAAATTTAGTGGCCAATAAGCTGATGTCTTCTTTTTTTTTCTTTTGTTTTTTTCCCACCTGTGAGCGGAGAAGCGGTTTAAATCACGTCTGACATGGTGTTTCCAAAGCTGGAAGTTGAAGCGTTGTGTGCCAGCATCAACATTTGATTTTTTTCCCCCCTATTTTTCCGTTGAATTGATTCTCTGTACTGAGAGCCCTGTGCTGGTTCAAAACAAAAAATTGTCGCTTCTAAAAAAATGTTACTGGATGCTGGTCACCAGTTCCCCGGACTGGGAGTGGGCTCATTTGCCAGGCATCACTCAGCAAGCGAGATGCAAGAGAGAGACTTGAGTTTGGCACAGAACAGCTTTGTAGACTCCGCGCACATGGGTGCGTTTAAGCTGAACCATGATCTCTCTCCGGGACAGAGCTCTGCCTTCACCACCCAGGCGCCAGGCTACCCTGCTGCGGCTTTAGGGGCTCACGCCGCCCATGTCACGTCGTATGCAAGCTCCCCTTTCAACTCCACCAGGGACTTTCTCTTTCGTAGTCGCGGCTTCGGAGAATCCTCTCCGGCGAGCAGCCAACATACTATTTTTGGCCCCACGGCGGGATCCCTCCATCACTCCCACACAGACACTCAAGGCCACATTCTCTTTCCCGGGATCCACGATCAGCATGGGTCCCATGGATCTCCTAATGTCCTGAATGGGCAAATGAGGCTCGGACTACCCGGAGAAGTTTTTGGACGTACCGAGCAGTACCACCAGGTTTCCAGCCCGAGGACCGACCCTTACTCTGCTGCGCAGCTCCACAACCAGTACGGCTCCATGAATATGAACATGGGGATGAACATGGCAGCCCATCACCACCCTGGTGCCTTTTTCCGCTACATGAGGCAACAGTGCATCAAACAAGAGCTCATCTGCAAGTGGATCGACCCCGAACAACTCAGCAATCCTAAAAAGTGTTGCAACAAAACTTTTAGCACCATGCACGAGCTGGTTACGCACGTCTCGGTGGAGCACGTTGGTGGACCGGAGCAGACAAACCACGTCTGTTTCTGGGAGGATTGCTCCCGGGAGAGCAAGCCTTTCAAGGCAAAATACAAACTGGTGAACCACATTCGCGTGCACACTGGAGAGAAACCTTTTCCATGTCCCTTCCCCGGCTGTGGAAAGGTTTTTGCGCGGTCGGAGAACTTGAAGATACACAAAAGGACACATACAGGTAAATTTTAATCCGTTTCACTTTTTTTAAATGAATGATTTTGAATATTAACGTTTCTCTGATTTCATTCACCGGCTGTACCTACACGTGCATTTATGGCGCTGTTGTAAAATTGTTTTCCTGAGACAAAGTCCCAATAAAATCTGATTAGCAGCGTTTATTTTTGGCTCCTAAAGTAGATAGTATTTGTATAAACAAAGATTTAAGAACACAACAATGAGGGAGATGGATCAGTTTAGAAAGAATCGACAAAATGAGTGTTTTACAGCACTACTTCATTTGGTACTTTAAAAGAATTTACCGTGAAATACATCCTAAAGCCGTGAGAACATTTAACTGGACATGTCGACATGTTATTGTTGAAGTAAACTTTAGAAACTGGCCAAAGGGGACAGAGAGCGCTTTGCGTGTGTAGCAGAGCAGTCAGGCTTGTAGTAAATCTTATCAGCTTGTTCTCACACTGCGCACTCTACTGTACTCACGTTTCTCTGAACGGGGAGCCTTATCAAACATTTGTATTTCGTTGTTAATCGCGTTGTGCATTTAGTAGAAATGCGGGGATTTAAGCGTCTTTAGAGCTGCGAGGAATGCTTTTTTTTCTTTTTTGTGTGATTCGAGCTAAGGTGCCAGACAGGGCCTTTATCAGCTTATTTCATTTGGACTTATTTTCCTGGGAAATACATTGTGGTGCCGTGCCATGAAATTGATCATGTGCTAATTAGATTTTTATTGTCTCCCAGCAAATGGCGTGCCTTCTGTATAGGCCTACTGAGGACGGCCTTGTCGCCTTCCCACCCCCTCCAAATCACTATGCGCATTATTTAGGCTAAATAAGACGTACCGACTCCCACCCCCTGCTCTTTCTCTCTCTTTTAAAGAGTTTTAAACTTTGAATATCACTACCGGGTGATGTTATGATTTGTTGTAGAATTGTTATTTAATGGAGCGCATTTACGCACACTGCTTTGCTCTGAACTTTTGCATTTGAATGTTTACGCACTGAGCCATCTGCACAAGCCCTTGTTATTACACACTCAGCCCTGAGGCATTCTCATTAAAAATATCTGGCTATGTCTCTGTTTTCTTTTTCTACAGGAGAGAAACCATTCCAGTGTGAGTTTGAGGGTTGCGACAGAAGATTTGCAAACAGCAGCGATCGAAAGAAACACATGCATGTGCACACATCCGACAAGCCATATCTCTGTAAAATGTGTGACAAGTCTTACACACATCCCAGCTCTCTACGAAAACACATGAAGGTAAATATCTGTCTGTCTGTTTTCTTGAGGTGTTTATAATGACGCCATAGCAATGATTTATTTCTGAGTCATATATTTGATCAGCTGCTTGGCCTTTTTCCAATAACCTACTTATTTCTCTTATTTTCTTTATTTGCTTTCCATCAGGTCCACGAATCCACTCCATCAGCATCAGACTCTTCACCAGCTGCCAGCTCCGGCTATGAATCCTCCACCCCTCCAGGCCTGGTGTCTCCCACCACTGAGACCCAGAGCAACACTACCTTGTCTCCAGCCTCAGCTGTGCACAACACCACCAGCCACAGTGGCCTGTCCTCCAATTTCAGTGAATGGTATGTGTAGGACTAAGCTGAAATGAAACAACACACACCCATTTCACAGCACTGGGCCATTCTGCAGGAGATTGGGACATGTGCAAATGAGAGGCACACAAACAATTTATTTTTTATTCCATTATTTCTGACTCACCAGGGAAGATGATGATTACCAACAGAGGAAAATATGTAAAATAACTGAAGTGTATTTCATATTGTAAATATTTACTAAAAAAAAAAGCCCACTTTCCCATTGGTTGTGATAGTTTGTCAGTCTTTGGTGTATAGATGTTCCTTCAATGGTAGCTATTTCTCTAACTGGACTTTTAGTGCACATATTACCATGGAATTGTACTATAATGTTGAATATTGTGATCCTAAGGCAAATTGATTGTACCATACTAAACATCTATAAACTGGAAAGAGTGCCAAAGTTAACCTTTAACTCAAACAGACCACAATATTATGCTTGTGAATGTATATTTTAGTTTTCTGGGCTTAACTTGTGATGTTTTGTGCTTTGCAAGTTTGAATTGTGAAATACTATCTGGAGGATTGTGAGGACAATAAACGTTGTGCCGTTCAATTATTATTATTTCTTTTTTCTGTAACTTACACCCTTCATTTTGTAAATATCAGCTGCCATATTTATCCATTTGTAATTAAATTATGGTATTTACTTGCTACAGATGAAACAGTATTTATAAAGAATGTTTCTTTACTATAAATATGTACAATGATGAGCTAAACATGGGCAGTTGTTTCGTTATGTGCTTTTGTTCAAAGTTTTAAGAGGTGTTTTCTTCCTTATTGTGATAAGAATTTTACTGCATACATATATAATAAAAGGTGTTGCAAGTGATAAATATTCTTTGCTTTGTCATTTTTCAAGTTGTTGCAGTTTAGTGGGGAGCGGCTTATTTTGGGCATTTTGTATGTTTTAGAATTAATTAGGGGAAATCCGCGTCATATAAAAAGTCTTCATCATGCTTTCAGCTATTGTCCTTGAAGCAGAAAAGGAAAGAAAAGGAAAAAAACATTATAGTGTTTTACTTCAAGCTTTGCAAAGCATGTAAAAAGGCCCTAAACTACTTTGTTGCGTTTTATTTAGTAGGATAATTTTGTGTACCAAGTCTGCGTAAAGCATCTAAACGTATCTGATTAACCAAAACTTAATTAGTCAAAAATAATTAGTGTAAGGAGTTTAATTTAAATAAAGCAAACCAAGCAAATAATGTTTTCTTGCATACTCAGCACACACGTGCAAGCTGGGCAGCTCTTTTAGCAAAACCAGCAAAGCTTTTCTCCTAACACACCAAATTCGCCTGAGTTTATTTGAAAACAGAGTGTAATAAATGGAAACTGTCTTTCCATCACTGTCTTCTTCACTGCCTCGGGATTCAGTGCAGAAACAGCCATGAACTTGAACCTAACTCGGTTTAGTCTTGTCTCCTACGAGAGCACCCTCATCATGCTCCTGTTATGGGAGATGACCATATGGTTCCATAGACTTATTATTAATTCAGATGGTTTTAAAAACCACTCCAGGCCTGTTTGAAATTGACGGCGTGTGATGCTGCTGTAATTTAAGATAATGGTCTGTAACGGAAAATTGTTTGGTTTTAAAATTATGGGAAAAGGTCCCCCCCTTTTTTTTTTACAAACACACACTCACATGTACACACCCATATATATA
>JBAMHX010000014.1:8433599-8445078 GCA_037177515.1 Pseudomugil tenellus | reverse complement strand
CACCGCCCGAGCCGGGGATCGAACTGGCAACCTGCTTGCTGTGAGGCTGCAGTGCTAACCACCTCGCCACCGTGCAGCCCTAGATTCCATATATATATATATCTGTTTACTATCTGTATACTATCTGTTTAATGCGAAAAGTAAGGATTTTGTTTGATCATCAAACTCATGCACATTGCTCAATTTCTTGTCTTTTAATTGAACATGCTATTTATACATTTGTGAGCTGCATTTCATGTCTGGGGGCACTAAGTGAAAGGCTATATGCAGGACTGGCACATTTGTTTGCATAAATTTAGCAATTTATAAATTAAGAATACAGATTAATGTATGGCTGTCTTTTTCTTTTAAAGGCTTTCTTTACATTTTGTCTATCAAAGAAAAGTAAATAATCAGAATAAAGAATTAAAAGTGACTTATCTGTAGTGAAAAGTAAACCAGTATAAAAATTGTTTCTATTTAGGTTTATGCTAGTAAAATCACTCTTCATGTTTCAGCCCATGTGAAAGGGTTTGTGTATAAGTCAGAATTCTTCTATATTTTGAGCCAAGCAATATTACTTTGAGATTAACTAAGCTAAATATCACCTTGATTACAAAATAATATCACATAATTCTGGATTCTTACTCTCCAAAGTGACTTTAAAATAAGAATAGGCCTAGTAATAAACCTCTCAGCCCCATTGGCTCGCTGCTTTGCCAGTTACAACACTGTTTTTAAGACTGCACTATAAGTCCTGATTGGACTCACTTTATGTATGTGGACATAATATTTAACAGTAGGGAAAATGGCGGCAATGGCTACTCGGATTGGCCCTCTTCCAAAAGGCTCCTTTGACTACCACAATATGGAAGCTAAGGAGAACAGAAGAGGAGGAAAAGGAGGTGGTGCAGGAGGAGTATAGAGGCAGGCGCAAGCTGTGATTCTGAAAGAGGCCAGATTCAGTTTTCAGCCAGGCAGCAGCTCAGACATACCCTAAACTTAAAAGCCTCAAAACAGCCAAGGATCACAGCTGCACTAAAAAAAGGAAGAGTGTGTACAAAAACAAAGCAACAGTCCAATAGAATGAGTAGAATGAAATGCAATCAAAATGTGTCATATTTAAGTGAAATTTGGTGTGGAAAACTCATGTTTTCAGTACAACTCAGCCAAGTTTTCTATGGAGTTTTGGTCCAAAAGACTGGGACAAAAAAGACACCATGTTATGAACAGCAAATGATAGCAAAAGGAACGACAATATTTAGTGCAGTATATGATGAAATATTGTCCTGTTTGCTATATCCTATTCATACATCAGCATGCTAGTCCTGCTATTTTTCTATATTGAAAAGAAAAACCACACATCAGTCCCCATACTAACTTGTTACAGTCATCCTCAACCTCACTCATCCACATTCAGAAAGGTATGCTGTAATATGAGTGAATTTTAAAAGCAGAATTAATTATTTAACCAAAATGGGGGGATGGTTGGGGGACAACAAAACCACTGCGGGTGGTAACTCAGAGCAAAAGAGGACTGGGACGAGCTTGTGTTAGCAGAGATTATGCTCTGTGGCATAAATACAGTGTAGAAATTCTACTGTCTTGGCTTTCATGTTAGGAATAAAAATGAGATGTGTTGAAGTAAGACTTGCAACGGTAACACAGTGATAAACAAACAAAACACCATATGAATCCCCAATTAGTGAAATGAGTGCATTAGAATATGTAGTTGGTTTTAAAGGAACCAAAACCACAGCCTGGCAGCTCCACATGGGATTGTAACAGTTCATCCATCATGCACAGTGGCTGTTTGCACCGTGGAGATTCAACTCCACGATGGGCACTTCACGTGGAAATTTTGCTCTTAACTGTTTTCATGCACACTCTCTTTGTACCAAGACAATAAGATGTGTGTTTTGTTTAATTTGAGATGCGAGATGAAAGGGTGCTCTCTCTCTCTCACGAGGACATATTTGAATTGGTGGATTTGGGGTGTGTGTATTCTTTGGCTTCGTGAATATCTTTGTTGTGTTGAAATGGTCCCGAAGCTCTTTCTTTCTCCACCATGCAGTTCCCTGATGATAACTCTGAAGAACAAGCAATGTTTGTTCGTGAGTGTCCTTAATTTTACAAGCTGATTTTAAGCCAAGATTGTAGTCTGGTTCAAGACACTGGGCTGCTTTAGCTACAGCTGTTTTGGTCATTCTAGAGCAACATCTTCTAATTGAAGCAATAAAAAAAGTATAAAATATGACAATGTCTATGAAAGAGTGGGTTAAGGATGCCATGTAATTAACAAACAAAATACTGTTTTTCATTTAAGAACCTTAACAATGCTGTCCCTGTGTGGCGTAAAATTTATGTCAAATAGTCTGTCTTGCTTTTATGAAGATCACCTGTCTCTCCAGAGGTGTTCTAATATGGCAGATGGTAGTAATTATCAAGGGTCACACAGATGCAGTCCTTTAATCCCATGAATGCACTCATACTTACACACATACACAGTGTTCGAGGTTATTCATGGAGTAATCATACCTCTTAACATGGTGTACATAATGGAATTTTGTGAATATCTTGCAGATACTATTGTTCATAATTAACAGAGGATGAAATTAGAAGATAAAAAAGCAAATCACAAGTGGTTCACTAGTAAAGCTGTGCTTATATGTATCTTTATCAAAAACTTACCTTCAGTAGTTTGGTTGTGATTCAGTTTTAGGATTGTCAAGTTTGGCCATTGAATTTTCTGAACCTCCAGAAGAAGAATTAGTAAATTTAGTCATTTCTCACCACAAAAAAACAGACTTGCACACACATGCACACATACCTCGTACAGACTTCCTGTGGATATAATAAATTGCCCAACAGAGTGTTCGACACTATGACTTGTTTTAGTATACACAATGTGTGATTGTAAGACCCCTTATAGGCCTATACATTATAAGAAGTTTTTGGTTCTATAGATACTGAAGCCATGTTTCCACCAAAGGCTGTTATAGTGGACCAGATAGTTTGTTGCTCTTTAGTTTGATAAACCTTGATCTCTGTTACATTTTTACAGTGAATGATACTATTAACTGGTAGGTGGAGTATAAGCTGGATAGTCATAGATACATCAGCTACGTAATAACATGATGTCAAACAATACCTTTCTTGAATTACAATGATGAAGACCACAAAACATAAACCATGGACAAGAGTGGTAAACATCAGCGCATCTTCTTATTTTTCATTCACGGGGTTCTTAGATGTAGTGGGGATTCTATCAACCAACCAGTGGACTGCAGTGTACCAACCAATTTCCACTCTTTAGGGTTAGATCAGTAAGATTGGAGCCCTAAACGATGGGTCCAAACAAGTAGAAGTCAAATTTCCAATTTCCTGCTACCTTTCCCAGTTTTTTTTCCCTAAGGAAATTCAAAAATATTTTTAACACCTCATAATATACCATTCTGGATCCTTAGTGGATACTGGGCTAAATGCACCTCTGGATCATTGGGACTGCAGGATCTTTAACTGAGTAAAAATAAAAAAGGTGAACGTGCACTTTCCTCTTTGGGGCGCTATACATACCTCTGTGTAATGTTTTGTGACAGCTCTTAGAAAAGTGCAACTGCATATTTTAGCTTTCCAATGTAAAAAGGGAGGAGTGCTCTGGAAAAATAAAAGCTTCACCTATCGATGTTCCTTGATTTTAATTACTGTTTTTGGCTTTGCAAGGAACTGAATGTTTAAATGTCCAGAAAAACTATTGCTTTTCATTAAGTTTTTAAGTTTTAGAACCTGCAGCGGCTAAGCATATTCACAGAAAACTAATTGTCTATAGAATATTTGATAGGACATCTGTTGTGTTTAGATTATTAGAATGAAGCTGTCAAATGCAAGGCAAGTTTACTGCTATAGCACATTTCAAGTACAAAACAACTGAATTGAACTGTTTGGAAGAATTATAGAGAATATTGTTGTAAAAAGCATAAATGGAATCATCCTTCATCATATTCCAGAAGCTGTCCTCATCAATACACTTACAAATATGCATGTAAATCTTAGACCTGGTTATTTTCTAATCACCCCATTCTCTTGAAATTTGAGCTGACATCTTTAAAACTGATGATTAATGTGTCCATGCATAACATTATCTTCCATTATTAGCTATGCCCACACACCATAGGCATCCTCACCAGAAGCTTTTCTCACCAAATGTTTCTTGGATCAACCTTGAATTTTTCCTGGCAGTCCCATTCTTTTAAAGTTAGATCAGCTTCCTTTCATGCTTCTGAAATCAGTGTTAGATGACAACAAACATATAGATGTTGAATGAAATTAAGCATCCTCCCACCTGTTCCTTAAAGTTTTCTGTCCATATGTACAATTAGGATAACATAGTTACACATTTGCACAGGCTCTCTTCCAAAAAAGTACAGCATTTTTGTCTATGACAATTTTTTAAAAAAGGAAAATGGACACAATTCTACCACATTTTCTTCAGGGAGATCATCTGCATAAAAACAAGCCCTGGCTCTTTCTCTCAACAAATAAACAGTGAAGAATTATTCAAAGGTTGTGTAGGTAATTGAAGAGAAAAGGGACATTTATTGTTTTTATATTCAGTGTCAGCTGTTGCGAAGTTGACGTGCCGGTGATTTGTGCAATAAATATTTATAT
Organism: Pseudomugil tenellus; assembly: GCA_037177515.1. Classification (NCBI taxonomy): domain Eukaryota; kingdom Metazoa; phylum Chordata; class Actinopteri; order Atheriniformes; family Pseudomugilidae; genus Pseudomugil; species Pseudomugil tenellus. The sequence goes on along the minus strand of JBAMHX010000014.1, from coordinate 8,440,431 downwards.
TTAAAAAAAATCTTGAGAGAATTGTGATCTCAATTCTTGGCAAAATAATTTGTAATTCTCATTTTACCCAGAATTGAGCAGCCCTATATCTATGTGTCTTTAGAATCATCAAAATTGAATACCTTTAATAAGCTTAAACTAAATCTAACCATAGCCTAATTGTAAATCTCACCTTAAAATAAGTCTTAATCCTCAACAGTTTACTATGTTTAAGTCCTCACAAGTTGTTGTGGAGAAGTAGTTTTATCTTCCTCATGTTGAAAAGTCAAGGAGCAAACACACACATGCACACACAGACAAACACAGTGAGGTATATTCTTAGCCATGTTTAAATGTCTTCCACTTAAAGATGGCTGGAGTTCTTCAGTCTATGCAATAACCTTTGAAGTGGTATTTAATTAAAGGTTCACACCTGCATTACCACCCCCTCAACCCTTATTTTTGCTACCTTCTCCTCAGCAGAACAACGGCAAATTTAAAGCATGCTGTAAATCCATGCAATTAGCATGACCTTAAAAAAATATGAGAGCCTCGACACTCACCCTCCTGTGCACACACCCCTCTTTGCCTGGCAGACCGCAACTTCCCCCTGTCCATCTTTTTGACCCCAGTATGCTGTGGCTTTGCTCACACTCAGTGGGATACAACTGATTACTGTGGCCTCTATACACCACAGGGGCCCTGGGGGGACCACATCAAGACACAAGTAGAGGTCACAGGTCCCAAAGGTTCCTTGAGGAATCTTCGTTGTGCTCAAACCTGAAATCAGACTTAATAAAAATGAGGGATTGACATATCCACTGCTGTTAGATTCAAAATTTTGCCTTGAAAACCAGTTTTACTTGAAACATACATAAAAAATCATAAGTTTCAGCACTAGAAAAATTCTTACCACCTTATATTTATTTTATTGTAATTAAAATATACTTTATTTTATAAATGATAAAATTGGTCTACCGTAGAAGATGGACAGATGGATATAAATAGTAAAGTTATGTAAACCAAAGCTCTGAAAATGATTAAATTAGAGTCTATAAATTATTTTTACTGCAAGGTCAAATCTTTTTGTCAAGGTTGTTTACTACAAGTAAATAACGGAGAAGCGCCAAATTTATGCAGCCTTGTGGGTTTTGTATTTATTTTGGGGTTCCAACTTAATGTAGTAGCATGGGAGGCAGCAAGCTATCCAACAAGTTGCTCTGTAGCCCTTTTCAGAGATAGTAACTGGGTAATGTCCAGACATTTACCACCCGCACTTTACCCAGTAATGCCTATTCAGACATGCAACAACATTACCAGAGATGACACGGTAAATTGCGTTCAGACATAGGCGGAAAGGTCCGTGTAAGACTGTCGTCCTAGAAACAGGATATCATGTATCATTGTGCGATAGTGACAACAAATGACAACAATAAAACATATTAGATCAGAATCTAATTTACCTGGTGTTGAGGACGGCCCGTTTACTGTTGCAATGTCTAGTTCCATGCTACGTTCGTCATCTATTATGGTCGCTGACCTTGTGGTATTGCCACTTCATAGTTTTGAGCTTATTAATAACTTGCGAATTGGTTTTATTTATCTAGTGCTCCTCCAACTTGGCTTTGATGCAATCATCAACGACAGAATCCCACGATGTTCCCTGCACACATTTTCTTATAATGTCATCAGCTCTTGCTGCCAGGAGTTTTTTTTACTTCTTGTCTCGCCAGTTTCTTGCCATTTTCTTATCTCTTGGTTACTCACGTTACCTTATAGTCTTCCGTGTTTATTTTTTGTAGGAAATTATGTAATTGCTTCATTTTTCATTCATGTGCTGATTGTATCCATGTCCTATGAGCAAATGTGTCACACATTATGCTGTTAAAGGGTGGAGCTACCACCTACATCAAATGTCTACCTATCCTGCCTCAGAGTAGGAGCTAGATGGATAGAAACTGAGGGCTGGGGTTCTTCAGTCCGATCTATCTGAATGCGCACAAAAAACATCTCTCCCCGAAAAGGTTATAGGAACTTTATAAGGTTCGTACAGTGGGAAAAGCAGCTAATCTGCTTGAAATGAAGCAAATACTAAGCATACTGCAAAGCAAATGGCATTGTGAGTTCAATGGAGGGCATTGTGTGTAAACATCACCAAAAAATTTTACATGTGTGGGATGATAACTGGCTCTTGCTTGGAGTAATAGCTTGCAATCAGATGTGCAGAAGGAAAACTGTAATAGGTCTGATACAAAAATGGTTGCACCCCAGCCTGGCTAGCACTGTTGTGCATGACAGCTCTGCAGCCATCAGTGTGTGAATGTGGCGTGAATAGATGGATACCAGGATCTGTGTGCAGCACTTTGGTCATTGAGAGATGAAAGTAAAGCGCCCTATAAATGAACGACATTTACCATTTACTATTTATTTGATGCTTGGATACGACATGACTCCATAGTTTGTTCTCATGTGGTGGAAACCGAATATCTCAGCTGCAACTAGTTTTCTTCTTTATTGTTTGCCTTCTTTGTTCAGCTATAATTCTTAATATTGTGCTGCCTCTGGCAAGCACTGGGATACTTTATTTAACAGGCCCAGTTCAGTCGAGTATGTGGATTATTAAAGCACACTTGAACCGAAATAATTTTCCAAACCCCAACTGAACCAAATCCCCAATCTTACCGAGTGCAGACAATACTGGTGTCACCCTCAAAGTTCCAATGATGCTTTAAATAAGTAAGAGCACTAGCTATTGGTCCTAGCTGCAGGTTATGATTTAATTAGTAATGATACCAAAGTAAACTGAACCTCTTTCATGTTTAATCAAAATGACAAGCTTACCAAAACTTTAGGTATTTTTTGTTGCTAAATATGCACAGAAATATGTCTATTTTTCACCAGCTGAATTTAAACATTAAAAAAAGTGCTTCTATGTAAAAGGTTTTACCCAAAAAAAAAAACAAAAAAACAGTGTATCATTGTATTGTAGTTGTTCTGTCATGTTTCAAATATGAGGTGAATTTATATCCTACTATTATTATAATTATCGTTATTTATCAATTTTTCTAACGCATGCCTGTCATGTCTATTTAGAGACCATTATATATTCTTGTCATTTTATGCTACCCACAGAAGTTGAACCCTGGTTATCCCCACATGAGCAAATCAAGGCTTTTCAGAATTGCTTATTGTACAGTACATTGCCTACAATAACAATGAAGCTTCTTATTGACCAGATAAATGTCCTGCATAGGGTCACAAGCCCACACATGATTAGCCACTCACATGTGCATGGGTGAACATATGAGCATATGCATGTGTCCACACAGACATACACCTCACTGGCCTCTGCGGACCCCCTGTGTGGTCAGGAGCACCAGTGCCCCTGTGGTGTTCTGCCCTATGGTATCATGCTGGGCAGATATTTCTGTCTGCTTGGATGACTCCTTGACATGGTGTTTATTTGGATTGGCAACTTGTTTTCATTTGAATCAATATGCAGTCCAAAGGGGAAAAAAAAGAAAAGATTGTCTAAAGAGGGGAGTGGCCATCAGAAGCAAGGGCCGACCTTGCTTGAAAAGGAGAATGTGGGCAGGTGACAAATGATCACAAGAGACAATGGCTGGAAAGCACTTCTACTAAAATGGCTGTAGTCATTAATCAATAAAATAAGATATATTTGCAGTTGATCTGTTTTTTAACATTTTTATAAATATTTAAAATACATTTGATATAATGAGTACCAAAGAGTGTTAGAGCCACTTGGAAATTAAGAAAAAAAATCTGATTTTAATCTCAGAATTCTGCCTTTTTTAAAGACAGAATTATGAGAATTATGACTTTTTTTATTAGTGCGATAAAGTCAGAATTCTGAAAAAAAAGTCAGAAATATTGTCTGATTTTCCAAGACCTGTTCAACACAAGTCTGAGTCAGAAAAGAATTCATCTGATGTGGAAAACATCTGCGTTGTTACAGCTAAAAAACAACAACCAGCTGAACCAAATGACTACAGAATTTTAATTTCCCTCTAGGATTAATAAAGTATTTTTTATTTCTTTTTCATAAATTTTTCATTCATTTCATTCATTAATTCAATGAAAAAAGTCAGAATTTTAAGAAAAAAATTTTGAATTCTGAGAAAAGGACAGCATTGTCTAGCTTTGTAATTAATCTGGATGGCATTAATTTGGCTTCCAGTACTACATTGAGGAACCTTGGAGTTATTCTTGAACAGGATTTGTCCTTTCACATTTAAAACAAGTTTATAGAATAGTTTTCTTCCACCTACGTAATATTGCAAAAATGAGGGAAATCCTGTTTCAGAATAATGCAGAAAAATTTGTTGTTACTTTAAAACTGGATTTGTGCAATTCTTTATTTATAGGCTGTCCCAAATATGGCCTGAAAAGTCTCCAACTGATCCAAATGCTGCATTGAGGATTCTGATGAGAACCAGCAGAAGAGATCATATTTCTCCAGTTTTAGCATCTCTTCATTGGCTTCCTGTTAAATTTAGGATAGAGTTTAAAATCCTTCTCCTTACATATAAAGCTCTCCATGTCCAAGCTCCATTGTACATCAGAGATCTCATAGTTCCATATATTCCAGAACACTTCGCTCTCAGACTGTGGGTCTACTTGTATAAGACCACACGGGTGGAAGAGGCTCTCTTATGGAACCAGCTCCCAGTGGGGGTACTAGAGGCAGACACCCTCTCTACCTTTAAAATCAATCTTAAAACCTTCCTTTTCAACAAATGTAGTAAGTGATAGTCTAGTCATCCATTAGTTATGCAGCCGTGGGGACGTCCCATGATACACAGAGGACTTCCTGTTACTTTCATTGTTGCTTATTTTGCATGTATATGACGATAATGGCATCATAACCATATTTCTCCTTTTTCTGCAGGTCTTTTTTTTATTCTTTTTCTGCAGATCTTCCTGGATAGAAGCTGTAGTGTATATTGATCTGTCTTTCCTGTCCTTTCCACCCCTAGCCAGTCGAAACAGATGGCTGCCCTCCCTGAGCCGGGTTCTGCCTTTCTGCTAAAAGGGAGTTTTCCTTCCCACTGTCGCCTCATGCATGTTCAGGATGGGACATTAAAAAGACTTCAAGATTCAATGCTATCTTGTTGGTTCCCGTTAAAAGGCTATTTATTATGAATTGACTCAAATTGATCTCTGTCAAGCGCCCTGAGACAACATTGTCATGAAATGCGCCCTACAAATACAGCGGAATTGAATTGAAATTGAATTTGTCTTCAACTTCCAATGTGCTTGAAATGCAAAACCTAATTGAGTCAGAGTTACCTTGTTTTTTTTCTTCTGTAATTTTCTTACTGTATTTAGATAGATGAACTCTCAGAAGATGCTAAGAGTTTCTCTGACTCTGCCAAGAGAAAGCTAATAAAATGTCATCGGAGTGAAATGAGAGTTAAGTGAAGGGGAAAAAGCTGAATATTCACACTCATTTGGCCGACACCTAGGGGACTCTTGTCACTCGTTGTTGCATTGTTGTGCATTGTATCACATGCTCCTTGCCCATTTAGAGTGACAATCAACAGCTTTAACACCTTTGGCTTAATTTAATTAAAGCTGTGAAAGTCAACGATAAAACTATAATTGCACACACAATAATTCACATGCACGCTTGGACACAATGTGAAAAGGTAACTGTACTAAGAGGTGGACTGCTTATGACTGACTGAATGGATAATTAGACAAATTAACTTGGCTATAAGAAGAGTCAAGCAGGCAGGAGAGAAAAATGTCCTACCAACATATTCACTTATTATTGAAAAATGTTTTATTACCCACCCACCCACCCCCTACACTGAGCTTTGCAAGGCAACTATGTCCTCAGGAGGACACCCTTAGGCTAGTTAGAACTTAAGCTACGTTGAGGCTCTAAGTCTGGATCAGCATTTCTGTTTAAAAGCCCTTCTAGAAGACTTGTGCTTAACTTACTTGTAAGAGAAAATTATTCCTCTCCTCCACCTTATAGCCATGGTAGTAGTATTATGGGATTTCATAAATGGTAAAGCAAGATCATGATCAACACACCAATAAAATTGATTAATTAACTGACCAATTAAAATTGATGACAGACTAATTATATATAAATATAAGTACCATGTGTGTGATGTACACTCATGGAACTTACAGGGTGTGTGTGTGTCCTGTCAAGAGAAAGCTCACACTGGAAAACTGGAAGCAAAACCAGCATATTTTTTAAAAGACACGGTCATCTTTTAATCTTTGCTTAAAAGATCGTCTTGGAGGCATTTGTGGAACATTAAAGGGCGAAAGAGAAAATGAGGCAGGAAGGTGATGAAAGTGTAGTCAGGTTTTTCTTAGTAAGTGGGGTTACTTTGCAATTGCTTCGATATCTTTCATTACAGACTGGACTTCCAGAGCCTAATGATCACACCAAACACCACTCTGTTGTCATTTTGCAGCCTTGTCGACTAAGTTCAAAATAACAAACAGATCTCACCGAATAAGGTTTGCATTCATAGGGTATAAGAATTAAATAATAATGAAATAAAAGGTAAAGATAAAGTAATGTTGAAGTGCAGAATGTAAATATACTATACTTCCATACTATACTTCAGATGTTATAAATCACATGAATAAAATAAACCACCTGTAGTGTCTTAGCAGGGTGTTAAGCCACCAAAGTGTTTCCAAAATAGCACCAAAGCAAATTGGCATTTATTGTTCAGGTCTCACAAACTCTACTAGCACAATGCAACACCAGACAATCTCTCCTTATTACACATGTCAAGTCAAGTCAAGTCAATTTTATTTATATAGCCCAGTATCACAACAAGTTGTCTCAGAGGGCTTCACA
>JBAMHX010000014.1:8417106-8430177 GCA_037177515.1 Pseudomugil tenellus | reverse complement strand
AACTGCAATCCACATGTAACGCACATGGAGCACCTCGGTGTTCACACATACATACACACGCATGCACACACACTTTGGTTTTTATTAAATTGTATTATGTTTTAAGTTACATTGAAACCAACCACTGAAACTTCTGGCTAAGTTCCCCAAATGTGCAATGTAAAAACTGTTTATAGAGTGGGGGAGCAGATAGTTTAATGAGAAAGAGGCTATTTTGTCATTCAAATTCTACTTACATTGCACAGTACAGAATCTTTATTATGATTTTAAATAATGATAATGACAGGTGAAGGCATAAATGCACAATTTTCTAGTTTTTCAGCTGAAATGAGATTAACAAATCAACATTTTAATTACAGCAGAAAACCATTCACACATCACTTCCCAGCTTCGCATTGCCATAGAGAAAGCAATGCAGCTGCAGGCTTAAACATTCCATGTATGCAAGAAATAGAGTTTTTAAAATGAAATTCTGCTATTTTATTCTGCTGTACCAGAATCAGCAAGTGGCATTCAATGTCTTTTTTTAAAAAAAAAAAAAAAAGAGGGAAAAAAACTGTTGTTATAAGCTATTTGTCATGTCACTCCCTCTTCAGTGTGTGGTAAATATTTCATGTCTACAAGTCTCTACAGTTTGTGAGTGACATTCTTTATGTGCTACTGAGCCTCCCAGCTACACAATCATGTTTGTGCATGTGTGTGTGCTTGAGTGTGTGTTGGGGACTGTTTTGTTTTGCTAGCTGACAGCTCCCCTCCCCGTATTGGGCCTGGCAGATGTAGAGGTGTCACAATGTTGATTAATTGTTTACGGTCACCTGTCTGCGTGGCTGCCTGTCTGCCATGTTGCCGTGTGCTGAGGGGATTTAGGGTTGTGGGGGTCAAAGTGAAAGAGAAGGGGGGGCAGCTGAAAAGGTGAGGAAAGGGGAGACAACAGAGGGACGATGTGCTGGAGCTTGTGCTACCATAAATGATGCCATGCTATCAACTCGGCATCTTCAGCTGCGTCTGTCTGAACAGCAGTGTCGTCATGTCGAACACGAATCACTGCTAGCCGGGGTCTGGCAGGGCCCTCTGCTCTGATGCTGTTTCCTGCAGTTCGTGGTGCTCCCTTCTGCAGAGAGGAAGAGACACAAACAGCAGATTCTACAAGGAGAGCCAAGAGAAATAGAGAAGTTTTTGCTAGTTTCTTTTTCTTTCTTTTTTTCTTTTTCAAATGGATAGTTTTTAGCACACATTCTCCTGCTGGGTAAATTAAAACCCCTAATGATTGTGTGATGTTTATCCAAAAAGAACTAGAGCCTCTCAAGTGCTGTGAAGAAATTTGTAATTAAGATTATAAAAGCCAAGTAAAATAGAAAACAGCCATAGCAGGGATCTAATAAGTGGTGTGACTACTGTGCTATTCACATTGGTTAGAGCTTCTGTCATTCAAAATCCCATTTTTAATACATATCGCTTGCATTTCGAAAATAATGATTAATATTTTAAAAAAAGGAGCAAAGAGGTTTATTTCATTTAAATAGGATTGAGATTCATTCGGCTAAGATTTTTCATCTTTGATTTTCTCTTTTACTGTTCTGTCTCTATTCTGCACTTTTCAGATAGAGTATATTAGCGACATGACATGAGCAGGCTTCAGTACCAGACTTTTCTTTGCCCTCATGTAGAGAGAAAGACGCACTGGACCTCTGCATCATTGAGAACCCATTTTCAATTCAGTTTGAATGGCTTTTGATTTAGCCCATATTATCCATTACTTACTTATTCATAGGCCACTAGGTTTTCTTCCCCTCTATCCATTCAAATCAATATTGCAGAACTCAGTTGTGAGTGTGGGTTGGGGTTTTCTTCAAAGTGGCAATTCTTCCAACCATCTGCGCCTCACTCTCTTTCCCTCTCTGCACGTTTTAAACCCGCCCTTAGTAACAAGCCACGGAGCACCAATCTGTGCCGTGATTCGGCCAAGCCCTGCCTGCCGACTGGGAAGGAACATCATCAAAACTATTCTGTGTTGCCATGGAAATAGAGACCTCAATAAGTTCATCTTTTTCATGTTTTTTTTTCTAAGCTTGCTTGGCATTTGGTTGGTTGCTTGCTTGCTTGAATGAGTGGCAGAGCTACAAGCTGTTCCTCTTCAGTGTTTTTCTCTTTCTGCTTCTGTTTATATGTGTGTTTATGAACTGTTTATAGGCATCAAACATCAAGTGTTTTCCATCATCATTCTTGTTCTGTACCAGGGAACTGTGTTTCAGTTTGTGTTCATTTGTGCATGCACAGTATGTACATGAATTTGTACAAAAGTGTGTGTACTGAGGAATAAATATAGAAGCAGGTGGCTCAGGAGTAGGCGCATGCATGGCTGCTTGTGAATTTGAATAAGAGGAGTAAATATGCTCAGCTTGATGAATGGAAAGAAAATGGGTCAGCAGAATACATTTGCTACAAACAATTTGTGCAACATATAGGCTATGTTGTTCAGTTTTCCCTGAAGTGTGTGCATTTGACGTTGAGTGCAGCATGGCAACAGCATTTTTGTTGAACACAATCGTATCATACTTGTGTAGTAGTAGTAGTAACGGTTGTAGTTGTAGTAGTGGAATGGCTCCTTTGAAGTTTCTGGATCTTCCTCTCATACACGTAGAATACCAATGCAAGTTAGGAGTGTGAGTATATGTGTGTGTGTGAATGGGAGATTGAGATAAGAGGGGAAAAAAGACAGAAAAGGCGAAAAAGTAAGGTCTGTTATAAGCATGTCACTGCAATGTATGATGCAGCTTGATCAGATGGTTTCCAAGAAATTCTCTTTGATGTTAATGTTATTCATGTGAACTCTGTGAGGTAGTGTATGCCAGCTCTCAGAGGAGGAAACAAGCGCCATGTCTCAGTTACCTTCACTCTTTCAGCCCTGATTCTCTGAAAAAAAAATCAAACTGATCTTACCAGAAAACAGAATTTGGGGAGGAGTATTTAGTTCAGGGTGGGCTGGAACAGCTTTATTCCATGTAATTGGACAATTAAAATCATATCTTGGCATCTGTTTTTCTTCCTGCTCCAAGGAAGAAACAGCTTGTAATGTATTCTGACCTTCATCTTGATATGACTGTGGAAAATGATGCTATGTGTATGAGGTACAGCAAGTCTCTTTGCTGCTTAGCAGTGTTATTATAATTCAGTTGGAGATAAAAGGCAGTGATGGGGTTCTGTGGGTCATTATTACTGAGATTTGTGGAAAGGAATCAGCCAATTAGATCGTTTAAAATAGCATGAAATGCTGGTACTGTGTGTCTTTTTTCTTCTATCAATTTCTGCTTATTGTTATTGATAACAAAACAATTAAATTCTTCCTTTTATTCTGAACTCACTCATTTACTAACTGTAAATAAATGAAAAGGTATCCATTATTGGCTGCCCAGAGAAACTTCACATTTAGTTACCATAATAGTGAAAATGTTGTTTTTAAACCTGTGGAAAAATAAAAGAAAAAATCAATAAGATCATGTTCAACATCACTTTTAATCCTCTAGTGGCCAATTCCAATGTGAAGCAAAGCTGGTGGGCTGCTTGTGAGTGTGTTTTTGCTTATCTGCTTGTAATCAGGTCTGCACTTCCATTCTCAAAGCTGACCCTGGCTAGATGTGGCTGATAAAGCAGGCTGTTAGGTGCATCTGTATGCCAGCCCTATTGTACCGCAGAGGAGAAGGGATGAGAGGGGAAAAGAGAGAGGGTAGGCGAGAGGAGGGAGAGGGGTGCGTTTGCTTGAATCTCTGAGGGCTGGCTAACCCCCCGCTCCTTTTTCCTGAAATGGAGATGTTATTACATTAGCAGCTAAAAAGGGTTTATTCACAGTTAGTGCAGTTTAGGCATGCAAATGGAGGATTTCTGTGTGCTGTGTTGCCTGGAGGTATAGGACAGAAAGCACAGGAGATTTGCAAGGATTAGTTCCACAGGTTCCTTTTATTATGGAAAGAGCCCTTTCTGAATTAAAGGGGGAGGAAAAGGTAAGTTAAGAAGAAAGGATAGAAGAAAGCCAGTGAGGGAATTTAGAAGAGGTGTTTTTTTCTTTTTTTTTTTTCTTCCATTACCACGTTAGTCTAGTTGCGAATATGCGAGTGATTTTTTGACATTCTGACTCTTACATGATCTGAGGTTACCCATACAGAGCTGCCTTCCCTCCCCCAACCACACCTCCGGCTGCCGTAACAGTTGGTAAACAGTATGCAACTCCTCGCCTGCCCTCCCTGAAGAGTGTATATTTTTGAACAGGCATGTGTACAGCGATATGTCTCACTAAACCCAATCCTGAAGCCCACTCCGAAATAAGTGGTGGTTATGATGATGAGGCCTTTTGGCAGATTTTACAGTGCGCACTGCTCAGTGCACATGAAATGGAGGGTGGCGACCCATTCAGATCACTCATGTAGCAGGCGCATGTCGGAGGGACTGGGGTGCTGCAATCTGATATGCTTGAGTTGTAAAGTTAAAGCCTTCATTATCTCGGCACGAGGCATAAGGTGTCACCTTCATTGGACCTGACACATGCATGCTTCCAGAACCGTGGGAGACCACACAGACAAGCGTGCACACACAAGTGTAAATACAAGTCAAGCCATGGGAGACAAGGTTGAGAGATGAAGGTTTTGAAGAGGAGATGGACAGAAGAGCAGAGAATTAATGGGTGAGAGGAAAGCCAAGGTCACATAGGTTGGGTTTGCTGTGTTGGTCAAGGTGATGGGTTTCTTTCGGAGGTGAAGGGACACACTAACATGTGAACAGAAGGCCGGTGGCAAATGACTCAGATCTATTTTTTTCCTCAGGGAGAAGAGAGTGATGGAGGAAAATGGAGGAAGAGATTGATGGGATTGGGTGTATTTCAATCAGACTCTGTGTGAAGTCATCTGCCTAACTACCATGAATTCTTCACTCAGATTGTTTTCTCTAACTTTTTTTTCTTACCTTCCACCTTCACAAAGTTTAAGACAGCGAACAGGATGTAAATGGATAATTAACGTTAAAGGATATGTGGTTTTTTTTCAAAGACTTTGCAGTTCATGTTGATGATATATATTGTGGATTTTGGTGTAAACATTCGGTCCATGTGACACGTTTTCAAGTGAGAAAATATTTAAAAAGGAATTTTATCTAAGATTCATACCATGTGACGTTCATTTCTTACTTTTCTAACTCTAAAAGACAAAGAAAAATAAACAAAACAAAAAACGCAAACAAAAAAATTTAAAAGATGGAAAATCAATTCACACCAAGTGACAGAAATGTAACTTTTCAGCATTTCAAAATTTCAGATTTAGTGTTTCTTCACTGACTGGGAAATAAAAACTTATGCCGACAGTGAGTTTAACCAAGTTTACCAGGAATGTTTTGAAAATGCAAATGCAAAGAACCATTGTACCATGTTGTGAAGTAGGGGCACTATCCTGAAAATAATGCTGTCCTGTCACCTCTGCTTACTGAATTTGCCTTCAGTGGAGAACAGAAAATGGATTTTCAAAGAAAGACCTTACTGAGTGAATAAATGTGACTGCTTTGCAAGGTGTGATTATTTTTCAAGTCTGTAATGTGCTTAAATGTGAGGACTCGCAAAATCCCCAACATAGAAAATATATTTGTTCAAATGTTTATTAGAAATAATCATGTATAGTTGAATTTAGGAGTCTCTGTATTGATAATAACATATGCTTACTGAAGCGCATTAGAAATTTGTTTTTCTATTTGCAATGGAAAGAAAAAGTTGCAAATTTTCGTTACAAGTATTCTAAATGAACTGAAATAGGACTTTAGAAGAAGTAGAAACATGATATACAGTCAGAATTAAAGGTCAATTAATTTAAAAGATAGCATCAGAAAAATTGAGAAAAATAACACAGGGTCTACAGAAAGTGATAGATGCGTGACATCTATTTTAAATTCTCTTCAGTTTTTCCAGTAAATCCCAGATGTGAGGGGTGATCTTTATAACATAATATGAAATCAGGTTCTCCAACTGTGATGAAAATTTATGGGATAATGGACAGTGTTTGTGTCAACGTATACATATCTACGCATGTCAAAGTGTCTTGGTAAGCTTATAAATGGCCTGTGAGGTGAAGTGGCTGTTAAACTCTATTTTCAGCTCCAGACATTGCATAAGAAAAGAAAGTGTGAGCTGCTGAATGAAGCACCCCCACCCTTGCTGTACCAACTGCAGTCATCCATCTTTTCTGGCAGAGCGGCTCTCTAATTGTCCGCATTTGGATGCTTTAACACTTGTGCTGTTAACAGCCATTAACCATGAGTGTCCTCACACAACTGTGAAGGAGCTACAAAGACCACAAGCACGCAAACCAGTGATGGTGGTGTGAGACACTCAAACAAGAATGAGTGTAATCAAACAATATCTTTCGCGAGCCTTCTGTTAACAACACACAGAGACACAGTGGGCAAACTTGTCTTGTGGCAACGTTTTCTAAATATGTCCAGTTTTCATTATCCCTGTTATTCAAACTTTTACAGAATTGATCTCAGTTTACTAAAAGGCTGATTACAGACCTATTTTTCCTTTACTCTTAAAGTTGTTGAGCAATACAAATAGTTTAATCTCATTTATAATAACCAGAATGCTGCTACAAAAGAGCCAAATTTACTTTTCATTCTTATGTTCCACCCTGTGAAACATGATTATTTTTTTCTCTTTTAACTCTTTACTTTGGAAAACAATTCTTACATTACTTTCAAGGTGTAGGTTTGAAATAAGTCTTAAAGAAAAATGCCAAGAGGCTGCAGCAAGTCTTTATATTTAAAAATCACCATCCTAATATCTAGAAAATATTTTTTCAATAATCATTATGTATGCACACATTAACATTAATCAGTAATATTGTGTCTAAAGTCTGAGTTTCAATGTATCAAAAAGCAGCATTATATGCAAAAAGATAGTAGTAATAACATGCTGCCCCGACAGGAATATACACATATGTTCTTTCAATTCAGAACTTCTCAATCATTCAGAGAGAGCTTTTGCTCACGTTGACATATTTCCTTCAACCCTATAAAGAAACAAATAAACAAAACAAACAAACAAAAAAAAAACGCCATTTTTATCCCTTCCAGCGGTGCAAACACAACTGTATCATTCTTATCTTCTAGTAAAAGGAGCAATCTCTTGAGATTAAAATAGATAAATGCCCCAACTCTGGATGTATATATTTATCTGAATACATGATTCTGCACTTAGGAAATATTGTGAGTTTTTTGTTTTCAGTCTTCTACTTCTTTCCTTTTTTTAAAAAAATGACAGAAACTGTAGATTTTGGTGGTTGCACAAGATTGCAGAATAACTTCAACATTGATGTCTACAGATGAGTTTTTCTTACATAGAAACAGATTAAATACCCTTTAGTATCAAGCCTATTTTGATTTTCCAGACAAATGTTTCCAAGTTTAGATTTTTTGTATTATTTTGTGCCCATTAAATTAAATAATAGAAAAAGGTGAAAGAAAAAGAAAATTTGAAGGCACATGAAGTACAAAACAATGTGCCATTCAATCAGTTTGTGATATCTTACCATGTTATTTTACCTTTCACCCCATCCACTAATCAAAATGATAAGTTTGATCTTAAAAAAAACAAAACAAAAAAACAAACAAACAAAAAAAAAAACCCCAAAAAACAGTGCCTTGGGCCTGGATCCAGTCAGAACAACAGTGGAGCTGCTCCCCCTGCTGCTACTAGACTGAAACTGCCTCTGGGCCTCACATCACTCTCTGAGCTCTGTGTGAGACTGTGCATATAAGGGGAGTGTTTGCGTACTATTTGCTGGTGTTCGCATGTGCCAGGCATGAGTGCATATGTTGCTCAGCGCATCATTCCCCCACATTACACAGTAGATCTATTCTGCTGCATCCTGCCACAAATATGTACGTGACCTCACCTTCCATTCTCTCACCCCTGTGCCATTTGGTAACAACAGCTCCAGCATCTGCTAGTGATTGCTCGTGATGTCTGACTGTTACTCGGCTTCGCTTCTTTCTTGTCTGCCTGTCTGGTTATAAAAGTCCTATGATCTTGAGTGTGTCATGTCTTTGCATGATGATGTTTGTACGCAATGGCTCATGATTAACAGAACAAAAAACTTTGGGTGCAAATATGGAAGAACAATGAAAATGTCACTATGTTGAAAATGTAATGCTTGTAACACCCAGGACAAGGAAAACTGCAGAGGAGGATTTTTCACATAAAAAAGGATTTCTGCTTTGCTTTTTATTTCTTGTTGCAGTATACATCTAAAAAGCTAAAGCACCAATTATCATTAGCATTTTATCTGCCATATGGTCACCTGTCATGTTCACATGACCAAGTGATCAAAGGCTGGGATTTGGTTTAATTGTTCCCCACTGTTAGGCTTCAGCCAGGAAGGACTCTCTCCATCTCTGCTTCAGCAGGTGGTGCATGCATGTGTGTGTGTGTGTATGTTTGTAAGCGTGCTGTGGGTGAATAATTGTTTGCTGGAACTTGTAAATATGAGAAAAGTTCAGCTTTATTTGTACCAGCATCCTGTATCTGAGATTAAATAAGTTTAAATCACTTCGTTTTATATGCAATCCCGCTGAGCTATAAGGCAACATATCCATTCACGTGCAGCTTAAAGCTTGGAATCAGCATTTTATCCTTCTACATTTAATTTTGACCTCTTCTAGGGAGGTTGCAAAGAGTTATGTTTTTGCTAGTATTTATCTATGTGTCTGTTTGTTAGCAATGGTACGCAAAAATTACTGGATTATCCTAGTTCCTTTTCTGAAAATTGTTTGGTCAAACAGGTTTGAAAAGATATCAAAGAAAGATCTGGATCCCGGCAAAATTATGGGTGCGATCCACCACTTTCTTGGCGGACCACGTTCCCATAATCCATTGCGTATAATTATGCCAAAGTTTGTTTTGCTCTTCTGGTAGTAGTACTGTTTTAAAAGGAAATACTGCTTCAGAAAAAAAACATAAAAATAACATTTTAATAACTCAAACAATAACCAAATCTCAAAGATGAATACATGGGTCGCATTTTAATCAAAAGAAGACAAAATGGAGAGACCAGTGTCCCATCCGTCTACTCTAACAGAACGGCTAGATGACAGTTCAGGGCTCCGGTTGTTTAGCTCTGTTCACCGCCATCAGGATTCAGGATGTTGAAAATGTGTTCTTTTGGGTCTATTGTTGCTGCTGTGTCCCAGCTTCCTTTTCCGTTTCACTGAAATCTTTTTAAACTTAATTGCAGCGACCCGATATTTACTTTGACAAGTAGACAAAAGTCTGTGTTCCTGGCAGGGATCCGATGTAAATAGGATCCTGCAGCAGAGTATTTATGGTTTTATAGTCAATTTCATCCTTTTTATTAAGCTGTTGGTCCGTATTCATTTACTTCACTTGACTTTACTTCACTACGCCATACTTCTCTCCACACGTTGTCCTCTCCGACAGCCGCTTTCTCAAAGTCACGAAACAACACATTACACTTTTAAGTCCACTCTATGGCCTTTAAAATACGGTACAAAATAATATTTAATGAACTAACCCGCACTAATAATCAAAGTACTTACAGGCTCTTTGTGTTGCACTGCTGCAGGTGGAAGCAGGTGTCATGCTATCTAGTTAGCCTTCGCCTCTAATTTGCTGCTCATCATTCGTAGCTCAGATATATTTCTCAATCTAGATGCAGTTCTGTCGGTTTATGATCAAAGAAATAATAAGAGCAGAAGAAAATCCTCTTGGTGGGTGTTTTAACTTCAGTGCTGCGACTCGTGAAATCACCTCATCTCTCTGCATCATCTTGTGAGTGACTTTATGGACGTAACATGCTCCATTGATAAAATCTGGAAGCTTCCTTGAGTTTTGTATATATCCAAAAACAGCACAGGTCATCCCAGAAGACATTTCCGTGAATATATTGAATTAAATCGCCCTTCTAAAATATGCTGTTTTCCATGCATTTAGCGAGGACCGGAAGTGAGGACCTGAGCAGGAGTGAAACAGTGTCATGGCAGCTTCCAGTGTTTTGTTCGGAAAGTGGTGAATAATTCACAGCAAGAAAAAAGAATAAGGGATGTTTGGAATTTTTGTTTTTGCAAGAGAGAAAATCAAAATATAAACATACAAAACCACTGCAATATAGCCAGGACAGTGTGGGGTGATTGCTAATGTATTTAAGAATTTAACATTGAAAAACAATGTAGGGCTATAGCATAGGGTAAATTCAAAATATAAGCTCATACGGCTTGATTGGTGGAGGTCTCTTGTTTTTGAAGTTCTAAATTAATTTGGAAACAAAAAGCATTACTGTCCTAATTCTGTTTCAAAAGACTGTCCTACAGCACTTGTTACAAAAACAAATGAGAAAATCCTCTGGATTATTTTCTTTGTTTTTGTTTAGGTATGCATTTTTAAGTTACAAAATACTGACATGGAACATTGGTCAAAAAAGGGATGTTGTTGATGAGGTGTAAAGATACATATATGATGGTGATGGAGAGGTTGGTAGAAAGGGTGATCAAGAGTAGCTAAAAGTTTGAATGGGGCTTTGACCCTACTGGAAGGGATTCACATTGATTGGGTTTTAATTTAGTGGAGGGCACCAAGAAACAAACTCTGCCCCCCATAATGCAAATCCCCAATCTAGGCCCTTCCCCATTCCGGTCTCAGTGATAGTGAGGGGTTGCGGAGTCGGGGTGGTCTGCATGGCTAGTCAGAGGCAGCTGATAGGAGTAAACTAAACTCAGCAGGCCTGTTGTTTGTGTTTACTTTGTGTGTGTGTGAGTGTGTGAGCGTTTCGGTCAGCTGAACAGATGTTGCATCATTTGTTCTGGTAACTTTAAAGGCTTCCTACAAAAACGTAATCAATCACGATCTACTTTCACAGGTGGTCTTAACACATCACTTTCTTTGTGGCTCATACCTGCTTCTAACTGTTGTGTTGGATATGTCATATTTTTATCATTCAGTTTTTCTAAATCATTCAGTCTTGTTCTAAATTAATGGAGTTGAGGTGGGGAAAACTTGAAAGAGCTCTAGACAATTGAAGAATTTAAAGATGTAGTCTCCTCTCCACTGTTTGCTTTGGCAATCTAATCTCAACTATTAACTCTGACAAGTTTTTCTTTTCTTTTCCTAATTTGCAAGCTCAAAGGTAGAGGTCTAGTCTTAATTAGGTTAGTTATCTCTTCTCCAAAAGGATAAAGTTCTCTCAACAGGACTGTTTCAAATTAACCTAATTGGATTTTTAGCACAAACTCAGCAAATAGTCAGGGTTAAATAAAGAGAGGGGCATAAAGGAGGGGGTTTGCGTGAACCAGATTGCATGAACCAAGAATAAAAGCCCCTTTTGAGGGTCATGTTCAAGGTTTCCCTTTCTACTTTTTCTCCACAAACAGAGGAGAAATTCTGTAGGCTTGCCTGGCCAGGGGACACAGAAAGCCTGGGCAGGAGCCCCAGCACTACACTGAAGAAAACACAGAAGAGAGATTGAAAGAAGATTGAGGACAAATCGACAGTAAAACAGAATAACTTAAGAGAAACGTTTTTGAATATAGATAATTATTTTTAAGATTATCCAAAACAAATTACATAAAAAACAGATAAATCCTGTGTTATCTGTCATTTCAATTTCTAGGAAACCTTTAACAGTGCAACAGGAAGTTGTTTCATTTTTATGTAGCTTAAGCAGCTTGAACTTTGAAGGATTCCTTCTTGCCTCTAAAATGCATCAACCACTCACAAGTGAACTGCTTTAAAGTCAGAAAAAAAATTTCTTTCACTAGTGACAAACACTGTTTGTTGAGCTCTTCATCATAATGTTGTCAATAATAAGTCTCAAGTACCTCCCCTTTCAAGTCTGTGTGTGTGTCATTTCAGGTATTTCTTAAAAAGCTACATAAGATGGGGGTGGGGGGTTAGATGTCATGGCAACAAGCAGATATGATGCAAGCTCAAGAACATGTTACAAGGAGTTTTTTTCAGTTATAAATTATATTCATCTAGTTATAGAACAACAGTTTGGTAAAACACGTTTACCACCTTCTGGTTGACTTTAAGCTCAGATGTTTATAAATCTTTTTGTGAAAATCCAAGACAAGTATCATGTTTTCAACCGCAAGTTTGGATGGCAAATCCAAGTGAAGTTACAAGTTTTTTCTTTATATCCAGTGTATTTAAAATCAGTAATCATTCTTTGTTTACAATAAGTTTGTAACAGCACTGTGCTTTAACGTAAAATGACAAATGCTCTGCACATCCTTTTTTTTTGCTTTACAGTAAATGGAAAACTTGTAGATGAACATGGAAATACAATCAGATTATTAAGTATGCTCTTTATTTGTCCATGAGTTTAAAGTGTACAAAATCCATCTGGAATCGCAGAGAATAGTCAGATTTAATATTGCATTTCATGGCATTCTGTTTTCCTTGAAATTAAAATATGAACATCCTACAGCTTAATGCTTAATCACGAACCGTCATGCAGGTTTTCAATGTTTTCCTGCTGCAACATACTTGCTCCAAATGACTGCCTGTACTCTAGTTGTGTGCAAGCCTCTTACTGTCTAAATGTAGCTGGCCAAAATTCAATTTAAAAAATCCACATTTAGTTCCAGAGTGAGGAATGTTTGTCAAAACATAATTTCCTGCTACACCAATTACACTGATGAACATCCGCTAATTACTTCACAACTTTGGCCTTATGTTTAGGAAGTTATTTACAGAAAAAGTGTTGTGACTTTTTCTGGTGATCTTGTAAACTTTTGGTAAGTAACGTGAAAGAATGGATAGTAAGTGTTGCCTTGAACAGCAGCGGAACCCCTCCCTTGTCTGGAAAAACACATGTGGTCCTCATGCAAACACTGCTGACTAATCCTGCCCTGGTTTACTGTAATAAATTAAACCCTTTTCATAAAGTGAGTAAATGATATTTATCTTCCTAATGTTATAAATTAAATTATCTTCCAGCTACTAATCATAAAATTAACATAAAGCTTGACTCTATAAGAATAATCTGAGCATTATCTTATTTATCCACTACGGTCCATAAAAAAGTG
>JBAMHX010000014.1:8398037-8416574 GCA_037177515.1 Pseudomugil tenellus | reverse complement strand
TGTTTGTAACAAGATCCCAAGTTTTCTACTATGCCAAGGTGTGAAAGTATTCCTGGGGGCAGTTTGATTATAGCCACGCCTGGAAGATAAACCTATCCTCTCATTCATGTTCAAGGGGAATTAATTAGAAAGAGAAACGGTGAGACCATATGCAATTTACACCATACGTTCTGCTTGATTTTATGCAATTCAAACGGAAGACAAGTTAAATTAATAATTTTCTCAAGCAGTGAGAGAAGTTATTAGTTAAAATAGGAAATTAATAATATTTCTTCAGATTTGTGCTCAGGGTTAAATTTAGTAGCTAGTTACAAATAAAATAGTTCATTTTTCTGACCAACTGTGTCTAAAAATGAGGATCCATTGTGAACCATAGTGATGTGTAGATGAGTTAATTAAGCATATTGATTGCTGCAGCATTGATGCAGAGTCTGGATTTTTAATTAGTGCATGCTTGAGTATGTTGAAACTCTTGTGGTTTATCTGAGTGGAACCGAGTGGAACTGAGCATGTCAGCACAGAACACAACTCCAAGTCTCACAAACAGGGGCTCTCACCACCAGCCCGATTACCTCTTCTTATATACCGAATTATAGATTTTCACCCTCTGTTCTGTTCCCTGGCTTTGCCGTTTTAGGCCTGCCTGGTCCGTCCTGCCTTTCATTTTGAATGGGGAAGTAGTTCCTATATCCCCATTGTGTGTCCAAGCAGTTGTCGTCCCCTGAAGGTCCCTCTGAGGGGAGCTCATTTAGACCCCCAACAGATACTCATTCTCAAAGCTCATTTCATGTATCACATCTCTTCATAAATATTTCACAGTTCTGTGATCAAAGCCCACCTCTGTGAGCCCCTGTTTGACTAATTGCTTTGGCTGATAAACAGTTTATTTAGACATACTTTGTGCTCTGCAGAAGGTTGATTCAAATGAAATACAGAAAAAACAAGGACATTAAAATGCACATGTATTTAAACTTAATGGAATTCCAGTCATATGTTTTCTGTTTTTATTTATTTAATTGGGTAAAATAGCTGCAGAACTGCTTATTTTCCCCTGCAGACACTTTCTTTGGTCTGCATTGATTGCTTTGAGCTATTTGATATCCTCTGTCAAACACATGCTTGAAACTCCACAGGATAACAGGCCACAGTATCATCATTGAGATGATAATGATGACATGAAGATGTTACAGATGATACATGGTATTATTACATCTTTAACTCCTAGTTTTGGACTTTTTCTTATTTTATCTTTACTCCCACCCAGTGTTATGTCTTCTCTTGCCATTTAGTGAGTCTCTGCTCTCATGGATTCCTGAGTGTAGATGAAAAAGCTGGACCACTTTGACAAAGCTTTTCTGGTATTCGTGTCCTTTTAGTGCTTTGTACACTGAACTTTGCCTCTTTGAATCTGAATATTTAATCAACTGATTAATCTTATCAGTTTACTAATGAACGTTTGTATGAATATGGTCCAAAATGTTGCAATGTGCAATATCCCACAGCTTCTTTGTCCTCCAGCAGATCACTATGTCCTAAAGATAGTCACTTTAGCCATTCTTATAAGTACGTTTTTTCATGATTCAGATGATTGAGGGCCAGCAGAGAACTGCACAGTGGGGAAAAAAGGATGCACACTGCTGTTGTGTATCTCTTCGTTTGGCACCCTTGCAGCTCTCAACACATGCTGCACACTTTCTCGCTGCAGTCTGTCACATTTTCTTTCTACAGAGGACACACACATGATGAGATCACATACCAGGCCTGGGGGCCGATGTTTATTATGTATGAGTTGGTTTATCCTCCAGGTGTCTGGCGTCCAAGTAGGGAAAATGATAGAACCAGGGAGAGGCACAGCATTGGTCAGTGGCTGACCAAGGAGCTGGAGGCCCCATTGCATAGCAGAGGCCTGGTTCAGGCCTAGTTTATGTGCTTTGTTGGCTCACAGGCTGGTGTGCAGCCTCTCATCCTGGCTCTGTTTTAGACATGCCTCCTATGGAGTTCAACTGTGCTGCTAGCAGAACACAGCAGTGCAAGGAAGAACTTGTTGAACAGCACACCTGTCTTTACCACAGAGTGGAGAGTATGTACCTTATAGCATGCCTACAGATAATGTGCACCTCAATATGTGATAATAACATGTGACAATGTTTGATTGCTTCAATATGTGTTTTATCAGTAGTTGTACGGTCTCATCTTCAATGAGAGGCAGAGTCAACTTTGGAGAGATGGGATAAAATGCCTCCATGTCTCTACAGAACAGAAAGCTGAAGCCCTGGTTTGAGCTGGGCTGTGCTCCCCCGCTGGGTGTATTGATAAGCAGCACTGAACCCTGCGGTCAGTGTTTAATTGCATTATTTGGAGTCCTCTAGTCACCCTCCTCTTTTCATCTTGATGGAAGGGGAGAACAAGTGTTTACTGATAAAGAGAGGTAAGGATCAAAAAGATATGCTGAGGCAGGGAGGATAGGCTAATGTTTAGCTGTGTGATATTGTATGGATAAGCAAAAGCTTCAAATCTATTGTGCCAGTTAATCTTGCAGCTTTTGAAATCATACTAATACATCAGAGGTAAGGAGGACAAGCAAATGTATTTTTTTCCTTGGGGATAGGGTGTCTCAAATTTCTAATAGGTCTGACTTTACCAACCTTCCTAAAAAATTTGGGGAAACCTGTGACATTATTGTGCAAGCCAGCTTTTATCTTGTTGCAGCTTATCGTGTCCACTGTTCCAGACATTCACACCGCACACACACACACAAGTCTAAAGAGGAGACTTCCAGCAGAGTGGATTAAAACAGCCTGTACACTCTGACAGACCTTGGTGGGCTCCAGCATCTGCTCTCAGCTCTGATTGGGGACCTTGTTGCTCCTCTAGAAGCTGACACTCATAAAGCATAGCAAGCAACGTTATGGTCTAACCAGTGTTTCATAGAAATATCATAAGAACCTCAGAATTAATCACAAAATTGTATTTACTGCCTTGCAGCTACCAGACATTACTATTTATTTGAACCGTTGAATGAAAGCCTTCTTCAATCCCCGAGAAAGCTGCCTCTGTCCCATTGATGAAAAAGTGGGTGATGAGGCAAGACTGAGAAAACGCAGGAAAGAAGGTCTGAACGACCAGTCATGGTTGAGCACTGTTCTAAAACCATGTTCGTAATTCAACTCTTTACCCTTCCTCTTACTCTTTGTTTTTGTGGTGGCATCTCACAAAGTTGTTTTGTCCACTCATCATGCCCTCCCAAACCCTAGCTGGACCCTCTAAGCTACACACAGATGCACACACACAAATGTGAGTCCACTCACACAGACTAACAACCACACAGGGGTCAGAGAGAACAGCTTCCATTGAAGTATTGCCAGCTGCACCCTCTTTCACCTGGTGCCTAATCAAGATCCCTGGTCCCTGGATGTGGGGAAAAAATCTAAGCCAAGACCTACTAGGTGTGATGCACTCTCACACACTCCCACAGCTAACCACTTCTGAAAAAAACATGCCTTTGGTGTTTGTGGTTGTTGTCTATCCCACACCTGCTCAAATTGTCAGACTGTGCATTTGTGCGGTGGTGTGGAAGAGTTCCTCATTATGGTGACCATTGTGCATACAACCGCTTTCAGAGGAGTTCACTTGGAAAGCCCACTGTGGAACAAAATAGAGTAGCCTTCCCATTCGTTGTACTGTTTCTAATAACTTTGACAGCATAGTGTGCACACACATGGAGACATTCACTCCCCAAAGCTACAAATGAGATGAAGCATGTCCCCACTTCCTGGCAAACAACATTTTAAGGGTATCAGGGCTAATTACATCATCATTATCTCAAGCTGCACGTGTACCAATGTGTGTGTGTGCATATATATACAAAGATCTGTGTGCATGAGTGTCTGTCAAGTTTTAATGAGGCTCCTCGGACAAGGCTCCTGAGCCTTTGGTCCACCATTGAATGCCTCACAGCTCTGATGCAGGCCAACGTGTGCCACCCCCAATAACCACACAAGAACAAAAACTGCTTATCAGAAAGTAGGAACAGATGCTATAAGATGGATCAGGTGCTAAAGATAGAAAATGATGACCATTGATTCCAAATAAGCTTGGAGGTGCATGCACAGTTTTAGTTTTGTGGATCCAGCTGTGTGCCCCTGTCGATTTTGGATCCTACGTGTAGCCTACACGAGCCGATATGTATACATGTCTATTATGTGCGCACAAACTAGATAGAATGTTGTGGGGTTAGAAAGGAGTTCAGTGTGTCAGAGGTCTCGGAGCCCCAGCTCTTTGATTCCACTCCCTTGCGGCTCGGAGAATTTCCTCTCCAGTTTCCCAGTGCTGGGCCCATGCTGGGCAAGGAGAGCCGCGCCAGGAAAATTTATGTTGATGTCAGCAATGAAAACACCACCAACCCTCCACACATCTAACAATATTTGTCAAACAGCGGTTTGTCCGTTCGTTCTCGTCTTCTCTTCGTTCTCTTCTTTCTCCCTGAATATTTCTATTCTTACTGATGTGTGTTTCTAAAAACTTGAATCCATGTTGGCGAAGGGTTTCACACTTCACTTAGCTTGTTGACTCTGCAGGGACTTTGGTAATATAGCTCTCTATTGGTCTCCTCTAGTTATGGGCAGGTTTGTGGGTGTCTTTATAGGTGTTATCTACCCACATTTCCTTCTTCAAGCGCCTGTCTAAGGACATATAAAAGACATGAAAAAAGAAAAACACAATTTTTTAGTCATTTTATTCATGCTTTCATCTTCATCTGATTAACCATTAATTAAATAATGAATTAAAACACCTAACAGAGAAGATTTAAGTTAAAACGATATTGCTTTGGAGTCATAGGTATCGATGTCTTTTCATTTCTAGAATATTTCCAAGATTCCAGGATGGTGTAGGTTAACCAAAACTACTGATTTAATTGTTATTTCTTTGATGAATTAAAATGCAAATATGAAGCAGAGCTTGTCTTACCTTTCCTTACCTGTAGTGACAGTTAATGAAATAGCCCATTCACATTGTTAATGAAAATGTCATTTGCATTGTTATACAGTTACAACTTCAAGCTATATGCACATAAGAAGGATAGACATAGCTGGTGAAATTATATACAACCCATACTTATCTTTGCTGAACTGATGACACCATTACTCCACCTATAATATAACCCATATACAGTACATATATCCTACCGAGTAAAATAATGACAAAAAAACAGTATTAAGTTTTAACTTAAAAAGCTGCTGAGCAAAATGTGACTTTTACATTAAAACTGGTGCTTGATTCTCCACAATTGTCGTCTTCATACGTTTGTTTACGTGTCATGAGTTTATTCACATGCTTGATGCCACATTATCTGTTTGTAGCGTATTTCTGTGGCAACATTGCATCACCCCTCACAGACATGGCCAGCATGGACGCATACAATTCGTGAAGATGATTTCATCCCTATAGGACATTCTGAAGATTAAATCTGTTCTGTCTCTGTATGGATGTAGGCTAGAACTAACAGCAGCATTAAATAAATTCTGTAGTTGATTATAAAGTCATCTGTTAATCTTGCAGACTGTTAAAGGCCAACTGTTTATGAAAAATGTCTTCACTTCTGTTAAAGTTATTTACCAGCCACATTTGATGACTCTGTAGAGACAGCTTCAAAATGCTACAAGAATAAATGACCTTCAGAATTAAAAGATAAATACAATATTCTTCTTCTTCTTTAAAGGCAAATTATAATGTATGACAGAGAGAGCTGATTGTAGACTAAATAGACTAAATATAGTAAACATGGTAAAAAGTGTAGGAAACATGCAAGATTATTAGAGCTGTCAAAATTAAACTATGTATGCTGAGAGGAATAAGTGAAATTTGCACCTTTTTTTTTAACACAGTAAGCGTAAACAACAAAGTTAGTCCAAGTGCCATATTAAAAATCTAAATCTCAGTGAAAAAGCTCATTTTGGGTGTAGGTGCTTTGTCACAGTGGTGAACCAAATCCACCAACCAACACTTTATTCTCCTTAGGTGCGAATATTCTCACAGTTTTCTAGTCTTACATTTAGATTAGTGCTGCAGGATGACCTATTTAATAACTATCACAAAATGAATTATTTATTTGTCACAGAAAAAAAGGAGGGAAGGGGGAGGGGTGGTGGTGTGTAGCTTATGCCAACATCTGTTATCTTAGGGGTCAGGTCTCAATAAGTTTGAGAAGTATTTCTTCAGAAGATATATTCCAAATATTACATGTATCAAAGGGTTCATGTTCTGTTGATATAGTTGAGTTGAACACAGCTGCCAGGATTATCTTGAGACATTACAAAAATAGTTAAATCTGCAGACTTAAGTCTGGCTAGATGCCACATTCAAGAGCTTTTCCTCTGAGTAACTTTGTCCATTAAAAGGCAACATAGAAGAGAGGATTCACCCCTTGGGATATTTGTTTGAACTCTGGTAAAGACTTTTGAAGTGTGGGATTCCAACTTACACATGTTTATGTCTATATTCTATAATTTTTTGTGAGCAATGTTTTGTACTGTCTGTTTTCAAATACTATAACTTGGCATACACATGATAAGACTTATTTTGTACAACATTTTTAAAGTAAAAGAACAAAAGAAAACAATAAAAAAGTAAAACAAAAGCAATGTAACTTCAGTGGCTGCATGGAACCTTTGAAACTATGTAATTCTTTATATTGATTTAAATCTAGAAAGTCTAGTTTAAAATGGAGTTTATGTTTAATATGTGTGACATATGCTTTCTATATATTTTTACCACCTCAAGGCAATAGACAATGAATTTGAAACAAACATTCAGTGTAAACTGATTTTGACATTAGTAAATTGGAGAAGCACAACTGCAACTGAGCACAGCATGTTTTAAATGTGTATCCAGCAGTGATTAAATGCATTCAATGCAAGGTGATTAGTTTTTAAATTTTATCAACAATTTCTAGACCTGCTCCAGAGACTGACCTAATAACAGTTCTAATGTCCTAATTGGCTGCAGCTTCATGGTTTTGTGTGATCCAATACAAACTGTAGGCTATCAGCTAAATGTGTTATAATACATTTACAGCTGAATACTAAGGCATGCCACTAAGGCATGCTTTTTTATGTAAAGTACTTTGAATTGTTTTGTATGTGAAAGGTGCTATAGAAACAAACTTGTCTTACTAATTTATTTCCCATGACACAAACAATTTCTCTTTTATTAGCTACATACACACAGAAAATAAGAACATATTAATGCTAATAGCAGACTGAACATCAGACAAGCTTCTGTCACCTGTTACACAAGTGTTCTTGTAAACGAATAGACAGTGTAAAACAAATATTATGCTATTGTAAATTTAAAGTGAAAAAATTATGTCTGAATTGTTTTAGCCTTGCTTTTAATGCTAATGATAGCATGTAATCTGTCTTGCTGTAGCTATGAATTTTTTTACACTCTTCAAAACCTTCCCAGTCTGTATAGAATTGATCACTTATACATCAGTCCAAACTTCATAACAATCTTCTGCCTTATTTGTGTAACTGTAATATAGTAATATATGTGATAACTTGATTCAGTGAAACAAAAAACAAGTGTTACATCTTGTAATTTAGATTTACATGTAGAAAAAGTATGCGCTCTTTCAACTTCTAAGGTTTACATATAAGCATATGACTATACAATTATGTAAAAATATCATCCCTTTGACATTCTACCTTATAATTATTTTTTTCCACAGAAACCAAACAATGTAGAAGCATGGATAAAAAGATCCCTGACTGCTGTCACAGAGCTTATGGTAGGTCCTTTTCTATCAAGTTTACTTCACTGATTGATAACCAGCAACCCCTTCATGAAAGCAGATGATTTGGCAGTGTACTGGTCTGGCATTCTTCTTCTACAAAGAAAGATCATTCACAAGTACAAAACATTCAGTTGCAAACCTTTTGTGTTTGTGCCCAGTCCATGTTTAGCTAAGAAGCTAAGTAATCCCAGACACACCCACATTTCTAAAACATAAAAAATTAAGTTGTTGCTGTCAAGCTGTTAGAGTCCATACCACAACCTTACTGAAATGCTTAAGACAGCTATAAATAAGCAAATGCCTGCAAACCTCAAAGAACCGGAGCAATGTTCCAAATCTGGTTGGGGAAAAATGTGAAAGTGATGTTTTTTTTGTAAGAAATAAAGCAGAATACCGATATTAAGTAATAGCTGGTAGAGGTGGTTCTACTTATTCAACCATGGGATATTTTTAGTTTTTCGAATACTGCTTCTTTTTGCTTAGTTTTTATAGGATAAATAATTACTGGTTGTAGTTCATCCAGTGATTTTACTCATTTAGGTTGTACTTATTACCAAGGAGGTAATGTTTTTGGGAGAATTTGTCTCCCTAGAGTTAGTTTGTGAACAACATAACTTGAAAAGTAATGAATGGATTTCCATGGATTTCCATGGATTTCCATTTCAGGATATATCCAGAGTGGAAAGATGAACAAGAGGTGATCCGGTTTGGATCCAAGAATGTTTTAATGGATTCTTTATCATTGCAAGATAGGGCCATTCTCAACATGTGTGTATATAAGTCAATGAAAAATACCCAGATTGCTAGCGCGGAGGACGTCTGTGCTCTCCAAGTTCTTTTCTAGTTCGATTTTAAAACCCAGACGAACGAAATAATATATATTTTTTTAAAAATACTACTTTCTTACACCAAAAGCTTTTAAATGAACAGAGGGTGTATTTTTTCACATGACTGAATACTTCACCACCCATGGTTTTGGTGAGGAAACACAGCTGATTTTGCAATAAAGTGTAGTTTTAGGTTTAGAGTTTTGTATGCTCCATTGCATAAATATGTAAAAAAAGCATATCTGCATCATTTCTGTTGTTGTGCTTGTTACTGAATGATCTGATGGGCGGGAAAAGCATTTCTCTGCACCTTGTGTGAGTATCCGACAGTAGATCCTCCTCATGCAGAGACAAATTTTGTTGACACGACACACTCCTGAATGCGTTATAAACACCAACTTACTCTGCTGGATTGTGTGTCACTCTCACAGGAGGAAATCTAAAATCTTGATCTTAGCTAAACTGTCAACTCTGGCCAAGTTTTGGCAGTGAAAGGTACAGTTCTCTTTTTCTGAACTGAGCGATCATGCACAAGCATTTAATCACCCACGCGCCATTTGTTCAGTCACAAATTCTTATGCCTGAGGGTCAGTGATAACAAACAACATTGAATGATTTGTATTTGCTTGTATTTCAAACTGGATATAAAGTATGTTAGAGTTGTATTTGACCTTTTGAGAAGAATGGTTTCTGAGTGGAAAGCAGTTTCGTCTAGCAGAATCTTCCATTCTGGAAAAAAACATTAAAAAGAGAAGATGTAAATGTAAAAAAGGAAACTTGTGGCAAGAAAAAGTAAATCATTGATTTATTCCAGCAAGGCCTCTTTTTGCTCCACACCCCTTTTTTGTTGTCTCAAAATGAAGAAAACTGCTAGTAGTCATTTACTTTGGTTACTTATTTGGATCTGAGCCATGCCTTCAGGCAGCCTCAATCACCTGTCCCACCTGTCAACCCAGTCCCAGTATGTCTGCTGGGAGGCAGGCAAAATGGCTTTAGATTTTATCTGACCCTAATTCAATGGACAACCAGTCATCATCTTTGTGGGCTATGCATAGTTATCATCACTGGTATAATCTGGAATTGTTGGAGGAAAATTGTGGATTTTGGACATTAAAACGTATTTGCTCCATCCTTTTTTCATCAATGACCGAATTAATTCTCTCTGATCTATTTTGCATTGCTACATGCTTTAAATTGTAAGCTCCTTCTTTGCATGTTTCCCATTCATAATTCATGTAATCTCCAATCTTCCAATTGTTAAAAGCACTGTCTTATCTTTTGCATTTCTTCTGTAGTGTAGCATCTCTATTTGTCCTGTGATTTTTAAAGATCTTTTTAAAAATGGATTTGAGCCTTTTATTCTTAGAAATATGGAAGGATATGTGTATCCCTTTTCTGGAAAGCTGCTGGACGTAACCCAGTGTGAAGATACAATTTATGAAGTCTCCTTGACAGAAGACTAAACAAACAGGCATTCTAGTCACGTTTTCCACGCACCTCCTGCATGGCATCTATCCATCATCTCATTGGTTGGCATGCCTGGCTCCTGCCATCATCACCATGGCAATGCAAGTGTCCTCCCAGTAGCCATCACCATGGTAATGGGAGTGTCCCCCAGCAACTATCCGCATGGGCCCAATGTAAGCCTCTTAACCAGGATCACCATGGTAATATGTGCCTGCTGAAACACTGGGTTGGGGTATGTCTGTGGGTATGTGTGTCAAAAACTGAAAATAAAATAACAGTTTTGTGGGCCATGTCATATGCCATTGGTGACAGAATTGTTTCCCCCCTTCATCACACATTCTTCCTCTGGCATTGCCATCTAGCAGTAGGTTCTGACATCTAACTGCATTACAGTTTGCAAGGGTTGTGATGCGGCTCCTTGTTCTCTGTAGGGCTTGGAAAGAGGCTTAAGTGGCACGGATGGCTCCTTCGTCCATCCTCTCTCACGACAGAATACTCGAAGCCCCTTTGTGAGCTCACCAACTATGTCTGCTTGGGACATCATCTAGTGTCAGTATCCTGACACACAATAGTGAAAGCTGACAAAACCACAGGGGGTAAATTTAGAAGGGGACCTGCTGGAGAGAGAAGCATGCCATTACTTTAGCGAGGACATGTGCATGTCACACTCTCAGTGACACCCCTCATAAACAAACACTATCTTTTATATATACACATATTCATACAGTGAACATACTTGTCCAAAATGGGCTGTTACAAAGACCTGAGCTCATGCACACATACAGTTAATTGTGCATATTCATGAGCATACATACAGGGTGTTCCGTTTCGCAAGGCTGACTTTTATTGTTTCCCTGGTGTGTACAGGGAATGTGGTCTTACTGATGCACATGGGCATGTTTATATAAAGTGTATGTGCATGAGTGAAAACATCCCTCTACATGTGTGTGTGTGTGTGCATTTAGCTAAAGAGCCTGGTGGGTACCAAGAAGCATAGCTTTAAGGTATGATATGTTAATAAAATGTGTCAAGATGTCTGGAACCCTTTCTCTCTTTATAAACAAACTTACAGCCTGAGCGTTGCTAATTAGCAGGCCCATCTGTTCAGTTTAGCAAAGTTGTTGAGATTTACCAGGGAAACTGTAAAAAGACAAGCTCTCTTCAACAAGGCAGATGACAAGTGTTAAAAATCCTAAATTCAATTCCCATCCCTGGGGTCTTTTGTTGTGTGTCTCATTCAATTACTTATCTAGGTGTGTATTTGATTTTTTTTGTTTGTTTTTCTTAGCTCATAAATCAAAAGATTTTTTCCTTTTCTAAAATTTTTACCTAATTTACTTACTTATAAAATGACGTCAGTGGCACAATTACACAGCAGCAGGACTGCCATGTTTGCAGAGATTCAGCATATGAATATGCAGGATAACATTCCCCAAACAGCATCATCCAAAGCTGTGGCAATTTGCTGGGAGAACATTAATTGCTGTGGCTGGGGCCCAGGTTTTGCATGCTAAGCACTCTGGATCTAAGTCTAATATGTGTGTTTATGGGACTGGGAGTGTTTGCATTTGCTTGTATGCTTGCATATGTGTGTGTCTATGCATGTGCAAGGGTTGGGTTGGGTGGAGTGAGAGGGGGTGGCACACATGGTCCATCTGCTCTCTTCTGCTCCTCTGCACTGATATGAGATTACGTTAATCTGGGTACTTGTCAGGACAGGTTAGTGAAAGCAGACAAATGGGTGGGACTCATGCTAAACAGATTGGCTAAAAAACGGCTGTTTTTGCCCTCAGACTCTGTGGTGTGGATTTTGGCACAAGGTGGTGGATGGTGTGTATAAAACAGCAGTGGATTTTCTGGACTACAGACTCACAAATATGACCACAGCCTAAAACCGCTTAAAATGACACAGGAAAGCAAAAGCATTAGCAAAACTTTGTCGTTCACTTGTGCTCATCAACCAGCTGTTTTTATGTACAAATGTGTTTGTACAAGTTAGTTCAGTGTGTTCCCTGGTCACCTATGAAGCAATTGTCCACATTTCTAATTTATCCAAACATTTTATTCACAAAAATAGCCCTCAAGAGTCCCATCCTACATCCCATGCGCTTCTAACATTGTTTTCCCTCAGCACACGTTCAGGCTGTAATGTTTTTGTAACTTGTTATGCTAATTCGAGTGGCCCTCTTGGACTGCATTGCACAGAGAAGGATTTATTGCCCATTTGCTTAGAGGGGAAGAGAAGGAAAAAGAAGTTATAGTAATTAATCCCGTTAACCAAGGATAATTGGGCAAAAAATAGCCCAGCCACTGGCACTGACTGGGAGGAGTTGTA
This sequence comes from Pseudomugil tenellus, assembly GCA_037177515.1. Classification (NCBI taxonomy): domain Eukaryota; kingdom Metazoa; phylum Chordata; class Actinopteri; order Atheriniformes; family Pseudomugilidae; genus Pseudomugil; species Pseudomugil tenellus. The sequence goes on along the minus strand of JBAMHX010000014.1, from coordinate 8,404,150 downwards.
GTTAACCCTGTTTCCTGTGTTTTATTTCAAACTTAATGTTTCCTCTTGTTCAAACTTCCTCTCAGGATCCCTGCTAATCTGCCTGCCATGTCCTATTGATGGAGGTAGGCTGCATTGGGGCCAGAGAGAGGAGGGGCCTCAATTCGGTCAAGCATCAATGAGATTTTGTCCTGTCCAAAGTGACTTCAGTTATCAGTTAGTTTGGATAGTATAGAAAATAATTATAGTAAAATATTTGTACAACTAGATATATCTTCTAAATAGCAAATACCTGACAAAATATAGTAAGACTTTAAATGGGATTAACAGAGGTTCTAAACTATATGATTTTCTTTTACTTGTGTTTTTTTTTTATCAGCAAAGGGGGTTTAACACATTATTCCTTTAATTGCATCTGAACAGAATCTAATTTTTGGCAGTTTATGTTGTGAAAAGCATAACAATAATCATCATTCTGTGGACAATTAAATCCACTCTTTTTAATGACCTCATTAACTGTGGTTAAGCCTTGTCTTTCACCTAACTGTTTTGCATTAACATGTTGTTTATAGGAACAAACATTATCCAGTTTTTACAATGGAATTCCCATGCACACAGCCTTTTATGATCAGCTGCAATAACAGGCAGTGCTAACTCGTTCCATGCCCACAATCCTCTCCCTCAGGAGAAACACTCATCTGTTTTTGTCAGTACCATGCCGGGAATGTAACCGGAATAGGCAGATCCTAATTTTGTCTACTTTCAAGGAATTTACAAGCTTAAACAAGACCTCCTTGAAGAATTATTTGTGCAAGATTTTATTTCTTTTAAAGGAATAATATGAAGGCAAAACTGTTTTAGTTCTTCAAATAATTTGAATCAGAATATCAAAGGTCTGCCAAGTTATTAAGAGACTGTCAGAAGATATGAATCTATCCCAAATGCAACCTTTGATCTGTCAATTCTATTATTTTCATTAAAAATGTACCTGCAAATAATAAAGGACTCAATTTCTTTATCATAAAAATAAAAGGTTGACTTCTTTATTTGATTGTCGTGAACAATGGTTTTCTTTTGTTCTTTCTTTCAAAGTTCTTTCATTTTTCTCAGAGTATTTTTTTGATCTATAAAACCTGAACTTCCATTGGAATACGCCCTGCTGATATGAAAAGCACGAAGCAATTTTGCTTCATTAATTTAGGAATTCAGCAGTTGTGGGCTGTTGTTTCTAATAGCTGTTTTGATTGTTTTCACATCCAGTTATTAGCCACATTAGGTCACATTAAGGACAAGCATGCCAAGACAAAGCCAGGTAATTAAGAGAGGATATGGGAGAACTGTCCAGGTACATCTGACTTTATTAGCACTGCTAACTTTAATCAACTGTCACAATACTAAAAAGAAAGCTCAGTTTTTCTCAATGTGAACTTGTAGTCCTGCCCCCCAGACTTCACTATAGGCTGTTTAGCACCCCCAGTATGGCTATTGTCACTGTCACCCACAAGATAAGAGACAAGGGCATGGCGAAGGAGAGGCGTCCAGGACGGGGGGGCTTGACATACCCTCTTGCAAACAAACCTCCCATTAATTACCCTTTTTAAAATAATTATCTTCTTGATTTGTTTTTTGGCTACATTTCCTATTGTGCCACTTATATTTCATACTCCTTTTGTTTACTTATTTATGAGTTTTTGTGTCCCTCCGCCCCCTCTTCTTTTTTTTTCTTTTTTTTGCACCATATGGTTGCAGATCAAATAATGTCAAACATTTTGCCCTTGCAAGTTTTTGCAATTTGCAGTTTTCAAATGTGAGACCTGTTGAAAGCAGGAGTGATAATGGACATGCACTACCCCCCGGCGTTTTTTGTCCCACCATATCTCCCTTCAATTAATGCTACAGCAGGAGTTTCATGTAATAACACTTGCACTTCTGAGCTGTCCGCATGAGAGAGGGAGAGGAGAGGGAGACGAGAGAACAGAGGAGGGAACAGAGGGATGTGGCTAAGGCTGGGAAGAGGCAGAGAGGGGGAGAGAAACAATTAAAACCGGGATGGGATGTGATGACTGGCCTGTGTTGTGCCATGTGAATGTTGCATGTCAGATAAGTAGAATGGAGAGGGAGCTAGTGTGATGGTGGTTGGTCGAAAGCATGCTAAGCTTGTCCATCACTGTTGCTGAGCACAATCAAACTGGTGCCAGCAGGCTGGAGAATGTGCTGACAGCTGTAATTACCTATCACCATAGTGATCACTTTTGGCCTGTCGTGGATGGCCGGTAGAGGCCCCTAAACTTGTCAGGCCTTAATCAGATTGTGCTGTCAGTTGTCAGGTAGACACAGGTGGGCTGGACACTTTGGTCCCTAGGTGTTTCAAAATGGGTATTTTCATCCAAAGAGAAGCGCCTCATTAACGCCGAAAAATAAAGCAAATTATGTACCAAATGTAACCAGGGAGTTGAATCTTCTAAAATGCTCTGGTTTTGTTTACAGAAGTGGAACATCATTTTGTGTTGCCATTTATAGGTCCCCACAGCACAAAGGATGCCCCTTTTTGGTCATCTATAGCAAGTCTTTGTCTTGTGTAATAGCAAACATATCCACATTGTTCCACATTCCACATTGTTTATTTTTGTTTTGGTGCCCTGCAGCTTTGTATGAAAAAATATAAATCCACTTATTAAAAACTCAAAATCAGTTACAAAGCAATGAAAATGAGTTCAGAAAAAATTAAAAGTACATGTATTTCTGTAATGCTTTTTTATGCACCCATGATTACACATTATTCAATCTACTTCAATGTGATAGTGTGCTAGCAGGCCACACCGATGTAGCGCTTAAGGTAAGCGAGAATGCCAGGTACAGTCTGATAATGTCAGTGTGATAATTAGCGCAGAGAGGCTTAAACCAGCAGTCCACAGGGAGACAGCCCCTGGTGTGGAGAGATGGCACACAGCTGGATCATACTTAATTAAGTAATTGAATATCATTTTGTCAGTTAGCTGGAATTAGCTGGAAATTAAAACATGGACAAACACAACACTGAACGGACATTAAAAGGAAATTAATTTGCGATCATTTCTGTTTTCTTTTTCCGCACACTAATGGTTGGATGATCAGAGCTGATTTAATTCTATTCTGACTAATTAATGTGTTTCATTACCTGATGCTCATTTTTCATTCAAGCCACGGAGTGGATGTTAAAGGTTTTGTTGTATTCTTACAAAGTTAAATGATTGGAATAAGTGTCCATTTTGAGTTCCCAAACAAGTCCATGTTACCTAAAATAAATCATCAGGTATGTTGTAGAATTTGACCTAGATTATCTGTAGATGATTATGAAGGCTTATAAGCATTACAATATAAGTAAATTTAATGTTTTCTGACTTCAGGTTAAAACCCCAGCTTTATGGGAAGGCCTGTGTATTTGAGACAGATGGGAGGACTTCAAATTAACTGTCATCATCAAACTCCTCATGGGTATGCCATATTTAAGTTTAAGTGTAAAAGGCTTAAAAGCATAAACTTGTTAAAGGTGTCTTTTTTAGTACACAGCAGTCAGAGAAATCTCGGTTTGGAGAAACAGAAAGATTACAGACAGAAATAATGTCTCCATGAGTCCTGATTGCAGTAGAATTGCAGAAATTAAGTTGTTTATGACTGAAGACCAAGTTTGATTTTTATTTTGTGCTTGTGTTATTTTATTTGACCGTTTGATGTATTTTTAAAGTTTGTGAATTGTTTTGATCATATGATCAAATGATCAGTGTTAAAACATGATACGGATAAATTTATGATACATGGAATTTATAATTCAGTAAAAGACTATTGCTAAACTTAAAAATATATATAAAATCTTTTTGAAATATTCTTATTATCAAGTTGTTTACCTGCCCAGTGAAGTCAAAGAGAAGTGGGCCATAATTTTGGTACTTGGACTTGGGAACATGGGACAATGACGATAATATTTAATGACTACATGTGAATCTTTTGATGACTAACAAAGGTACCACCAAATAAAAAAGCTGCTAAATCACTGTGTGATTCATCTAAACATATATATAACCAAGAAAAGATAATGGCAGGACACGATGATAACAGATGGAGCAGATGGGCCAATAAAACAATGGGCTCTGCGTGAACCTCAAAAGCAAAGAGAGAAAATGTTTATGAAAACATTTGAAAAATCTGTTCAAACAACAAATGAACCCAATGAAAAATTATTTTTTAAAAATTAATTAGGAACTTTGATAAACAGATTTGATCCACTTAGAGGGAACAGTACAATCTGTCATCAGCTGATTCTACATTTAGCAGCAAATCAAGGTTTCTAGATATAGTCATTTATTTGCATCTTGCAGGTAAAAAATAATTTTTAAATTCAATACTAAAAGACTAGAAACATTATTTGACTTCACACAGCCCCTCGCAGGAAATTATATCAACTTCAAGTTATACTATTTTCCCATCAAATCTTTTTAACAGCAAAAAGTGCAAAAAGAGAAAAAAAAAAATAAAGGAATTAATAAGGAACTAAAAAAATAGCTGGAGGGATGCATGTTTAATAAAATGCTACAATGAATATGTCTACGATCCACCATTTCTCTAAACACATAGTTAATAGACAAGGCCTATGCTGTCAGAGGCAACAGCTAGGGGAATATCCCTGAATGCCCCCAATCCTCCTATTCCCCAATCCTCGAATAGACACAGTTCAATACAAAGCCACACATCTTCAGTAACAAAGCTCCACCTGGTGTGGAAACTTTGAACCAGCCTGGTATGACATAATAACAGAATGCATTCGGAGGTTATGACCTTTTAATTGCTCTTGAGTTGAGGTCAATGAGAGAAGTAGTTCTAGATATATAGCCAAAAATATGGTTTCTGGTTCATAAAGCGCCACCTGATGGGAAAACCATAAATCGAAATATCATGAAATTCCATACAGGTCGTCCCCTTGGGGACCTGAATAGGTATACCGAGTATCAAAATCCAATTGTTCAAGTTATTGCGATTACATTAATGATATCTGGCTGTGGCGGCGGTCGGAGCGAAAGTATAATTTACCAGACACTCCACTTTTGGGGATATTAAGAGATCAGAGTAAAGTACAACATGATCTGCATAGACTTCACATTCACCACTCAGCTGATAATAACAAAGAAAACATTTCAGCACTGAACTAATCTGTCCTTTGTATAGACAGAAAACTACCATGAAGATAAAAGAAATAGAACATTTGTTCGTTTGTTACTGAAGAAATTTGTAAACAAATGTGTAATTGGCAAAATTGTAGCAAATGAATCTTGCACTTAATTACATATTGTGAAATGCTCCTGCATGATAAAGTATTCAGTATATTTAACTCATCTAATCCATAGATACGATTTGTGGTCGTAATTTCCTCCTCTTTATGAACAAATCAATCAAACAAATCAATAAATACAGTATAATTCCAATATTGCACAGAATAATTTTTCTTTTGGCTCTTAGGCTTGTGTTAATGTTTCAAACTAGTTTATCCAACATGCAATCACTGTGATAGTTATTGCAATAGTGGTCCTGGATTTGACTCACACAGGTCTAAAATATTCACGGATAATGATTCACCAATTCACTGAAAAAGTACATAATTCTCATCAACTTTTTACAACTTCCTTCTCTTGCCTTTGTCTAACTTCGTCTGTCATCCCAGTAAGCAGTTTGAGGACCTAACTTTGTGTTTTGAAAGTTTTTTTTTTATCATTTTGTCTGTATAATTTATAGTTGAAACGTCATATGTAAAGTAAAACATCAGAGGATTCACAAGTCACATAGGTTTTACTTGTCCATTAGAGCCTTAAATTAAAGCTCAGATATAAAAGAAAAGCACATGGGCTTTTCTCTTATGTTCACTCAGGTAAGTACATGAAGTGTGGTTAGAATGACATTTTCTACCCCGGAACACCAGGTTTAATTTCGAATAAAAGTGTAAAAATGTTGCTTCATCTTAAGTATCAAATGGTTCTCATTATGTGGATGCCATTTGTGATCTGGTAATGGGGGGGGGGGGGGGGGGGGGGGGTTTGATTTTCCCCTTTCCCCCCCCCCCCTTCCCCCAAAAAGTTTTTTTTTTCCTTTTTCCCCCCCCTTCCAAT
>JBAMHX010000014.1:8386764-8398027 GCA_037177515.1 Pseudomugil tenellus | reverse complement strand
CCCCCCCCCCCCCCCCCCCCCCCCCCTCCCCCCCCCCCCCCCCCCCCCCCCCCCCCCCCCTCCCCTCCCCTCCCCCCCCCCCTCCTCTTCAAATTTTAACTGTGTCCTCAAAGTATTTCCTAAGAAAGTATGTGTGTGCATGTGTGAGCCTACTGTAAAATTTGAGTTTCATTAGTCCTGTCTGAGATAGCCAGAGAGAGATTCTTGCTGTGAGGATGGAGGAATATGGCTTAAGAAGGTACAAAAATATCTCTGGATGTAACATAAAACGAGGTCAGGCTCATCCTTAGTGATATGGGACAGAGATTAAGTTCTACTTGATAGTATTTATCTAAAATCAAATTCACTTGCTGCCTTCATTGTAAGGAGCATTTCTTTTTTTTCTTTATACATTAATATTTAAGCTCTATAGACATATTAAGCAGGTTATAATGTCTGAAATGGAATCGGGAGATTCATTTGATGACATATTCTTTAAGGTTTGCAAACAAGAACCAACATCCAATGTTAGTTTTCTGTAGGGTTGAGACGCTGATCCTTGTATCATTCTTACTGATGCCTACTTCACATTAGTTGGTGACTGAGGTCAACTAGCAAAGAATCTTCTCTAAAATTGATTTAAAGTAACATGGCGTTGAGGAAAGATGGCATGAAAACATCATAGAAACAGGAAAATACCACTATTGTCTTGTGATGTGGGTTGCATGAATCTCCAAATATTCAATAAATATTCTACAAAAATATCCAGCTTCATGGAATTGTAGGATGCAGTTATTCCCTTTAGGACTGTCCCAAAGGAAATAACTGCATCATTTTACATCACGGAAGTCATGAAGGAAAATTAAACTATTCTTAAGGATTCTTACATACCTTAACATTGGACAATTTTTAAGGATATTCTTTAAGGTAGTCTAATGTTTTCTGTGCTTGTGAAAAAAATAATGGTGGTTACAAAATAACTTGAATGGTGTGCAAGTTTCCATTCACTGTTCTGCATATTCACGGTGTCCAGTGTATATGTTGTATATTAGTGCAAAAGAGTATTATTTAAATGTAGAGTTCAGCATGAAGCATGAAAAACCACAGGAGGAAGCCACTCACCACTATATCCTGTTTGTTGTGCTGCTGCCACCCCAGTTGCTCACCATGCAGTAATAAACAAATAAAGTGGGAGAAATTAATCCCTCTGGAGCCATTGTGGGCATTTCACATCAACCGCCCCTGTGCTTTCCAGCTGTTTCTGTGTGCATGTGTGTGCACATAAATTTAGGGCCGTGTGTCTATGTGCTAGCCTGAAAGTCTTACTAGATGTAGCTCTTACAATGAAGATGTGTGAATGTTATTTTATGAATCCATTTAAGATTAAGATGGAAGAAATTCTTACTCGTTCTGGAAAATAATTAATTACAATCAAAAGGAAGTTAATATGCAAATGATATTTAAAATTCATATTGTACTGTTGCTTCAAGAAAGATTTCACAGCAGCAGACCTGCTCAACTGGCTCCAGCTACTGACTTCAAATCTGTGCCTTCTCTGGCATACCAAATACCAGCATTGTTGCAAAAACAGTTTTGTAATTTAACAGTACATATTACAAGATAATTGAAATTATTTCTTTTCTCTTGACAAACTTGCAGTTCTTGGAGGTCTCCAAGGCTATCAGCAAATTTACCACTCAAAAAAATAACAACCAACAAACACAGTCCTGATTGGCGCCAAAATAATGGTTTCTTTCTCTGACACTCGTCTGCTCTACCCCTCCACTCGTTTCTCTGATATTCAGTTTAGTAATTTTTTGCCTAATCCTGATAACATACCAAAAGACAAAAGGCACAGAAAACATACCTCCACAGAGGCTTTAGCTCAATGGCTAAATTAATCAGAAAAGTAGACCACAGAGAAAATGTTCCTCCTTAGATCTTAACACACCCACACATATGAGTTCAGTACGTGTGGGTCAGCACAACAAAGAGGCTTATTGCTTGTTGTTTCCTAATTAAGAATATAAAAGGGGATTAGGCTTCAAACAGTACAGTATGTGTCGGTTTTTTTTCTTCCCCCCGCAGTTAAGGTACGGGTTATCTCTAATGGTGGCATTGGCCTGTTATCATTTTTAAATGTTATTATTTTTCAGCTTTGTTGCCAGAATGGAATCATTCCATTTTATGTTTCTTAAAAAAATGGTCTAAATCTTAACTCAGATATGTTTCTTCTTACATTGATTATTTGTAATAGGGGATATTTTAAACTAAGACATGATCTTTTCGAGCGTTTCCCCAAGATTTTCTCATGGCATTACCAAACCGGACTGTCCCAAGAACTAGAAACCAGACCTATCTCTTTCTCTCTCTATGTATATGTATATGTGTGTGTATGTTCTTATGAGGACAAACAACAGTCTCAAACCAAAGGGGTGAAGATGAAACTTAATGAAGGCCTCTGAGGAATGTCCCACAACTTTTTTTTTTCCATCAACCACTTATGCGTAGATGCATAAAAGCTGTATATGTCTTTGGCATGTCTCCAGAGCGTTTGCCGTTTAAAGGTGTAGATACTGAAAGTGCTCACTGAATGTCTGTCAGTTCAGAAATGTTGAAATTATGTCTTCTTTTTACTGTTGTCTGGGTTGCTCTTTGTCTGACCACAATTGTGGCTCTTCCTGTCTTCCTTGCTCTCACCCGCTTTTTTTCATTCTCTTTCGTTTTTCACTATTGCCCAAAGTAGCACAAAATCTAGCCCTGAAACACTTCCCCCGACAACCCCCCCCCCCTTCCCCCCAACCGCCCACCCAAACCCCCTCTTTCTGTTTCTCTGAAATAAGCAGTATTCTCTGGCCCTGTTTGATCCTTTGACTATGCAGGGGCTTCATGTCTGGCCAGTGTTTTTGGATCAGCAGGTAGTCGCAGGCAAGCTGTTAAAGGGGTCATCATTCTTCCCTCTCCCTGCTCCTCTCCGCTCCTCACACACAGATGGGGGAACTGCTGAACTCTGCCAAAGGTCAGAGCTAAATTACATATTTTAGGAATTCTTGCTTTAGTTGAGCCTTTTTGAGAGGAAAAAGAACAGAACAACTAAATGTCTCCAGAAAAACAATTATCTAACATTTCCATTAATCACACTGGTGGTCTTATTTCATTATCCCAGTTTTACATAAAAAGGATTGAGTTGTTTCTGGAAATGTTAAATCTCACAACTGTCATTTCATGCTTATAAGAAATAGAACTATCTTCTTTTTTTTCTCTCTTTGCAAATTTGGCCTTTCTTCCATCCTGCGTGGGTTGAAAGGGCGGTCTGAATTGTGTGATGTTTGGAGAGGAGACATGTTGGCTGGCGTCCAGCTCATTGTACACCAGTCTGGAGTGGGCTGCCATGGTGGCTCTAACTTGGTGTACAGCAGACAGATGACAACTGCCGACACGCCATTCAATACCTCAGACGCATCTTCTTTCCATGTCTGATGCATTAGAAATGGAAATCAGTGTTTCTGTTACTTTTTGCTGCCTATTTCCTTTGTTGTAAAACGAGATATGCTTTGCTCGTTGTTTTGAATGCTGAACTGGGGCTGTTTTTTCTTGTTGTTGTTTTTATCATTATTTTTGTAAGAAGAAGGGTTGGATAATTTGATGAGTTTTTGAGTATGTGAGCATCTGTGTATGTGTATCACTTAGATATGTATGTGTGTGTGTATGAATTGCTGCATGTACTTACATTAAGTTAGTTAGAGGTACTGGTTTGGTGTGGTTGAATAATTCAGTTGCCATCAGACGGCAGCATCTGCCATCAGATGTCTTCTCACCAGGGATCCTGAATGGTGCTAGAGATGCGAGAATATCTGCTTTCACAGTGCTGAACATGACATTTGAACGTGCATGTACATGCAAAAAGAGAAAGAAAAAAACCTATGTGTGCACGCACAATCACAAACATGCACACACAAACATACACACACGCGCATCACAGAGGCTGTGTGAGAGCCAGAATGCAGAGCCTGAGGGCTGTTATGTCTCTGATGTTAGTATTGTTTATTCTGTTGTCCCAGTGCATGTAGGAGATTGTTGCCCACTTAGGCCTCAGTCTAGCCTTTCATTATTTACCATGACTGGTGTGGACAGCAGGTTACTGTCCAGGAGAGCAGCACAGCAAAGAAAAGAAAAGAGGAAATAAAGGCGTCAGAGATTGAAGGAGACAGAAAGAAATCATTGGTTCCATCTATTTCCCCTATATTTGTTCACATATTGCTTCTCTCTCCTTTTCCAGTTTGTCTTTGATCCTTTCTCCTCAAACCTCTGCCCCATGGGTCACCAGCTGACAGACAGTGAACGCAGGGTGCCTCCTCTCTTCTTTTCCACTCTGCTCTCACTTTTTGCCGTTTGGGATAAGCACCATTTTGCAGCCAGGGAATCATTTGGGAACCCCAGGTAAGTGAACTGAAGCCACACAGATGTATATCTCCCGTTGGCACCCCTCAGTCATGCGCCACACTCATCCATCTCCTTCTGGGTCTCTTCCCCACTTTTTTCACCCTTTTTGCCCTAAGTCTCTGAAATCTCATTGAAGACCACAAATTGGCAGTTGAGGTGTCTTGATTAGTTTTTTTCTAATAGAAAGTGGGAGGTGGAAAGGGGGACATATAGGGAGAGAAGTGCACCTCACTTTGGGCATGAAGGCAGGTGAGAGCTTCATCTTATTTGGCTTCTCACCTCTCTTTGCACTTCCTTCTCCCCCAACAATCCGGTTATCTGTGTCTATTACAGAAGGGTGGCTGACAGTCTGGATAAATCCTTACACTTCCAGACATGTTCTGGGGCCCTATCAGCTGGGGACAGGACCTTGAGTCCTGATGAGAAAACTGAGGCAGGGAAATTGAATTAGCCATTGTGTCTAGGTCTTCATTGATTGCTATTAGAGTTGGCCTGGAGCTGGGTGAAGGAGAGATAAGAACAGTTAAGCCTGTCTGAGAGGAATCCACTGGTCAATCTTAAAAAGGAAACCTGAAATCGTGTTTTGCTTCAATTATAAATAGCAGTACTGCAAATGAAAAGATGCAGAAAAAAACAAGAGGACAGATTGAGATTATTAGTGTAAAACAAGTCAAATCTGGTGACAATGGTCATACTTCCATGACTAATGTTGTGAGCTAGTCAATGTTAGAAGTGGATAACAATGAGAGTCAAAAGTCTATAAATGTGACAGGTCTTTTAGCTGAAGATGATGGATGGAGTCTGTGATGCAGACACTTCCTGTTTCTCTGGGTGCAGAACCCCAGATGAAAGAGCTGCGGTGTGTTTTCAAACTGAGGAAGAACAATAGGTCAGAGGAAAAAAAGAGTTCCCCTGACCTGACTCCCTCCCTACCCTGCTTCTGTTGAGACTAAGGCCTGATAGTTCTGACACTACTGATCTCCCTGGCTGACTCACACAAAGAAAGAGATACCTGTGGTTATGGTGTGCTCCCAGTGCCGCTGCATAAGCACCTGCTTCATTTAGAAATGTTGTTTTATTTAATTTGTTTTGTTCTTTTTCAAAAAACAAAACAAAGCAAACAAAAAAAAAGAAATACAGAGAAAACAATAATTCATTGTAACCAAAGCAAAATAATCATTTTACTTAAAGTGACAAACTTAATTGTGTAGAAAATGGGTTTTATGTTTTTCATGAAAACAAAATAGTGGTTGCAAATACTTTATACCTTAGTCTGTCCACAAAGCGCTGACATGGAGTCATTTTTTAAAATTGTTGCTTGTCCTTTATCTCTTTTATTCTGTAAATTTAATCAGTCCTCATGTTTCACTCTATATTAAAAAAATTGAAAAAATGCTTGTTATTTTCCAAATCACGTAGGTGTAATCAGCTTGTATTAAGTTTGTGAGTATTATAATGACAGCAACTAGAAATTGCAATTTATTTTATACTTGGAAATTGACTGGTTATTTCAGAGGAACTAATAATGTTATTAAGAGAAGCCAAGAAGAATGCAGCAACAGTATTAGGCTTGCAGGTGTTTTTAATTTAATATTCACAAAAAAAACAATAAATAAATTCAGAAAAGGCAAGACTATAGGTTTGACAAATAATGAAAGGCTTTGTATGAAGTTCTCTAAGCTGGACAATAAAGGCAGCATGTTAAAGGAAATTTCAAATCAGTAAGATACAAAACCATATGGTGCAATACAACACAATATAACACAACATGTTGAAATTGATTTGATTTGCTATAATTTATTAAATCCCCAAATAGAGTGTCGGGATATTATGCTTGTACCCCCACCGCCGCTGCGTTTGCTGCATATCACTCCTGTTAATGTGATTGCTTGAACAAAATTTAATGTAGATTTTTCATGTTTTGCATATGCATAGATATCATATCATTCACAGAGGATGAACTGATTCAATTTTGAGCAATTTATCATTATCAGGTTGGTCACTAGGGGTGCTCAAACCTGAAGACTGTTTTGGCTGTATCTCTAAAACTATTCAACCAATTGGCTTTATGCACAGGTCCACTACTGCCTGAACTTAGGACAACTCCTTTATTTCCTGTCTTTCACTACTGGATGAACTGATTAGTCCAGGTGTGTTTGACCTCAGTAACCACAACGACAATGGCCAAACATACCTGGATTAATTAGGTCATCCAGTAATTAAAGACAGGAAAGAAGTTGTCCTACGTTCAGGAAGTAGTGGAGCTGAGCATAAAGCCAATTGACCTAAAATCCAGTGCAAATTAACCTAAAGATTTGACACATAATGATGTTATATCTGAATGTTAGTACAATTGTATATGTATTTGAGGATTGGGGAATTTGAAAATTTGGGTTGTTCAGGGATAAACACCCAGCCGTCGCCTCCAATGCCATAATTTCTAGTTATATATGATGTAATGTGATATGATAAGAACGACTATCAAATGATATGGCAAAGTATGACACAACATGATATTCTGTCATATGACAACAATATGATAGGATACATTATCACAAGATAGAAGAAGATATGGTATGATATACTATTACCCATCCACCACAAAAAACATGTTATGACACAATACAATCCCATGTGTTGTGATAGAATACAATGTCAAAGTTAAGTATATTTATTAAGCTCATCTATGCTACCAAAGTGTTTAATTTTCAGATACAGGAACCTTTAGTAAAGAAATAAATCTGCGTAAGGCAAGGGATATTTCCATGATTTTAAGCATGATTTCAAATTAAAAAAGAAAGACGTGAAAAGGAAATAACACTTTAAAATATTAAAAGCAAATTTGCTCAGCAAAACACAACAGTCAGACCATCATTCTGCCTGCTTCAATGCTGGACAAGAAAAGTAAAAAAAAAAAAAAAAGCATAAAATCATGATCCATTGCAGATTGAAAAAACATAAAGACTTAAGATAATGTAAAATAAAAACTATTGAAATGCAGCTGAAAACATGTGGGTCTTTAACCTGCATAGATGGAAATAAACACCAGAGTGTTTTAGCTGGTCTGACGCTTTTTGGGAGACGAGCATTGAAGTTGAATGCAGCTTGTCCATGTCTCTTTTTGACTCTGGGGATTGATAAAAAAAACCAGATCATGATGATCCAAATGCTATGTCATTGTGAGGCATTTGTCCTGTTGGGAAATGTGTGTTGGATTCAAATGGTAAACACATAAATGCCTGCACAATTACTACAGAATGTGAATTTAAATGTAAAAGGAAAAAAGTACACATTGTTAAAAATATTTATACTGTTTTGCCCATTTAAATTATTTTTAGATCCCCAATAGTAAAATACACAAAAATTCTCTTTTAACTTTAAACAGATTTCAAAGTTTACTGGAGGTAAAAACAGAGGAGTTTTAAAACAATTTACGTTATGATTGAGATGCAGTAACATGTCCAAATACATCATGACAGACTCAATACAGATCCACCGGGGTGTTTGTGACAGCTACCTGTGCGAGTGCATGTGCTTTTCTGCCTCATCGCCACATGTTGCCTCCTACAAGAAACCAGCAGAGATGATTGATGACAGCATTACTTTTGAGTTCCTCACTTTTTTATATTCCAATTACAAATGTTTATGTTTGACTGTCATTTAAAGAATTATTTTGTTTAAAAAACAGAGCAAACAAAAGAGTAAGAGAGACACAAGGAAAACCAACACACATTAGTTTTCATGTCATCATCCTAAAGAGCCATAGGAAGCTATTATAAAGCCTGTTGCAATCCTCATAGCTTATCATCCATTGCAAATGTAGAAAGCAGATACTTAAAAATTGAAACATAGTTCATGTTTAAGAATAAGTACAGTCCAAAAAATGTCCATATAAACAATCACACAATCAACATGTCTCCAGAAATTATGAATATTCTTTTGTCTATGACAAATTAAAATAAAAAACCTACATGAAATTTGTTCTATGTTGTGTGCAGAGAATGACCCTTTTCCTCCCCTTGTCGTTAAAGGGTTAATCAGTTATTGTTACACTTTTTCTCCAAATCCCCAAAATAAATCCAAATGTCTTTATTAACTATTTTTTTGATCATCTGCAGATTAATTGTGAATGCACAACCCTTGCCTCTGTTTTGCAGCAGGTAACCTCACTTTACCCAACACTTTCAGCTGCGGCTTTACACCCTCCATAGGTGTGGGGCCAGAAACATCCCACGCGGTTGCTCACACAGCGATAGCCTCAAGCTCTTCGCATGAGATATTTTGTGTGCGCACATGCATCTGCCGGTGCGCATGTATGTGTACACTGGCAGCCTCACTCTTTTATTCAACGATACTTCTTTCATCCTCTGTAAGAGGGCCGCAGGGTCTTGCCCTCTGAGCCCCAGAGATGAATTCTAGTGTTTATGTGCATTAGATTTCCCTCCCACAGAGCAGGCCCTCCCCTTCTACTCACATTAAAGGGAAGATGTGGACAACTGTTTTGTGGTTTACTTTTTTTTTTATATTTGTTGGTTTTACAGGCAGAAGGGATTAAGGATAAATAGCTGCTGGTAGAAGTATCACTGAACTGTTATGTGAATGTCTACTGCTTTACTAGATCAATTTCCTCATGCCTCTTGTCATTATTATTATTTCTTATTTGCTTGTTTGAGTAGAAAATGGAGTAGAACAGAATGCTATTGATGTGTTGCTCCTCACTATGCAAACCATTCAATACAAGCAATTTGAAAGAAAACTAAACTAATTCTGCGAACCATGAAAATAATTATAAAATATAAAACAGCAATAAGCTCTCAAAAGTTTTTAAACATAATTTCTTTCTTATAGATCATCATCAGGATATTTGCGTTAAAATCATCAAGATAGTTTTATTTATTGTTAGAAAATTATATCTCTGATATTTTAATTACAGTTGAAGTAAATAAATTATACATTATGGATGTACTGTAAATCCATGTTGTCATATTTTTTTCACTTGAATAAAGGATGCATGCATGCAAACTAAAACACACACACACCTCACATGCGGTAGATATGCACAAACCGCCTGATAGAGTGGTGGGTCAGATCAGTGCAGAGGCCGGAGTTGACCTCTAGTGAGTGTGTAGATTTATTTTAATCAGTACTCTGCTTCTGACAGGTTAACTGCTGCCCTCTGACCTCAGGAGCTCTCTGGGTGTCACTGTCCTTGTGTTCCCTGTCTGCTTTTATCGGCAGCAAAAAGAAAATGTAAATTAAATGCAGCATAAAAATAGATGATGGGAGCTTGTTCCTCTCATCTTTTTATTCACCCCATCTTATCTCCCTCCTTCATCTGCTGTTTTTTTTCAGCTGTATCCTCAAAAAGGAAATGGAAAAGGAAATCGTTTTTTGTACATATTTATCTCCTTTTCATCATACAACACAAATGGTATAAAAAAAACTAATGACAATAAAGAGCAGGTAGTTTTCTGATGCTTGCAGGTGATAATCACTGGCGGATTTATGTTTTGGTAAAGCAAGTGCTGCCAACAAGACCTTTAATCTACACTTCACAGATCAGAATAACTCTGAAAAAAAAACAGTGCCACTCATTCTTTTTCTAAAAAACTGGCTTTCGCGGTTGCAAAAGGTTGTGTTACATCTGTTGTTGTGCCTTTTCTGAGGAGAGGAGAGGGTACTCAAATTAGATAGCATTGTTATGCTTCCATCAGAGCAATTTTCCAGCAATGCTTCTAAAAGCCCTCACACTTCATCAGTATTATTGTAATTCTTTAGCTCTAGGTTATTTGGCAGCTGCTGTGCCCCACTGGCAAATCCCATTCGCGATGCCGTTCCTTTCACCGCAGCCAGAGATCCATTGATTTTTCTTTTCTCTCTTCTTGCCTCACCCAATTCATCTTGGATTGCTCGATATGAAACATATTAATTTCTGTTCGCACCTCCACTTGAGTAACAGTCAGAGATTCCCCTTTTCTTCCTCTTTGTGCAACATCTGTTTTTCTCAACTCTTTAACCAGTCAGAAGATCAGTGGAAATTGATTTACACCTTTCTTTTTAGTTGCCTATTTTTGCAACTTTATTGATTTTAACAAGTTTACAAGCAATGAAAACTGTGTTAATATAAAGGGCAAGCAATATAAAGAAAACATTTTTGAATATATTGTGCACAATTGCTCTTAGTATTTTGTTTGTGTTTAAATGTGTGCATATGCGCAGGTGTATAATCAGCTGTATTCCCTCTATGATCAGGCATGGGCTATAATAGAAGCTATGTGCAGTCTGATGGAACCTATTGATGTCTGAGTACACAGGCCCTACTTAATTAGTCCATCACACCCACTGCTTTGGTCTCTATAGGATCCCTGTGGATGGTACTTCTTTGCATATGCCATGCAAGTTCCTGGAGAAGCTCCTGTTTCTTATTTTAGAGGGATGGGACAACAAACAAACATTGCATATGTCACAAGGGAAAGAACTATCTAGTTTGGTTTGACACTATGCCTGACAGACTAACTGTCTTTTTTTCTTGGATGGCTGGAGATTTTGTGTGTGTCTGACAAAATCAGTGCCACTCTGCATTTTGCACACTAATCTGGAAGCCTTACACTCGGCATGCTAGACATTTTGGACCATGTCATTGATTTGGAATCGAGCTCTACACTCCTTGTCCTTCACTTAGTGTTAAAATCAATGATGCCTGCTTCTGACCATGCATTAAAATCTTTACACATACACCTTCACCAATCCTCCCCAGGAGTTTGCTTTTATTTTATTTTATTTTATTTTATTTTATTTTATTTTATTTTATTTTATTTTATTTTATTTTATTTTATTTTAT
>JBAMHX010000014.1:8365228-8380688 GCA_037177515.1 Pseudomugil tenellus | reverse complement strand
CAGGTGGAGTAGATTCGTTAATACTAACATGATCCTCCTGCTGCAGCCAAGTTTCTGTGAGACAAAATAAATCAATAAAATGGTCACTAATCAGGTCATTAACTAAAAGAGAATTTGACAGAAGAGATCTGAAATTGAGTAAACCACATTAAGTTTTACTTTTTTGTCCTGTTAATTTTATTGTTTTAATTTTTAAAAGGTTTTCATGATTTATTCTACATGTGTTATTTGATTTATTTATTCTGGGTGGTCTGAGTGGATAGAGAGGATGATGATAGAGGTGGTCACGGTGGTGGAGCGGTGTGGACATGAGACCGGGTGGACCGTTGCGGGGCGGGGGTAAAATACGGCTCAGATCTGCGTGTCTTTCTGCAGATTGCCAGGAGCCCGATGAGAAGGAAAAACCAGTGGTGGCGGTGTGCTGCTGGGCCCAGACTCGTGGTCTAAGAGGGGTAATTCCTCCAAACACAGGACATCAAATTTGTTGCTGAAGCCGTTTGATGGAAATGTCAGCGAAGTAACGACTCCTCCCCGCCCGTCGTGGATCAACGAGAGACCAGGGCTCCTCTTGGAATGGTGTAGAGCTAACCGGGACCTTGGTTTTAGCTCCATATCAGATCCATGGATCTTGTTTAACTTGCTGTGAAATGGCTTCTTCAGCAGGACGTGGGCATTTTTAGGCTCGCAGGGGGCTGCTGCGCTGATATTTACCGCTGTATGGTCGGAAGCAGCTACATCTGGTGCCTGGGACTCTGGCTGAGAATCTCTGATTATAATGGTATCCATCATGATTTCAGCCTCTCGTATCTGGTGCAGGCTGGATATCCGCACCTCCAATTCGACTACTTTCTTGGCTAGACGTAACCAGTTCACACAATCAGTAGCCATTTAAATGCTCCGTTAACGTTAGCAGCTAGCTAATAACAGCTGGGCCTGGTCGGAATCAGCTGATCAGATTTTCCCACTGTCACTGTAGGAGTTTTCGGAAAAAACGAGTAGCTCGGTGTTTGAACGAATAAAAGGTCTTTCTTCTCTGTTAAAATTAATCTAGACTAGTTGGTGTTACTTAAATTGCACTTCAAAACGATGCAAAACTGGATCTAATGCAAGATTTAGACGAGACGAGCTGACTGGTAACGTAAAAACGCATGTGTGGCGTTTCACTTAATCCTCTCTGCAAATGCAAAACATGGAAAATCTAAATTGAATATTGTTGAAGTTATCGTGTTAACACGAAGGATCTGTGGCGGACTCGGCGACACTTTGTTCAGCAATATAAATACATACCATTATGGATTTCTTTCTTTAAGCCGCTGAGAGGTGTCGAGTTTTGCTTCGTCCTATAGACCCACCGAGATGCTGGATCCAAGATGCATTTCCAATAATTATTTACACCAGCTATCAGCGTTTTAGCATAATCTACAGATAGTGCATACTTATGATGAGTAGACTAAAATTAAACTGGAATCATTCTTAAACTGTTGTTTCCACAGCTTATCCAGATGTATGACGGAGACTCTGTTTACTGTCACTGACTCACACCCAATGGTCTGTCCACTGCCTCCTCTTGCAAGTGTTTTTTTTTTTTTAACTTGTCTTGTCCAGCATTAAAGCGGGAAGAAGGATGATCTATTTGTTGTGTCTTGCTGAACAATTTTGGTTTGTCAAGAGGAACTATATGTATATGTGAATATGCAAAGTTCTTCTTGATAATCTGAATTCTTCATTTATTTTAGTTACATCTTAGTTCAACAAAATTTCCATTTATTGCTGGACATGACTGGAGGGGACAGGAAAAGAACAAGAAGACAGAAGAAAATGAAAGAGAAAGCAAACAAAACATGAAGAGATAGAAACACACCAATAAAGAAAAATGCAATCTAACCACCCATACGTTGCCATTCGTCACATCTGTGCAGAAACTAAAGAATCATTTCGCTTCAGGAGCTCCACAAATGATTAGGTGAAATAAATAGGAGCAAAGAATACATATACATACAGAGCAGATCAATTTCTGCATCAATCTGTGGTAAGGTCAGGCGCTTTAAATGTGATAAATAGACTAAAATTAAAACGAAATTATTGCAAAGAAAAAAAGGGAAAAACAAAGCAAAAAGGCGAAAAAGTGGTCAACAAAAAGTTACGGTTACCCAAGCTGCCTCTCCCCAAACACTTCCCAAAGTAAGGGTGTATCTTTTAAGACTTTGCATCCCCCAGATACCTAACTGCACCCACACACACACATACAGCAATAACACCTGTGTACACCCAAAAACACACATAGTGTTCTCCAGACTACGTCTTCTATACAAACATACAGTGAAGCAACAGACCCCAGTCAGTTTAAACATGTAGACCTATATAACAATAACCGAGCCAAATGACAGGAATTTCAATGCACTGAGACAGATCCTGCAGAACCTAAAAAAAGTTCTTTATTTGAAATGTCCACTGAGTGAATGACGGACAGCTTGTTTTGGCCAGCAGAACCATCAATAAGCACCCTGATCTCAGCAGACAAAATGCATAATGTATGAATGGGTGAATGTTGTTATGCATTTAGCATATGTGCAGATGTTTATTACTTTTTGTCACAATGTTCCTCTTTCTTCCCTAAGGGTTTAGTTTAACACACCAATAAATTTTATTTATGCATTAGTATTACATATAGATTATTCTGCATGGATATGGGCTTATTTCAAATATTATGAATGTCCATGGATTTAAAATCCATCCTCTACCTTTTGATTTGGTTTCTGAAACCATAAAACACCAAAATCTGATTAAGCAAAATCCAGAAAACCCATTTTCTGAGGCATCCTTCTGTGCTCCCATCACCAACCAAGCAGAACAGCTACTGCTTACTCACTCAATAATGAAGACCCAGGTCAGGATAGATGGGCCTTAGGGCAAACATACATATGAACACCAGCACACAAGAGCAAGGGGGGGGTGTATAAGAGGGTTAATAAACATTGCTCAAATATTGGGTTAAGGCTAGGGCACGGGGTTACAATCAAGTTGTTTTGGGTTCCATCACCAAACAAAATCTGATTCCATGTTCTAGAAATGGAGTGTTTAAGTGCTACAGCTGAAACGCTATGGCCATGTCATCTAAGAGAAATCCAAGCGTATGATTAGGCCTCGGTAGGTTTGGGTGAGGCTGAGAGAGACTGTGGGTGGGATAGGCAGGGTGGTTTCAGGGGGACTGTCTAACAGGCATTCACTTGACAAAAGCTCCTTCGACTCTCACACAGACAAAATTTCTTCACTGTTAGTGCTCTTGCTTCTTCTTTCTTGCACTCATTTGGAAATATGGAGTGACACTTTTCCATGGAGAACAATGGTGTAGGAAATGGATTATGATTATAAAAGACAGGTTGTGAGTTGGGACTAATCCTCCTTTGCAGCATTAATATGGTGAAGCACACTCCAGGAGGCACTCTGTCTTTTCTGCCAAAACTTCAGGCTTGGTGATTTTCTATTTGCCATTTTTCTATTTATGCTATAGCTGTGATGCTGCCTGTCCACAACACCTTATAACATTTTATTAGCTTCTCTATTCAAAGCCCTCAATAATCTCATACTATGCAACTGCAGATATTTGGAATCTCCTAGGGCCTTTTTCTCTTATGAAAGAATTCAAGTGTGAAGGTTTGATATGGTCAAATAATCAGCATTAATTTGATAGAATCACAAAAGCGATACCTTTTCTTTGTTTCTCTATCCCCCATCAAATAATTAGTTGCACATTTGAGATATTTGATAGCAGTTTGACCATTAATAATTCATGTTCACTAAATTCATAAAACATCATCTTGTCCCCAGCAAGTAACATTTGATATTACATCTAAGGCTCAGAGCACAAATGTTTGCCAGAATCCCATCAAATGAAATTTCTAAAAATACTGAATAGCACGTTCTCTCCTCAAAGGCTCTCAGTGGCCCTTTAAGAATGACTGGAGGAGAAGTCCCCTGCTATCTATTTTCTTTGGCACCACAGCTCTTTTCTGAACGTCTTTCATTTGAATCCTTGCCTCTGCTTTTTTCTCTTTCCCTCTCCCTCTTTCCAGCCCCTTCTCATGATGTCAATTTAATTCAATCTAAGGCATTCCAAGCAACCAGTATCTTTTAATGTCTGTTGGAAAGGCACTTGTAACACATTAAATTTATTTGCACCTTTCTACTGAGATTTTAAGGGGAAAATAAAGATCAATTATTTGCTGAATCTGAAGTTTCATTAAAATCACTCTTCTCTGTCTGTGTCCTTGCATCGTTTTAAGTGGGCCATCTGTCTAAACATCTCTCAGGGTCCTTTTTCCTTTTTTTTTTCCAGATCATTTCCTCGCCTTATTCATGAACCCTAGGAGTCCAGCTTTGTAGTGGTGTTGGAGCTGGAGCAGCCTACCCCCACTGAATGCAGCTCTGGGCCTGAGCCTGCGTAAGATTCCCCCCCGCTCTGTTACGTCTCCCTCCCCTTTCTCCAAACTAGCCTCCCCTCCCCTTTACCTCCCTCCACCTCTCTCCCATAAAGGCCCAGAGAATGTCTGAACTTGCTACACAGAAATGACCCGCCTTATTGTGATCAGTTATCCTCGCCCTCTGTCTCTCGATCTGCCTTCCTCTCTCAAACCCACCCACTGCTTCAGATCCCCTCTGTCTCGTCCCAAGCCTTCCCTCCTTCCCTGTGTCTCCTCCTTATTGGAGATTTGTATGCAGGCTGTGACCTGGGTGGCTACAAAGCACCGCACATTATTCTTGATCATTCCTCTGCCCCCCATGAAGCCAGTTATGAGGAAAGATCCCTTAATGATGCTCTGACTATTAACAGTGTTTTATGTCCAAATGTCTGCCTCATTCCTCTAACCAGCTAGTCGAATATAGATATAAGAAACTGGGAAATCTGCAGTTACAAGAAGTACTTCTACCTTCTTGATAAAGCCATGATTCATAAGTCAAAGGGTACAGTCCAATAACATACTAAAAATGAGTAAAAAACTTCTGATAATAAAAATTAAATAAATAAAAAGAAACTTTTCAAATTGCTTTAAAAAAACAGAATATGCAATATTTAGTATGTAAAATCAAGTTTTACTCCCTATAGATATAACTCCTGCATATCTAAAGCCTGTTGTAGCATCTACAATGTGTCAAATGATGGAATAAACAATGTAAGCAAGAAAACAGAGGGTACAAACAGCGATTTCACAAATACAGGGAATATGTTGTTACATGTGTGTTGTAGGCATGTGTGAGTACGAGATTAGTCTTGATCTGTGTCTTTTGTCACTGTGCCAGTATTGTGTCTGCAGTCAGTCCATCCCGTCCCCCGCATCTCCCAAGCTCATCCCTCTGTCTGTAGAAAGACAAGTCACAGCGCCAGTTTGGCTTGGAGCCAGTGTGGAAGCTCGGGGTAAGTCCCTCTGCCAAGCTGGGATTACACTGAGATGTTAATCATTGGAGAGCATATTAAAAACATTACCATATACCTTCTACTATAAAACAGAATTGACATTTTAGTGCAACAAACCTACCACCTGCAATCTTCTCTGAATCTGAGCCTTTTACGTGACAACTGTAAAATCTTGGGTATCCATAGTATTTTTTGGGTGGAGTTGGGTTGAGAAGAATGCACTTTGAATTCCAGTCTTTTGTTACTTTATTGTTTCAGGTTATTGTGTCATGAGTAATTCTAGCTGACTTCAAAGGAGGCTGGGGCCAGAACTGTAAGGTTGTGGGAAGCACTGTGGATGTCAAGTAATGCAAATGACCTCTCTCAGATGGGAATGAAGGGGATGGTCTCTTGTGAAAATAGTTTGCTTCCATTTTTGCTATCCTTCAGGTTTAGATGTGACCTAAATATGATGAATACAGTGCCAAACCTGACCTCCCCAAAGTTTTGTGTGTCATGTGTACATGTGTACACCTGTCTGTATGCATTATAGTGTGTGTGTATTTGTGTGTGTTTAAGTACAAAGTTCACATTTAATGGATTTTGTAGTGGTGAGTGGGTGCTACCAAAATGGGAAAGGGAGCAGCACAGACATAGATCAGGTTACTGGTTTCTGTGTTTTTTCCTAATAAACCAGAGCAATATATCAGAATTAGGGATAATTAAGGCTTTTCAATTTTGGGTAAGTTGATTTGTGAGAGATGTGTGTAGGCGAAAAGAGGACTGTAACCAATTCACTTAGGGGTATGTATGCATTTGGGCTCTTATAGACAAGAAGACAGGCATTGAAATTTGAGTGAAAGATTATGTTGTTTTACTGAATCTATCTTTTCTTACTTTAGTGACCCATTTTAGAGGACCTGTCAGTCAAATATGTTCATTCTCTTTTAGTGACAGGAGGCAGCAGCAACATCAGTGTCTTACAGTATTCCAATGTAAGGGAAGTTTGTCCTGACAGAGCTGTTAGTGCTTCATATGTTTCTGCTGATACAAACAGACATGCATTTCTGACAAAGCAGGTGAGAATAATCATGTAAGAGAGAGCAACAGTACTCACAGGCAATGAGAAATAAGGCATTGTTTTGCAGTCGCCAGTAATCAGCAGGAGCTGGTGCTAGTTGGGGGGCTGGAGATCAGGGGTCCATACTATCACTGTCTACGTTACTGGAGAGATCTCCACAGGGGGAAAGAGTGACCTCTCACTCTCCCACACTTCCAACCCATCTTTCCACCGCTTTCACACACATTCCTTCCATATTCTCAATATTGGCCTGTCCATCTTCCATTTGCCTTTATTTAAATCTGTCCTTGGTGGATATCTTTATTTGCAATGTTGAAAAGGTTGCTGCAGGCTGCTGATTTCTGGTCTTCTTACTGACTGCAATGGGAAACCATTGAGACACAATCACAGGCAGGATATGACCTGTTGAAGAATAAAGAATTAAGACATTTTAAAACATTTCTGCATAATCTCTTCTCTGCTGATAATTTTGAAAGTAACTTACGTCTTTGAACAAACAGAAATTTTTCACTCAGTGTGAGAAGCTCCTGGATCCATGTGATGATTTATTTTGACAAATATAACATGCATAAATATAAACAGCAGTCCCAATTTTTGAGCACAGCAATCATGCAGATTTTCATCTGTATGTTTCTGTCAAATTTACAATACGGTGTGGTATAAAGAGAACTTTGTTTTTTTTTTTTAACTCTCGACAGCCGTGAAATTATCTCACTGCTCACGGTAAGAGAAAGAAGTCACACCTGTGCACTGCAGCTGTCACATATTCTTGCTGAGTACACACACATACATACACAATGTGCTGCTTCAACAGAGCATCTGCACATGCAAGTGAGTGCAGTCACATCTGGACACACCACACACAGCAGGTTCATTACTTTAGCTCCTTTGAAAATCACATGCACACCTTCAACGCTGTCTCCAAACTTTTGCACTCAAATCAGATCTTGCATAGTCTTTTTTCAATTGTTGGATTTCCCTTATTTCTCATCTTTAATCACAGTGTTATATCACTCAATATAATAGCTTCAAAGTGTCACAGCATCTGTTTTTGGGATGTCAGCAACTAGCCCTCATGGTCAGTGTGTTTTGTTGTTTTCATCTCTGTGTGTGTGTTTCTGTTTGTTGGTAGCCAGAAAATTTCTGCTCCTGTTTCTCACTCTTAATGAACCCATCAGTCAATAACAGTCAATGACAGCAGTTCCCCATGTTATCAGTATTCACGCGGGAAATCGGCAGCTTTCTAATTAAGTGGATCAGAATTAATCAAGATGCCACTCACTGTGGCTTTGTGTCAGAGGAGGAAGCAGTTATTACCCAAAGAACACAAACTACTGAACAAACACACATACACACTCATGTCATTAAAGCACACATACAAATAAAGTTAACCTTGCAAGTGCATCTGTTTTATACATGTTATCATAAAATTAATTGATTTCAGGTCAGAATGACTACTTTGCAAAGATCATTTATCTTAACTTTCTTAGATTAACCTCATTTTGGGATTTATTTAAACCAATGGAAAGGTAATGTTGCCTGCATCTGAAACAGTTTGGCATTTAAAATGCGGTCTTGTTGATTTTTGGAGTGTGCTAACCTTTTGAAGGCGAGCTTGTGCTCTCTGTGTATTTATACACACATCTGGGTATTTCTCATATTTTGGGAAGTAGGGAGACAATAAAACTGCATATCTGTTTTTAAACATGTATGCTTTGTGTGCTTATATTTACGGTATGTAGAAGAGTGCTTTTGAAAAAAAAGAATGAAAGAAAGGACAGGCTGCTTTGCGTGTGTTTGTATATGTGCTTTAAAATTATGGTGGCATAGATGCCCTCTTCATTTTGAATCACAGATTCAGCGTGGTGCCCTCCTCCAGATGACCTTTGAATGTAAATGCTTGTTTTAAGATGCCATGTTGCATCAGTGCAGAGTTGCTGCAGGGATGCAACTCTAGTGTTGCAGGAAATTAGGGAGATGATTCACAGGTGGGGAAAATACATCGACATGACCTCTCCAACCTTTGACTTTTTAATGAAGCTTTTATTACTGACAACTACATTCACTTTGTATTGTTTTGAGTTAACTCATGCTGAGCCTTCCATTGGTCTTCATCTTTTTTTTCTTTCTTGTTCACAACTTTTCCAAGTATTTCACCGTTTCTGTTTGGTTTTTCTGTTCTTCATGAATTCACCCAATTTGTAAAACTAATCCTCTTTGTCCAAAATTACTTTCTTGTGGAAAAAATTAGACACTAATATTATATGTAAACAGACCATATACAGCTCTGTTGTTATTTTAGATATGTATTTAATAAAGTTAATGTAAATTAAAATTAATTATATAATAGAATGCGCTACACAAATACATGTTTTGTATTATAGTGTTTACAGGGTTGTAGTATAATTAGCTTTTGATAAGCAGGTTTTGTGCATATGTAAAATTTGAATACAATAAATCAGTGTCAGAAAAAGTTTCACACCAAGAATAATATAATGTTTGTAGTTACCGAATATTTTGGAGCTAATTTACTTAACTTTATTTGCCCATCTTTGTGCATTTTTATTTTTAAAGATTAGTTTTTAAATCAGTAGGCATCTGATTGTAAAATGTGGTAATTTGCATTAATATAAGTTTTAATTGTATGGAATAACAGGAACCAGATTATCTGGCCTCCCCAGGGTTTGGTGTTGTAGTCAAGAATGCATAAACAATAATGGGCGAGAAGTGAGTTCATTTTTATCAGATGTCCTGAGGTTTTTCATGTTTAAACAGGGTGAACAGAGATCCAGCATGCAAGATAACCAAAGACTGTATGTACAAGATGGACAGAGCCTTCCAGTAGGTTTCTGAAGAGCAAAAGTGAAGCTTGTTGGGTGGTTCCTAGCGTTTCTATCTTGGTTGTATTACGAGTTCTGTTGTTCCTGGAAAATACATAAAAGTGCAAAGAGCTGGAGTTGAAAGGGGGCTGTAAGCGTGGAGGTGGATGATTGAAGTCTATCAAACTCCAAAGTGCTTGTTGGGGACTCTATGGCAATGTCATCTGTTTTAGAGCCCCCAGTGGATGAGGTGTGAATTGCAATTTATGGCACTTCTTCATTGGCTTCACTTTTTTCCAGTGGAGGTGGTGAAAACATCACAGTGCACAGTGCATACATCTATTCAGAATTTCGTTTCTATTTACTTTCTATTTACTTTCTATTTATTTATCCACTAGTTCCCAAGTATATATGCATTGAAACTCACACTGTGTTTGCCCTTTCTTTTGTCATTTATTACCTTATTATTTATACTTGGGCCACAATACTGCAATAAAGAGATTATTTTTCCAGGTGAGGAAAAGAGGGCAGTTACTGATAACATTATGTAAAAAATATAGCCTAAAGCTATGCAAAGCTTTAGCAACACATACCTTTAAGTAGACTTTCTGTTAAGAAATTCTACATACACTGCATAAGTACAGAAAAAAAAAACAGTTCTCTGTAGCCCCAAGATATTTTGCTAATGTCCAGCTGGTGCTCATTTTGAGTAACACTAACCCCATGATTGCCCATATTAAATTGTCACAGGGGCAAAGAGTAGTATGTCATTTAAGGACATAATTGTCATGGCTTGCATAAAGCGTCACTTGCAGCTGAATTTCGGGGTCACAATGATTTCATTAAATACTGTTATAATTTTGTGCACACAGACACATACACTAGTAAGGCCTCTTTAGGGAGACTATGCGTGAGTTTTAGCTTAATCTGTCCAGTCGTATTTGTATATGATAAATATATGATATGAAGGATTAGCACAGCAGAAATATGCTAAGGGTATCTTAATCTGCTGTATTTGATCAGTAATTGTATGAAAGAGATTTTCAAAATGTTATTCACATCTCAATCTCCATTAGACACAGAAATGCTTCTTGTGTCCCTACAGACGTTTAGGATGTGATGGTAATCGTGCAGAGTTGTCTCAATGCTGCCGACATAAGCTTTGAGGGAATGAAGGGACTGTTGATGTGATTGTCAGTCTAATCTAACATTATGAAAATAACACTACGGTTCAGCTATTAAAACTGTCATTTTGCCAGTATTTTCATATAGACCCTTTAGCTAAGTAGCAAATAGATTGAGCAGAAATAAGCAGTTAAACCCTCTATTTCCCTTTGACTAGTCGTGCCCTGTCCCCTGTCCCACACACGCTCTGACTATGATCTCTCTGCTTAGCCTGTGGCTGTCTGGCACACTGACCCCCTTATGAGGCTGATTTGTATATGTTTGTGTGCATGCACGTGGCTTGGTGTGACAATGTGTGTTTGTTTGTAACTAGTTGGGTGCGTGCGCCTGTGTGTACCACACCTCCTCTACTCTAACATCAACTCATGTCCTGGCTGTTATAAATAATTCATTGGCCATTTGAGGCCCCCAGAGCAGAGGAGCACTTGTGCAAGCCTTTAGTGATGGCCTTTAGTTACTCCTTACAAATACCCACTTAAGCAGTTCTCACACACAAGAATACAGCCCTTTTGAACCACACTAAAGCTGTCACTTTAACTGTCACAACAAATCAACGGGAAGCTTAAACTCGACATTATCCGCTTATGTCAAAACTGATTTTTTAAATAATTTGTTTAAAGTTATCGCAAGCTGAAAAATACTTGGAAATAAAATGTTCCCTCATCTCAAACAACCATTTAGAACTTACCTTATCCAGAAAGTCCAGACTGGTTCAGTAATTTCCTGATGCAGGCGATAAAAGCATAATGTAATGAAGGGTTGTAGCAAATTCTCTGTAAATGTATCTCAAACTTGTTATATACCCCTTGTTTTTGCATATAATGTGATGCAAGTGAAAGAACAGGGCACCAGAATGGGAGCTAATCAAGAGAAGCAAAGGAGACAGCGAAGAAGACAGAGGATGAGGCATTGGGAGGTCAGAGAAGCTTCTTGACTCCCGAGGAGAGGAAGGGAAACGTCCAGTTGCACCTGCCTCATTACTGCCCCCCCCCCCCCCCTCGATCTGACGTAACCTTGCTAACCCCGAAGAATATACATTAGCTATGGGCTATACCTATGGGCCATGCAAACACATTTGTACAAGTTTTTGTCGATTAACTAATTCAGAAGTGAGCTTCATTATTCCTCTGCCCTTAATTGAGATAACAATGCAAATTCCCTTCATTAACTGTGACATGGACAATTTCTCGCAGGCTCTGCAGGGACACCATTATATTCAGAGCCCATGGAGCAGGTTGCAAGGTGTCATCAGATATTCAAATGGCATGCTTGTTTAATTGCAGTAAATGTAGCATGTCCGGACGGCTTGGTGGAGGACATTTAGAGTGCGTTCCTGGCTTCTTTTTTGTTGGTTTTTTTTTAGGTGTGTATGTGCATGTCATTTTTTGATAATAGAGGCATTTGAGCAGTAGTTAAGGTAGGAGTCAGTTCAAGGTGTGAGCATGTGTGTATACCTCAAGGTGTAGGGCCAGTCTCACCCCCCAAGGCAGCTGTTTGCAGGCCTCTGTGTGATCCCGTGGGGCTCCTGAGGGAGTGTGTTGTTGGACTCTTGTCTTTTATAGCAGCAGCAGTAAACATGACAGGCTGTTTGGAGACCATCTGTTTCCAATGGCTGCCGCATGGTAACAGGGAGCTCAACCTGAGATCTGCTCAGTGTCTGTCTCAGAGGTAACAGTCCTGTCTTCTGGCTTCTACAAGGGGATTCTGATGAGTAGAAATATGCCATGCATGTGAGAGAGGGAAGAGAGTTACAGTTGGCATTTGCATGTGGTACTCAGCATCAAAAAGTACTTTGAGGACCTATAGACACGTCCTCAACCAATCTGGTCCCACAGAAATGACTGAAATGTACATACTGTACTTAACCAGCATGTTGTAGTAGCATGTAATACACTGAGATTGTATGCCACTGCCATGCAACCAATGGATGGTAGTAATATGGTGCCATAATAAGACATGATACTCTAATGCGTATTATGAGTGGGAGAATGATCATTTCATGTGTTGTTCACTTTCGGTATCTTGCCTTTGGTTGCTGATTGCAGGTAGTTTTAGCTTCCATGTTCAGTCTTTTTTAGTTTTATGTAAAAAAAAGAACCCTCATCAAAAAAGATGATGGTTTCAGCAACTTGGCATCAGCACAAAATCACCAGCACCATTAGGATTCTGCTGTTGTATCGCATGCAAAATCTTCAGCTTTTCACAGACTTACTGGTGCTGCTCATTTCATATAAATCTGTGACACCAAGCTGCCTTTATGACAATAAAACACAAGCAACCAAAAGATATTCACAAACACTAAGTAAAAAAAATAAAAATGAGCACACACTCATCAACACATGGTGCAGACACACAAACACCTCGGGCCATTAAGCTAAGCAGTATAAAGATAGGCAGTCCCAGAGCGCGACAGATTGAGTCAAGTTCTTCTAACACTCTCTGCTTACAGACACTGTGGCGTGTCAAAAGCATGTTCCCTCTACACCTTCTCTTGCAAAATTAAGAGGAAGACAAGCAGAGACTGTTGTACTCCTCTTAACACACAAGTTATTAATATATTTCTGACTCTCATTGTTTCCTTCCTTCATTAATTTGAATCCTTTCTCATTTAAGCAGCATTAAGATCAAAACAGTGCGGGTAGCTTTGAGGTGTGACTTTGACTGATTTGCAGGTCTCGTACCTTTGAGTTAGGATTAGGTTATTACAATATCACAGATGCACATGGGTTCTTTTTCTGTTGTCCTTTGTGAGGAAACACACTGCTAACCTCTGCAGTCTTCCAAGTAGTTTGACACTGTTTTTATTCAACCAGATTTGAGGTGTATCTGTTGAGACATGCTTGGCTTTCTTCCTGTCTTGGCCTAATTATTCTTTTAAAGTCATTTACTTTCCCATCATTACCCTGCTTAAATAACCCAACCCTGAAAGGCCTTGAACCCCTTTCTCCTTCTGCCTTGTCATTTCACTCTCCGCAAACGTACTCACCCATTAAAGAACTGCTGCAGTCCGCCACTCATTACTGCTCTGTGCATTTACATTGAATAGGTCATTGGGACCCAACTAAGTGGAACTAATGTGGGGCAGAATAGTTGAAGGTTTTGCTTCAGTGTTACACAAACCCTCTGCTCTGTAATAAGGACTCTCTGATTGCTGTTAAGTAGGATGGAGAATGCCTCATTGATCGGAGCATGTCTCAAACAAATCTGGCATTTGCTTGTTGTTTGTTTTCTGCTTGTGTGTATTTAGGTTTAATAGATATAGAATAGGGCTATTTAGCTAATTGCACCAGAGATATTACAAAACATTATTGGGTTTATAGACTTTTTGAGGTTTTTATCATATTATCTTTTTATATTTTTGTCAGATGTGAAAGTTTTCCTTTCATGCAGTCTCGTGATTATGCTGGGACAAGGATGCAGAAGGCATTGCCATATGGTAGATGTCTCCTCACCATCCTGATGTAGGGAAGACTCACCAACAGGCCACAGGGTCACTCTCCAACATCAACTGCAGTACACCATAAAGAGACAGCAATTATAGACACACAGCCAGTAAATGGCAGCATGCAAACCATATGATCTGACTTCATGCTTTCAGTAATCAGTCCACAACACTATAGAGCAGTTGTTGTTGATGTCTGTGGAAATACAGCCACTGCTTTTTTCATGCTGACAATAAAGTCTACCTTCCTACACAACATGTGTTAGGTCTCCAGCTGAAGTAAACAGGCAGTAATTCTGTATCTTGTTTCTACTTCAGAGGCTTGTCTGTGGGTGCAGCTAGGGACGGGGATGATAGTTGATACTTACACCTCTGGCTCGATGTGGTGGGCGAGAGCACAGAAGCTGGTTGACTTTTATTAAGACATTGCATCTTAGTGTGTGTAAGCATGTGCTCACAATCCCAGCATGCTTTTCAGCCTGCCATTCTTTTAGAATATCTACTATTTCTAGAGAAATATGACTGGTCTATCATTCAATCCAAACTTCAACTTTATTCTGTGACTAATGAAAAAGGTATTTTGAGCTGTTGGATGGTGGCCGTTCTGCTGGATAGCAGAAGACAAAATGAAGGAAGGACTGGAGGAAAAGAGTGTGTCATCCAAAACACTGAATACACTTCAACTGGATTTAGCTATATGCAGTGAGGTAGATCAAATATTGAGCAAGTGAAGGAAGAGCATCACCACATCAAAGGCATGGATTGGAAGGCATAGGGAGAGATTAAAGGCAGCCTTGAAGAACTATGTGAAGGAGACCAAACTGTGGTTGTTCTAGCCCAACTGAATGAGCCTGGGTCGATAGCTGACCTACTGTACTGCTATTCCAAGTCACGACTAACTGAGCACTTTTTTTTTCTTTGCTCGACTGCCAGATCTTAAGGATGCACATGATGACCTTGAAGAGGAAGACGTCCTGAGAACACAGGGAAGCAAAAGACCTACAAGAAGGGAAAGCTAATTAATAATTGAAAAGGATGAACACTTTCAACATTCAGGACTGGAGGAAGTTCTCTCCGTCATTGTCAATTTTCTTTCACCTTACAGCTTTTGCAGAAAGGTTGCAGCTATCCTCTATACTTACATATTCCTCAATTTTAAGCATATTCCCCTGGACAATAGTATCACTAACACTGGACTGACAGGACACAATAACACATAAAGTTTAAACCCCTGTTAATTTTGGCCCAATCAACCTGCCCTATTCTGGCCCAGCTTGTGTGCCTGCATGCCTGCCTGAGCTTGGCTAGGTTTGAAAAGTCATGCTTGTGGGTGGATGAAACTCATAAATATGTATTTGGCTTAAGCCTCATAGTCCCACTGCTCGTGACTCTGTTCTCCTCACTCAAACCTTATGCTCTTCTTACTCGTTCCCAATAAGTTACAGATGAAACTTCTTTTGCCTGCCTTTCTATCTATCTATCTATCTATCTATCTATCTATCTATCTATCTATCTATCTATCTATCTATCTATCTATCTAT
>JBAMHX010000014.1:8323863-8362105 GCA_037177515.1 Pseudomugil tenellus | reverse complement strand
CATCCATCCATCCATCCATCCATCCATCCATCCATCCATCCATCCATACATCCATCCATCCATACATCCATCCATCCGTCCAGTCTTCTTCAGTAAATTTTTAATTTCATCAATTTTCATTTTTCATTTCCATGCGTCATGTGTCCTTCTGAGCTTACACTTTTCAGGAGAGTCTATTTGCTCATCCATTTTTGTGTGTGTAAATAAACACATGTTTCTATGTAATTTTTCCTCTTTCAGATAAAAAGTTGTCATAACTCAACTTTTCTTTTAAACATTAAGTAGCTAGGCAATGCAACAATGCAGTGGTTACTCATAATGTTGCTGAGTCATTTCTTGGTCTTACCTTGGTTACACTGACTTTGTGATAATTTTTACATGTTTCCAGTCACATTTGATCGGTGAGATGGTCAACTTAATCTGGCGTTTATGGGATGCGAAAGGATAGAAATATCATTATCATCTCTATCATCTTATGTCAGGTAGTTTAATTACATTTTTTTGCTATGGAAAGTCTCTTCCACCATAAAAGGTTTTTATGACCTGAAATCCTCAAATGCTTCCATAGGTCTTTTCTCAATAATCCAACAGCCCATCATGTTCATTTGTTTAATTTTTTTGTGCATGTTTTTTTTTATTATTATTATTATTTTATGAGTACTGTGCCATATACCTATACACAATTATCCTCTGTTGAATGGAGTGAATCTCTTCATCTCTATCAGAAAGTCCCTGCAACATGCCAATGCAAACTTTAGCCACAGGAGCCAGGACAGCCCAGACGCCAAGAGGACCCCATTCTACTCATGCAGTGCCAGCACTTAAACAAACAGGGTCAGATTTCAAAGACAAAGAAGGAACATGGATCCATTGGACCCCTAGTCAAGTACTCAGATTTGCTCTATTCATAAATCTGTCAGTCTCCCTGTGCATTCATTCACAGCGCTTGGCATATGATGTAAAAGGGTACAATTGACTGCATAACTTCAGACCCTTTTGCATTGTTTTAAAGGCAGTACATGCTTTTCTCATTATCGCGTTTTTGTTGAGATTGTATTTAAATAAATCAGTATATTTGCAGTATTATATGTCTTTAAAACTATAGTACCTTCTGTCTTAAGTTGTTGGATTCCTACTTTTTTGACTAAATTACTGAGAAAGAACTTACAGAATAACATTTTCTCTGCTCTTACCTTAGACCTCAATTATCATCTTGATAGTTTCTAAAGCCTTTGTTAGATAAATTGCAATTGACTCCTTTCTGTTTCCCATAATAGAAACAGCATCTTGAAGCTGCAAATGAGATAGAGTTCAGACATTAGTATTCTGGTAATTTGACCCTTGGCACCTCTATGCAATCAGATCTGAAGCAAAGCACTTAGCCTATGCAAAGGATTAATGACGGCCATCTAAAACAATTTGGGAACCAATCAGTTGAACTGAGGAGGGTAAATCTAATATGATAATTTATCTGCATCGACGCGACTTGCCTGGCAGGGAGGAGTATGCTAATTGTGCGACCCTTACCTAGTGACTGGATGCACACAGCTGGGTGTGCTGGCTCTCACTCTGCTATTAGGGAACTTTGAGGGACTTTGGAGTTTGCTGAAGCCAGTTCTCCTTGGAGGGTGATGGGAAGTGAACCCCTTCGCTTCACACTGAGCTCAGCCCTACTCCCTTCAACCCCTCCATTTCAATTTCCATAATGTGCCCGCCTCCAATGACATGACAGCAAGGCGCAAATAAGTGTCTATATTGGTATCAGATAGAGATGTAGTGGATAGCAGCTTTAATATGGTTGGGAGAGCTCCCCAAGGGACCTTTTTGCTACTACAGAACATCAGTTACACAGTTACAACAATAGTGTCTTAATTGATTCGTTTAATTAGCCAGAGATGGAGCTAGCGCTACTGCTTGTCATCCTGTATCATAGGGGGTCTCCTCTCCAGCATGCACGACCAGGCTCTTACCCAACACCAGTCAGACTTCTATTAAAGTGTAATTATATGTAAATGAAAACTACATCAAAACCCTTTGCAAGTTGACCACAGAAACAAGTCTGGCTTTGAGTGTACTCCTTTTTTAGTCTGTGTTGTAACATAAGAAACAAGTGCAACACAATTGTAAGTATCTAGAGGTGTTTTTTTAATGGGTTGCATAGATATTTTTATATAATTTTCGCATCTGACAAAGACATCAATTTCTTTATTTCTCTTTTTCCCCCATTTAAGATGCAACTCTAATTCTAACGATAAGTTTTCATCTATTTTTCTTTAACCTAAGAAGACAAGTTGGGAATTTGAATGGAGGGTGGGATCATGAGGTCGATATGGGGATATATGAGAGTTTCTTTCCAAACTAATACCTTGCAACAAAAAATACCCTTACAAATACCATGCAATAACTCCCCCTCTCTTGGCCCTGTTGTTTACCACAGGCCCTGCTTATTGCTATGAAGTTGGAGCCCTACAGCTAAGAGTAGGGGAGTGATTACAACTTCCTTCAGTGTGAATGGTGCAGATGTCGGCCTGGCCTCAGTGAAGCAGAACAATGCCCTCAAAGGCGCCTGGACACAATGGGCCTTTCTCCCCTGCCGGAGATGTCTCTCTATAGCAGCTTGCAGCGCGGGGATGCGAAGCAGGTGGCACACAGAGAGACAGAGACAGCCCTGGCCCTTTCAAGTTTCCTTTGCTGAAAAGCATCAGTGAGTACATGTGTGGAGGAGTCGCTCCCGATTGCTTCTGTGGTCAGTCTGGGCATTAGCGTCTGGAGGTGTCATTTAGCTGTGGATTAGCCAGACTCCCTGTTCACTGGGGATTTTCTTCCATTGATGAGCCAATGAGAGAAGCTGGGATTGATGCTCACTGGCGTCATTCTCTCTGATCTTCCTTGGTTTGGCTCAAGATTGAGAGCTCTCTCACTCTTGTATCAGGAAGTTATAAAGTCCTGCAGCTCAACCCCCACCCTTAACTGCCACTGTCTATCTCACTTTTTCTGGATTTATTAGAGAGAGGATTATTGCTGTTCATGTGATGTCTTTTAATCCTTACAAATAATAATAAACTTAAAAATATGTAACGCTGACTGAAAAAAAGATTTATAAGAAACTTAAATGGGCTTCAGCTTGGTTGTATTTCCCACATTGCATGTTTGTATACCAAAATAGTGGCACCCTGCTCTTAAGGATTCACAGATTTAATTATGACAGCACAAGTATCCCACCGTGTGTTTACCACAAAGAGTCCCTCTCTATGGAGCTGAATAATTTGCTCAGTGCTTCCCCAACTGTGTGGTATTACTGTGGTTTCCCTGTGCCCAGAGGAGAGCAGTAGGGACCAAATGAAGAAGAGTCACCTGGTGTCTCCTTCCAAGGTCTCACAGAGTTAACATGTAATGAATAAATTAATATTTAATGAAGGAGGGGGCCACTGTTACAGTCACCCTGCACTTGTGTCATCAGGGAAGATGGAGGCTGAATATACTAAGTACTGCTGTGGATGCTGTGAGTTGACAAACAACATGAAAAGACAGAAAGAGTGGTGCTAAATACTTTGGGTGTTCTCCTACTGTGCTCATTTGAGCAGAAGTTAATGTCATCTGTACTTTTGTGTTTTGTCTTATTCGTGTTTTTATCTCGTGAGATTCATGCTGGATCTTTACTTTCATCACAGTGCGGGCTGATTACATATTTCTGACTCTTGTAAAGAGTATTTTAATTATAAATAATTATTTTAGATTATTGAGCAGTGGTTTATATCACTTGTTTTCTATTTGGTTTTTGTCTTTGAGACAGTGATAAGCCATTAATTGTGGAAATCCACAGGGCTGCTTCCAGATTAGGGATGTTTACAAGTAATTTTCTAATGAATGTTTATGTCTCATTAGTAACTTCCACTAAATAGCCCTACAACCTATTGCACTACAGGAATATGTATTGCATGGTTTGTAATATATCATAGTGGTGAGATAATATGCCTACAGATATACCTTTCATGTATCTTTTGTCATTGAAGGATTTAATGCGTCATTGGCACACGTGCAAGCTGAACCCTGCTGGGCTGTTGCTAATGTCGAGGCCCCCTTGTGAGAGTACATTATCTCTGAACCTTGCTATTATTCTGGAACAGTCTTTGACTTCTAATGTGCCTATCTACACTTCCCTGGATATCTAGCATCATTATGAAGCAAACACTCTATTATTCTCCTACTTTGTCATTACAACAAGAGATACTTCATTAGTTAAAGTGATCCTGTTTAGGCCTCTTAATTTATATGAATGTCAATTGCTTTCAGATGAGCGCTAAAATAAAGTCTCTCTGCACAAAAGACCTTGAGTCAGACCATGACAGAAAAAAAGCCTAGCACCTAAGCCTGAAGCCGTAAACCTGTGATTTACTTTGTAAAACAAAATGATGTAGGGGTTAGGACATATTGCCAGAGCAACCTCATGCAATTTAGCATAGAATCATGGCATATATTCCTTTAAATTGTGAGTGACAGAAATGGAAAAATAAGCAAAGAAGAAAACCTATAATAGTGTACATAGATAAGTGGAGCTTGTCTCGCGGATAAGTCTGAGGAAGCAAATCAAATAGACCAATCGGTGACTGTGTTTAATTTACATACTGAGGCTGCCAGGGGTGAGACATATTAACCTCTCCCCTGAACCAAATATATTTAGCTCTTCAGTGTATTCTTTGATCCTTTGCCAGAGCATTGAAAAATGGAGTGCTGATCTGCACGTTTGCTTACTTCTCAAAGGAAATGCCAGAGTTTTCATGGGCACAGCGCATAATACAAAAAGGTTAGAAGGTGAGAAAAAGAGTGATGAATAATGAGACTGTCACATGCACCAAATTTATTCAAATAAAACCCCTAAAACTGTGATAAGCAGAACATATTTTGAATTTTACAGATCTTCAAATTCTACACATCAGTGTGTTTCAGAATCTCAGTAAACATGATCGGGCTGTCACAACACACTTTTTGCTGTAGACATGTTCCAGGAAAGAAAGCAAAAGGAACAATTTGTAAGTGCAATTAGATTCCCTGGTACTGAGTGTTGAAGTTAGCTTCTCTTCTCTACAGGAGTCCTTAAAAGCTCTTATATTGTACCTCAATCTGAGATTACACAGATAATACTCG
The DNA here is from genome assembly GCA_037177515.1 of Pseudomugil tenellus. Taxonomy (NCBI): domain Eukaryota; kingdom Metazoa; phylum Chordata; class Actinopteri; order Atheriniformes; family Pseudomugilidae; genus Pseudomugil; species Pseudomugil tenellus. Next base: position 8,356,960 of record JBAMHX010000014.1, on the reverse strand, counting down.
GTTACAATCCTGAGAAGTGAAAACATTTTCTTCAGATATACATATTTTTTTAAAACATGCAATGTCTACTGTCACATTCCAAAACACTACGCTATTTTTTAAAGTGTAGTAAAAGTAGGATTTATATCTTATTGCATTTAAAGGTCATGCTTTGCAACGAATGAGCTATGGGTTTCAATGACACAAATGATGTATTACTGTTTTAAATTGACTGTGAGATCCTTGCTCAGAGTAAAGGTCTGAAACTAATGTGACAGTTGCTTATTTTTTGCCTATTGTTCTGTATTTGAACCAAGTGGCAGGTGCATATTCAGTCTCCCTGAAAACACCATAAATCTGTCTTATTTGCAAGGACATCCATTAGAATTTCTCCAAAAACAACAAAATATGCACAGTTCTCCCCATTCTTATGCCATGCTTGTGCAGTGACATCACTGAGCCCTGAGTGATTAATTACGCTAACAGTCCACTCGCAGAAAACAGGGCATTGTAAGGTCACAACCTCATGGATGGAGGAAATGGTTGCTGTAAGCAGGGGGTCATCCTTGTCATTTTTTTCTTTGCTTTGGATGACCACTTCTGTGTAACCTGGTAGTAACTTACTGTCGTTTGTTGCCAGAAGGTGAACAGTGAGAGGCCCGTGTTCCACAAGACAACAGTTTGGCCCAGGAGAACAATAAAACAGTGTCAGTTTCTAGAGGAAAATAGAGACAAAGTGAAAGAGGAAACAATTCATCCACAACAGGACACGAGGCTGTGGAGGAAGGCCTGCCTTCAAAGATGCTGGGGTGGCTTATCAGAATAGTTTAGAGGTGGCGCACTTCAAAAGGCTTAGTGTAGCTCCCGTACTGAGCTGTTTTTCCTGCTATTCATGTGGGTTGGTTTTGGGTTGCTATAAGTAGCCTGCATCCTGTCCTTCTGTGGTCTCAGGTGGATAGGTTTTGTTTTTGTAGCTGGGGCCAGGCCTTTAATGGCTCTCTGTGCTTCCACTGCTTCTGTTGGCAGGACTGAGTGATTGGCTTGTTAGCAATACATACATCCTATCAGAGAACTACCATAGTTCTTTGTAATAGTAGTATCAGGAGTAACACAGTCAAAATCACGACGGATTATTTTGGTTCGTTAGATTATTAGTTTAAATAAGTAATGGTAGCACATATTGCAATTTTTTAAGGCTTTACATCAAATATCAAGAGCAAAACACTCCAGAATGATCTGAAAACCGATTCTATAGAAGGGCTGTCTAACCACACTGGGATGTCTATCGTATCAAACGTGCAGTTTAGAGACAACATGCTTCTGCTTAAACATTAATAATCTTTAAGGATTTATTTTTCGCTGATCATACTGTTACTTTACTTTTTTTCTTCCCAAGAATGTATTTTTGAAGCACAATGTAGTTCTCAAAGCAGGACCAAGTAAAAGGGATAGGCCAATAATATTAACTTCACATTGAAGATGTATATCTAATACATCAAATCCTCTTATCCTTTTGTGAGAAAGCATCTGTCTACGTTTGTGCTAAGTGTCACTGTATCCGCCTTTTCCCCCCTCGATCCTACTGGATAAATATAGGCTTGAAGACGTGCTATTTTACAACTTTCGGGTACCCTTCCTTTTCCGTCTGTCCGCCTGCCTCGGGTCTCTTGTCACAGCTTTTTTGTGTCCTTTTGAAACATCTCATCCATGTTGATTAGAGGTGGTCTTCTGGTTACCTCTGCTCCTCCCACAACACTCAGAGGCACACATGGTCCATTGTTTGGAGCGCCAGTTTGATTAGCGTGCACTCACCAAAAGGGTAGGTAGGGAAGCCACTTAGTGGAGTAAATGACCTCTGTGGTGTAATTATGTACTGTCTGTGGTAACCTGGTGGTCTAAACTCAGGGCAGAATACGCCTCTGCTCTCCTTGGCCCACCTGCACCTTTGTTAGGCATCCAGGGGAGACAGACGAACAAGGTCTGTGGTCCTCCACGTCTGTGTCTGCCTTCCTTTCTGCACCCCCCTTCTTTCCACTTAATGGCTTTCAACTTTGTCTGGCTTTCCTTTCCCTGCCCTAAACTGTAGGTCAACCTCTCCATTAATTATCGCTTCTGGTGATTATGGGTGAAAGGGAAAGTGGCAAAGTTTTTCTTGCATGTGGCATGCCTACATAGAGCAGTTTGAGTGTTGATTTAGTATCTCAGGTTGAGTTTGTGCATTTCATATTTCACTTGTGGCTCCTAACTTCTAATGCCTGAAATCAAGCAAGCTACTCATCTTTTTTTTTTCCATGTGAGGCCGATTTACTTCCAGAAACTGACAATGTGATGGTCTTGACAGTTATTAGCAAGCTGTTTTTTTCTCCTTTTTTAAAAAAATAGATTTTGTTTTGCTTGTTGGAAGCAAGCAGCAACTAGTACAGATAAAAAGGGGGGAATGGGGGGACGCAGGACACTGGTAATCTAACGCATGCTAACGGGTGCAATCATCAATAGTCTCATATCCTGATTGTGCAGTTGGTAGTGTGGACAATGAGGGCAGAGAGAGGGAAATGTGCACGGCAGCTTTCCATTATGAGATAGTGTGTATTACAGTAATCCAGAGGGCCTCCTGCTCACTGTGGCGTGTGCCAGACTCCTGGGTGGGCAATCTCACAGACAGTGGGGAGGCCCAGCTTATTTCTGGGCACATTTGGCATGGCCTACATGGCTGTTACAAGAACTAGAAGTGGAACAGAAGTCATAAAAAATTCTTTGATATATCAGGGGAAACTTTTTACGTGTTAGAAGTGTGCTTTGGCTATATTTTGCTATAGATTTCTGGCGAAAAATTGACTTCTTGCATAAAATGATAATAATACATAGTGACGTGATGGCGTTTCCTTAAAAAAAAGCAGTGAACAGAAAAAGGAATTTAGCTGATTAGCAGAAGAGGTTTGAGATACAGAATGGCTGATCTTAGGTTCCTGTGATTTACTTTCTCCAGTGGTTCAGGTTGTTAGAGACCTTCACAGTTTGAAAGCCTGTCTTGCCCCGGAGGCCACTTGTTGGAAGCCTGCTGATACTCTGAGGACTGAAAAGGGCCTCAGGAGATTCATAAAGCCTGTCAATGTTCTCTCAGAAAGCTTATCCTTGAGCTGATGCCACCAGGGTGGCACTGGAGCACTGGTCTTTACCGAGATAGTCTGAGACAGTTGGTGTCCCACTGGAAATGTGTCTCATGCCTCTTAACATATCTGGAATATTGGCACAAAGATTGAAATGTTTTTTTTTTTCCAATTAACAGACAAGGTGCAAATAAGGAACGCCCTAACTCATTGCATACTCAAAACATACCTGCCTTGAATGTCTGGTGGAGACATAATTAAAAAGATATTTGGAAAAGTATTAGGTATTTTGAAGTATTAAAAAATAACTTTTTCATGTTAGCTCAAAAGCAAGATAGTCTTCACTCTTTATAATCAAGAGACAGGAAAGAACTACACCTGCTGAATACGTGTGCAATAGATAATTTTAAAAATCTGTTAAATCCACCAGGAATTATATTGATTTCTCCTCCTCTTAACTTGTAAACCCATGTTTGGCCAGATAGTCGAGAATCTTCATTAAGTTTCTGCAACACCAGCTGATCACAATGCAAAAGCTTAAGCCACCCAATATGGATCAGTAGATATTGATTATGAAATATGAACTTATAAGGTCTCATATTACGCATCTGGCACTATATAATAACTGACATTCTTTTTGTAAAAGAGGTTGAGTCACTCATCACTGGGGTGCTTGATTGCCATAGTTACTGAAACAACAATGATGATCTTCCCAAGGTCGCATCCCCCTATGACCTAGGTTCAGAGAGAGGTTGTCTGGGGTTTCCTGAGGATAATAGGAGGGAAATCTCCACTTCCCAGACCTCCCAGTAACCCTACAAAATAGAAGATTTACAAGGCAAAATGAGGACTCCCCTGATTGGCTTTATGGCTTGACTTCCACTTTGTTCTCTACTAATGTCATCAGGATGTCTTCAACCCTGAACCTTAGCTGCAGAGGGTGGGTTTGATGCTGATTGAGGGGCCTCTAAGAAACAAAACTTTTGAGAGGAGGGTTTAGTGTTAAAACAGATCAAGTAATAAATAAAATCCACTGTATATTAAATCCATATAATAACTATATCATCCCATTATGCGCCTTAGTTCTCCAAACTTTTAAATGGAAATTTAACATGTTTACTTGGACGAGCAGCTGACTTTTGCGCAAGCAGACAAAAACATACTAACAGACATACACTGGCACTATGGGATAGATGCATGGGTCACCTAGCAGGTCATGCTCCCCTACTGGTCAGCCCTGCTGTACGATTGAATTGATCATGTGCTTGTCTGGAAGTATGCAGTCAAGCATGTGTGTTTTTAGGATCTAGGATGTGGACACATGTTTTAGATCTGCTTATGTGTATATCTATAACTGCCCATGGATCAAAATCATCATGCCTAAACATTCAGATGAAATTAATTATTGTAGACGTCACAGGATTAATCTGAAGAATTCGCTCCTGTTTTGCTATTAACATAATGATTACATTTCTTATAAATGTAACAACTTTCAGTTCATTTTTAAAAATGTTGCACACTTTATAAATTTGCGCAATGTATATTTTTGTATCAAAAACTGTACTGGAACAGTCAAAATCCCTCTAACTGGTTAAAACCATACGTGTATGATCTGAACACTGAGAAGCGGAGAAATGATTGATATTGTTAATTTTTTTAAAAAAATTGTGCTAGAAATGAACTGTTCTATGCTCCTTTTTCTAACTTTTATCAACCAATTAGAACACTTCACTCAGCAATACTCAGTTTTTTTTAGATAAAATACATTTGTAGATATGTAGTGCTTTTTCTGTCATCCAAGCTAATAATGAATCAAAAGCATTTAACAGATAACTCAACCAAGGACTGAAGGAGCTAAGAATAAAATCACTCATCCTCCAATGCTTAAAACCTGCTCCACATCCTGAGCTCAGGGTGCCCCTGGAAAAAAAAAGTCAAGCACTTTCTTAATGCCACATATTGATAGGCTTGTTATGCTTGGAATACAAATGAAAAACATCTCAGCTAAAAAAAATAAAAAATGAGTTAATAGTTTGTTTAGCTATTTCCAACTTATGTTCATATGCAGATGAAAATTTGCTGTGATCAAGAAGAAAGAAAAAAAAAATTAAAAATTAAGTGAATTTATCTTTCAAACAAAACTTTTTTGGGGAAAGACTAAAGAAACTATGTGGCTTATTGTTTGCAAGTGCCCCTGATTGCTTTGTCTTATCTGTCAGGGTGCCACAACACCACATTGGGCTTGTGTCTCCACTTTAGTGTTTGAGGAGCAGCCACTAGCCGTTCAGAGGCAATAAGAAAAAGAAACAAAGGGGTGACCTTGTTTGTATGTGAGCGTGCAATACAATACTCGGTGTTCTGCAGTGATTTTTCACTTCTCATCTCACGTGATTCTTATTTCATTTGCTTTTCAGGAGGGAAAAGTGTTATGCAGCCCACAAGTGACCCAAAAGTGCTCTAAATGAAAACTGTGCACTAATAGCTGTGAGAAGACACCCTGGGAGCAACCATGAAACATGTGCAAGGACCCGTGACCACTGAGATAATAGCCCCTGCCCAGCCCATGGATTCTCTGTCCACTCTCTCCTCCATTCAACTCCCACCCAGGTTTGGAGTTGGTAATGTCCAGGACAGATGGTAAGTTGAGGCCCTTGTATCTCCTGGCAGAGCAGGGGGTAGGACAATGCCACTTGGGTAATTTAAGGATAAACAAAATGTCCCATCCAATAGTTTCATGGCAGTTTTCTCATCTCATGCAAGGTTTGCACCTGAGGATCAGGATAATAAACAGGTACAGAGCCTATATTTATGGTTGCAATTGGCTGTGCATTGCTACACTGCTGTTTTGTACAACATTGGATTACAACAGTAGACATCTGCTGCGAGGACTGTTTGTTTTGGTTGGTTTTTTAATAGTACAAAAAGCTAAATCTATCTTGATCATGGTTGGAAACAAACACACTAAATACTAGCCACAGTAGGCCAATGCTAGCTATTTCCTAGCAGAGAATTTTGTTTGTGAGAGCTTTGTATTCATCTGGAGAAACACATCCTGGGCAAAAAGAAGAGAAGATGGGGGCAGCTCTAATTAAAGCCCAAGGAAGAGTGTCATATGCTGTGAACTCACAACCAGGGGCCACAGCAAATCAATGGACAGCCAGCACTGTCATCACCATCAACAGCTCCCGATCAGAGCAATTGGAGGGGAACAAAAAAGAATGAGAAAGACACTACCAGGAAGCTCCTACCACCTGTGCAGAGCGAGAGAGAGAGCTGGGAAGAGGGAGAGAGGCACAGAGAGGAAAATTCAGAGTGAACAAAAATAGTCTTGCTTGAAGCTACAGAGAAAGACCAGATATTTATTGCTTCTTAGTTTAGGGCTACCATTTTTGTCATCATCACCAGGGACATCTATTTGATAAACAAAGACAGTTTTATGAACACTGGCAGTGAAAAAAATAAGATCTAATGGCCTTTTTAAAAAATATATAGATTTATTTTGGGTTTGCTAACAAATCAAACTGCTGCATACAGTGAGCACTGATGGTAAATGTTCCTAGCAATTTAAAAAAATGTTCCCAGAGCAAATTTAGTCTATTGAACCCTGCAAGTGGTATCAGTGCTCGCCTCTCTATGTGAGCTGTGCCTCTCGGCCAGCAAGCCAAGAGAGCGTTGGATCAGATTCTTACACAAACACAGGCATATAAACGGCATGTTCTCATGGAATTAGCATTCCAAATGTTTTTCAAGACGAATGTGAATGCGACTATTTTTGACTCATAACGCGCGCTCTCAGATAACTCCCTTCGAATAAATGAATTCTGACAAGGGGAATCTGCATACAAAAACACAGAAGGTTTGGAGGCAGCGGCTGGTCCACCGGTGAAGGCCTCCGAAGCTTTCTCTCAATCTCTTCATTCATCCCCTGCTCCTTGTGGACTTTCACTCTTTAAATGACCGCCTGTGTTTATCCGTGTTCACTCAGGAGGTTAGTGAGGCACACAGCTACATATTAAATCCTTTGCATTTGTGGCTGGCACCTGCAAATCTTTTTACCAAAGTCTCTTGCAGAAACTTCTTGAATTTTAAAGATGTACTAAAATTAAACTCTGCAAGTCAGTGAAGAGAGGAAAGAGGAAAACTTGTAAACCACGGCTTCAACTTCTGCTGTATTTAAATAAAATACACTATTAGTGACTTGTATTTAAACTCCATTCTTATGTGCTAGATGGTTTCTGACTTCTACTTTTTGTAAATCATCTTAAACAAACACTCCACAACTTTGTTTTTTTTAACAGATGAATCAAAGAGATGGTGCAGTGGTTGGGATAGAAACAATACCAGCAGCTGTATTTTGGTAACAGTTAGACTTTTTGTTAGCTTTAACAATATTTGCATAAATTCTTGATTGAGATATGTAGTATCTGGGTATCTGCTGCTGCAGCAGAGGTCTAAAATATTGAATTACTGTTCCCAGATTTAATGTTACTCTCATTATTATGTTGAATCTGATATAAATACATAAAAGCAATAGCGCTGACACCGATGGGCTTTGAATTGTCTCCTTCAGATATGGTCAGACTTATGAAATAGTAATACAGACAAAGCTAGCAATTATGATGTTTTATGTTTTGGCCAGTAGAAAACTATTTTTATATTGGTATTATACTGTAATATGGAATCAAGTGACTGTGTCTAAATCTCTTTTTAATAAATCATTGGCATCCTGCCTCACATACACACACATGCAAGTTGCTTTAACATCTTCTTTCTATCATGATTTTGGTAGCTTAAGTCATTAAAGCCCAACCTATGAACAATTGTGGGAAAAAGTCTAATTTTAAAATCTTTATTCAGTCCTTTAACAAAATCTTTAGAAAAATTAACCATTTCATTTTATTCATACTTTTTTGGTATGGTTGCCATTTATTACCATGTGATAGGTACAACTTTTAGTAGTATCATCTTCTGCTGTCTGGTGTCCATCATAATGCAGCAAAGCAGTATAATTTGGTATACAACAGGGTTTTCAGTAAAGTTTCTACTATAAAATTATGCAAAATGTCTCAGAACTGTGTATATCAAATAAGCTTGGCTTGAAAGGGTTAACTTGTGTTCAAAATGACTTACTCAGTCAATCAAAGCCAATAAGGCGGAACCAGTAAAGTGATTGGCTGCTCATTTACTAAGGCTTAAGCAGCTGTACTTGCTATCTCGATTGAAACATATGGCTTGAAACCTGGTGATGTCATAACTAGCGCGGAAACCTATACTATGAAGCGTGATTAACACAGCCCGGACTTATCTACGTTCTCTGGATTGACCGAGCCAAACATTGAGTAACTGGGATAACATTGAGTAACTGGGATAATATGTACTACGAATTTGCAAATTCAATCTGGAACTTCCCACTTAGGATAAATGCACATTCACATAAAAGAGGCGGTGCTCGGAGGTTCTGACCAATCGCAAATATGGACAAACCCAGAGAAACATATTCCACCATGAAGGAGCAGACTATCACTCTCCAAAAATATGAGGAATTTAAAATATAATTCAGCTTTATATAAACATTTGAAGTTACTTGTAAATTTATATTTAAATGGATACTTAACATTGACATGTTTCTTAAAAATCCCAACACAGAAAACAAAATCACTCCTCAAAGTACATTTTTTTTGCCAGTCACCAACAATCTTGGGAAAACTAAACACTTCTTCATGTTTGAGTTTCTATTATAAATACATAACTTTACAGGTTCCATAATTATAAAGTACGTTGATGCATATAAGAGAAAATTGATTCCAGTGATAATTATATATATTAAGCTTACCTGTTCAAAGGTGCACTTGAACAAAACAGTGACTGTGTTGATAATTGCATGGTTCTTATAACGTAATTAAAATCAAGCACAGAATCATAAAGCGTGCACCGTATAAACAAGATCTGCATATGTATAATGAAATTCAGTAAAGGTAAACCCAAGATGATCATAAATTTAAAGCTGAACTACATGTGAAGACTTAAAATATGCCACTACATGTGTGGGCAGGCCAAACGTGTTTCTTTTCATTTGGCAAGAAGCATGCATTCGATGAAGCTATTGGCAGTCCACTTACAAGCCCATGTGGTGCTGGTGGGCATATAGAGCAGACTTTCAAAGCAATGCCATCTCCATATGTTCACAACGATAATCTTTTATCCACCATCCCTGACTCTGGTTCACTCCCTTCCTCGCCTGTGGCAGCAATTTTATTTCTGCATCAATTAGCACAGTGATTAATACAACAAGCAAACAGTTTAGAGGCAATGGCACACAATTAACATCTTTTCCCATCATAAAGGGTATGCTAAGTACTCACACCACCGCTTTCTCTGTCTGGAATAAAGATGTGTTTAGTACCTCATTCATATGCTCTGGGATGGAAGTGGAGAGGGTCTGGCTTTGAGCTATGCCATCACCACATTAATCTAATTATAGATAGCTGAAAATGAGTCTTGCAAATCAAGACTGTGTGTTACACCCCTTTACTCCTCCCCCACCTTGACACACACGTATACACACAAACACGCACACACACAAGCTTACATTGTTGCCTAAATGGGAGAGTGAATGAGAATGCCTTTGCTTTTCAATGCACCACCACCATGAAAGTGCCAACCCCCTCTTCAAATGCCAATGTAGACGATGAAAAGATACCATTCACTTGCTTTGTATCCAAACTTGTTACCAACTTACTTTTACTACCAGCCCCCGTTTCCTTTCTCTTTTGCTGTTTTCTAATTACAAACTCATTGGCACTGGAGGGTGTGCATGGGTAAATAGAGCTGTAGGGGCCTGTCATGTGTGTAGCAGTGGAGAGAGGTCCTCACAGCGCTCAGGGATGAGATGATTTGTTGTGATTGACAGCTACCTTGAGACTGGCCTGATGGAGTTGTCAAAGCTGTATGCTAACAGACTGTTTCCTTAGCACTGCAGATGTACTCTGCTCCGCTGTAATGCACACACAAACTCTCTCTCTCACACACACACACACATTCATGCAAGCACATGCACAGCATTTTCTAGCATCGGGCGCATCATGGGAACTCGAATTTTTAGTAGGACAGTGAGTTTTAAATGCAATATGAGAAGAGGATGTCAAATTTCATACTCAATTTTTCTTTCGGGGTTATTCTAGTATAAACAAGCACTTTGTACTGACAGCTTCACACTGCCACCGCTTCCATATCACAGGCTTGTTTTTTCTGCAAAGCCAAGACAGAGCTGTATTTGAGGGTGCCGTCTTGGGCTAACACCGGGTGTGTGAATACAATGGCAATCCTACATCTGGGAACTCAGTGGGAAAACTATCCCATTTCTCACTTGTGCTGTTCGAATAGAGTGTTCATTTTTACAAGGTGGATAGTGTTACTACAAAACAAAGTTGTGCAAAATTCCCTGTGAAAATCGGGTTATAAGCATTAGCAATGATTTTGACTGGTACTATTCATCACATGGGTCCACTGAGAGTCAGTAGAGCATGTTTGTTTATGGTGGGCTGAATCTCTTCCCACCTTTAGTGAATATAAGTGGAGAGGAAGAAAACTGTCATAGAAGGGTAAAATTAGGGAAAAAAAATCTAAACAAAAACTCATAAGTCAAAATCAAATGTTTATCTTTTGGCTTGTTTAGCTATATTACATGATGTCCCCTAATGATCAAATAAGTTTTCCTGGAGCTTTAAGAATCTCAAAGGGAGGCTCAGAGGCTCGTTTTGAAATCAAGCTTTAGCATTAGCGGGGTATGAAATAACTAACCTCACTCTGCATTTTGTGACCGGATTTCTCCTCTGGCCCCCAAGTCCTTTTTTTTCCCCTTTTCTTCTCTTTTTCCCTCATGCCTCGTTCTCCTTGCACTTATTCATCCCAGGAACAAAAGCTAAGTGTTTAACTGAGAGTCAGATCAAGGGCCTTCTTCTTCCTCCCAGGAAAAGGTGGAATAACAAACATGGCCGACGTTGAAATCAACCATACCTTCTGTTGGCTCCAGACTCTCACATCTGTGCCGCACCTCTCTCTGTCTTCCACACAGCTGCTGCTGAGGCTGGGGAGGCTTCAGCCCAGTGCCTCCAAGCTCCCCTTGCCTGAGAGTCCCCCGGGATGCAGCTGACTGGCACTCGAACTGCCAACCAGATGATGGATCCTACCAGGAGAATCAAACTTGACAGGGGGAGGTAAAGTTGCAGGAGTGGCCATCACTGAACCTGAGGACGAGGGGCAGATGCGGTCATCTATGTTTATACATATATATGTGTGTGTGCGCGCTCCTAGATTAATGTTACACTCAGTTATGCTAATGTCTGTGTGAATCCATGCCTTTGAATGGCCATCTCTGTGGGTGATTGTTTTGGCACATTTTTTTTTTTTGTTTGTTTTTCACTCCAGTCACATTCTCCATCTGGACCCAAAGTCTTTCATTAGCTGTATGATGCTACATTTTACTTTGAAACCTGACAAAATATCAGCCGTGTTGACTTGTAATGTTTGTCATGTCTGCTATCGGGACTTTCCAAAACTCTGACAGATGCCAAATGACACATGTTGTTGAAATAATTTTGAAAAGAGAGTCAATAAAGAGAAATATGCTTATTTAAAAAAGATATATTTTATATTTTGAAACTAACTGTAATCTTTTTTCTCATATGACCAGCCTAACTGGCAATGACAAATGAGTCTGTGATATCCCGTAATATCAATAAGTTTCTATTATATAAAGAAGAAAAAAGTAAAAAAAAAAAAAAATCTACCTTTCATTGGGCTCAGCATATTGTTTTGTCATTTCTGGCATGACCAGCTTGATCTTGTGATACCAGCTGGATGAAAGCTTCATTCTTGCCCCGCGGCATCCCACTGCGCCATTGCCTCAACCAGACACTGTGATGTAAGTGACTGCTGTAATTGTTCTGCTTGTAGCTCTTACTCTTCAGCCATCCAACTGGCTCCTACCCCCTGGTCGTGCCACATTCCCCGCATGGGCCATCTTGGCACAGACCCACTGCTCCTCCCCTCCCCCCAGCCTCACCCAAATACAGGGATTTAACACAACAGTTTGCTGCTGATGTGAAATTTCTTTCTGATGCTTGCTGATGATTACAGAACTCTCATCCATTTAGTAAAGTGAATTATAAGTAATTTGGAAAGTCATCATGTAGGTCAAGACTTGTGTTGGCAAATGATTAAATTATTTTCACGTCTCGGTGGCTTTATTTCATAGTATAAATGTTCCACACAACAAAAACTGGCTTTAAAAAACAAGAAAAATTAGGGTAATTTTTCTTAAAATAAGAGAATGTTTCTTGTTCTGTTGGAAGATAATTCATCTTATTTCAAGGAACATTAGCCTGTCAAGAATTCCTAAGACAAGTAAAAAAAATCTTTAAAAAAAAACCTACTAAGTAAGAATAAATACTTCACGTTTACAAAAATAAGCATATGTGTCCTTGATTTGAGATGTTTAATCTTACTATGATATTAGTTTTTGCAGTGCATATTATCTTGCTTATTCCAATAAATTAGAAAAAGGGTAGGAACCTGGACAGTCAGTATTGTGAGTCCTGGCCAGTTAGCACCAAATCTACCCCGCTGAATGAAAGTAAATTAGAAAAAAATCTGTTTACTTTGCATATCAGGCAAGAGAGAATACCAACTCTCTCACTACCCATGTGTTAAGATTGCAGCTACTATATTTTCTCCATCGTCATCTCTCAGAGAGATTATGCATGCTCTCAGATGCTCTGGTTGCCTCATGTAGCCTCTCTGACTATGTCAGCAACCCCCTCGATCCAACTGCCCCCACCCACCCCCACCTACCCCACTGTGCTCGCAGACACACACACACATGCACACACGCTCAAGAAAACAAACAGAGAAGATGGGGGTGAAACAGGAGGGGAGGGTTTCTCACTGTACAGTACATCAAATATTAAATTGTTTACTATAGCAAATAGACTCATCTTTGCCCAGTCTGTTTGAAGTGACAGTAGCTGGTAAGAGGATCGGTCCTCATCGTGTACTGGGGACCTACTGTAACTGAGAGACCCATTTACCATTCGTTCAGTTGTGTCTTTTTCACACACTCTCGCTGGAAAAGCACCCACTCTGCATTAGTCAGGATCGACTCTGATTTCTCTGCTTTTGGGTGTTAATGTTGGAACCCTGTAGTGGTCTCTGTCCGTTTACTTATGTAACAAATGCCATACAGGGAAAAGAAGGGAGACGGGGAGGAGGAGAGGAAAAGCTCAAGCAAAACAGCGAGGACATGTGAAGAATCATTACATGTCATTTACAGTTTCAAAAAAAAAAAATGACCACGTACACATACCATCACCACTTACACAAAGACACAGAAATGTAATCACACACACACATGTGCAGAGTACACTCCAGTTCAACCACAGGCATTCATGTGGCTTTTATCTTGCCAAACCAGCAGTAGTCAAGTCAGGAACCTGGTGAATAATTCACTATATTTACCTGCTTCTCTCCTCAAGACTTATAATGTTGCTGTTCAAGTAAATGAATAAATGAATGAATAAATAAATGAAGCTCCAGGTGAATAAAAAAAATAAATAAAAACAAGTCGAGGAGCAGGGAGGCAGACCGGTGCCTCAGCCAGAGGTATGTTGCCATCTTCTGGTTTTGAAGCCAAACTTCAAGGACACCAACCATTTCCACCTGACACAGCGCACCACCTTCAACACAAGATAAACATGAATTCTCTTTAATTTTGTTGATTTCACATCAAACATTCCCCTCCACCCATCACATTTAAAAAAATGTTTTATTAATTCATTCTATTTTAAATAAATTAAAATCTCCTGAGTCACAAAACTTTGCATTGGTATGATGAATGAAACAGTGAATAACTCAAACTAAAACGTTTTGATCATAGACTCCACTTTGATGAATTGTTCTTAGTTACTTACTGAATTTAGATGCCTCTCTTGTTCATCTAATTTGCATGTATGATTATCCACATATGCCCTCCTGTTCCTCCACTGCTCCGAATCTGATCTGTGCTGTGGCAGGGTGTTAATTGGCTTGGCCCTTCAGTGTGTATGTGCATCGGTGTGTGTCTGTACCTCAGCACAAATGTTTGCGTATGTATATGTCAGCATGTTGACAGCATGAGCAGTGTCGGAGTCTCTCTCTGTGGGCCCAACACATGTGGCTTTCCTCCAGTCTGAGTGGCTCTTTCCTCTGTTCCTAACATGTGCGCTGTGCTTCCCTAACCCTGTCCAGCCCTGCTGGTCCGCACACAGGGCCAGCTATTTTCTATAGCTGAAGACAAGATGTAGGCTTATAAAGCAATGCTTGCCATTGAATAAAGGTTTTATTTATGAACTCTGAACTGTATTGCCAAGACGCGATTTTTGCAAATTCTGGATTTCAAGAACATTGTAATAAAAACAAACCAATAAAGCAACTACTCTTATGGCTTAAACTTTATTATTTTCTACATGAATTTTGCATTTTGCATTTGCATTTTGTTTGTATATTAGAATATTTTACATTTCAGAAATCTTTAATGTTCTCTCACATTTTCCATTGTGAACTATGTGCAGTCTGGGAAGTGAACATTTCTCCAACAGACGTCAAACTCTGGCAAAATATGCATTTCTGTCGAAGTCAATAGAAACCTCTATGCGGGAAGTATATTACACCATTTCCCAGATTAATGCTGCTTCTATTATTTGCCATGGAAATATCTTATGAGATTAATTGTGTGCCTTTATTTCCCCTTACCCACTAAGTTTAGTCATATGAGTCCATTGTAGCTTGCCTTACCTACCATGTGTGCATGGCTGTGATGTATGAGATTAGTAAGGCCCAGTGGTCAGCAACATAAGAGACGCTGTTTCCTTCTGTTAATATTTTTAAAAAATTGTGTGATTTTCTTGAATTGCTTTGTTTAGATTTTTTTTTCTTTTGTGGGATCAACATGGGGTGCTGAATAAGCGGGATGCCACGCAGAGTGGGCACATGCCCCAGAAAGTGCCAGAGGATCATCAGCACAAACACACACACACACACACACACACACACACACACACACACACACACACACACACACACACACACACACACACAGAGACACACACACACACACAGGCTATATTGCCCTCTGTGTCTCTTTTTTTTTCTTGTCTTTTCCCGCTATCCCTTCTTGCTTCCTTTTGCCTGCGGCAAGACAGCTGTGTCCATCAGGCCATGATGCCTATGACATGATGGGTCACACACTAAGAACCGACTAAGATCATGTCAATGAAGCAGCTCTTCTGGCTGTTTGTACAGGGGGGATATGTGCAGGGGTCTCACATGAAAAATTGTTCATACAGAGAAATCTTTTTCTTTTTTCTTTTGTAAGTCGTTCAAATACATCAATTTGGGAAAACAGATATAACTCTTTAAAAAAAACTGTTTATGTTAATTTTGATTGTGTAGCAACGAAGAAGGAAACACATCTGCATCAGTTATTGTGAGTGACAATGTGAATGATGTGTTTTAATTAAATATGATAAGTATATTAACGTCTACAGCTGAATCAACACAGAGATGAAAGATTTTTTTCATGTTCAGTATGCAGGCCTTGTTCCACTTCTACCCAGAAACAGCTTTTCTATCATGCAATGCAAACTAGGGTTTAATGATCTTTGGAATTTATCAGGGTGAGCTATTCTATCATTTCACAGTTGATTTAAGAGAATTTTAATAATAAGTAATTTAGTAGTTGTTTCATTTCAAATTAACTAAAGGTTTGATTTTTTTTGTGAACAGGAAGATGCTTAAAACTGATCTCTAACTTAAAGTCATGTCCACTATTTTTTTTCTTTTTAAAGGAATTAAATCAAATGATATTTTATTGATGGTAAAGCAGCAAAACAAAACTTCTTTAGGAAAATGGAAATGTTTGTAGATAAACAGTACGTAGGAAATATAAAAGCAATTATAAAAAGGTTTGAGTTTCAAATGTAGTTTCTAAAATATAGAACACATTTAATCTCATAAGAAGCCTATTTAAATTACGTTTTTCCACGTAAAAAGTTAAATGAAACTTTAAGAAATAAATGTGTTTAAAAGCTCTCAAAACTTCAAAAGTATTCTTGGTCTTAAAATAAAATGTCACCTGATATGATTTGTATTCTCTAAAGTGCATCAAACTTGCTTTTACAACAGTCGACAGCTGTTGTTATTTAAAACCACAATAAAACTAATTGACTGTTTTGTGCCTAACTCGATTTTAGATTTCCTATCGCTCAATTGACAACATTCAAAAGGTGAGAGAGGCTGCATTCCCATCAAAACCTTTTTTCCCTTTTTATCTCACAAAGTTGATTTAGATTTGATGTTTGTTGTCTCATTACAGTTACATTTTGTGTTAAAATGAAAGCAATCATGCTGTTGGTAATCTATAACCCCCAGCCATGTGGAGCTGTATTTACAGTGAAAATATTGTCACACATTGCCACAGCTGCTCCAGTTCACTTAATGTCGGGCTTTAAGAAGCAGCTAAAAGCTTTGTTCCAACAGCTTTGTTTCTTTGATGTTGGGGAACTGAATATCCCCCCAGATCTGGAACACAGTCCCAGAATAAATACTGCAGTCTGGAGGTTAACTCGCAGAGCGCTATATAGCCCGAATACTGAAATCTATACCGCTTCAATGAGTGTGGCTTTCTCTCTCCTCTCCCCACATCACCCTTCATTCATTCACTGCTTTCTGTCTGTTTTATTGGCAGCTTTTAGAACTTTGAGGCAGCTTTGGACTCTATCTTTCCTACTTCATCTCTCCGTCTCTTGTCCTCTTGTTTCTTTTCTCTCACCACGATCCATCTGAATAGACGAGTTGTGCTCCTTTTGACCTTTGCTTGTCCCTGCTAATTGTTTGGGTTTAATTATAAAAACACATTTAGTGTGTTGAAAGGGGTTTAAGTTAAATCCTTCCTCTTCAGACCAAACTCTAGGATTTAGATGTGTCGGGGCTGTATCAGCTATCCAACTCAGATTAGATGTTGTCTCTTATCTTACTACAGTCTCGGGAGCTGCCTTTTATTCAGCTGTATGTGGCTTTGTAGGCTGCTTGATTTGATTTATGATGAGTTCAATCTTTGGCTGCTTTTAAGACTCATTGTCTTCAAGTTGTTGTTTTTTTTTTTTTTTTTTACTTATATTTTCTTAAATATACCATATATCCAACCAGAAAAGAAGTTTTAATGGTTGTGTAAAAATAATATATAAATCAGCTCCATATTTTAAAATATTGTAATTGATTGTGGATATTTAATTTATACAAAATAAATAAATAAATGTTACTTTAAAAATAGTCAAAAATAAAATTTTACACATTGAAATTAATAAATGTTAACATGCATATGCAAAAGGTAAATAGTAAAATTGCATATTCTGAAATATATAGAATTTCAAGATAAATAAAACATAATGACATAATTCTGCAGTGCAGACATGCCCAGCGTTAATTCAGCTGAGTCCAATCCATTGTGAAGCAGCCAGCGAAGCTCTGTTTAATCAGAAGGATTTGTCATGTGATTGACGGACTGTTGACAGCAGTATTGGGGCAGTATTTAGCAAGGTCTCAGGACCCCCGTGGCTAAAGTGAATTTTATGGAGGCACTGGCAGGTCGCTGGCATAACAAGAAGTCAGGCAGTTTTTAAAGCTCATGCAAATGAAGGTATTTCATGTTGACATCTCACCGTCTGGGGTGTGATAGTTGATCACTTCGTGCATGGGGGGAAAACAAAAGTGCATGCAAGGCTAACACCACAGCAAAGTCGCTGTGAGTTTGTGTGCATGTGTGTGTGGTAGTTACGCCCACTGCTGTCCCTCTTTGTGTCTGTGAGCAGAGTAGAGTTTATTAACAGACCTAATTTACAATGTAGACTCTGCCAACTGGAACAGTTGAAGTTATAGGATAGTGAAGTGCTTGGTTAACTATGCTTACATGTAAAAACGGGAAGAACGGATGAGGATTATCTTTTATGTCAATCATTATGATTTATTTGTGCTGGGCATTTTAAACACACCATAAGGAAATGCCTAAAACATTAAGAAATAACTTAAGTTTGTGAGGAGACTAGCAGTTCTACTAGTTTATCAATAATTTATCATTTGATTGTGATATGATCACACATTTACTTAGTTTTAATTGTTATTCATATATTCATTATTTATAACACATTTTTTCCACTTTATTCAGCTTTTTTAATTGCAAGTTATCATTCTGAATTTAATGTTCTCAGTACATAATATTCAAGTTAGTGTCAATACTTTGAATAAGTATCTTAATTTATTTTTTCCGTTTTGGACCGACACATTGAGAAATCATTTCTGATTCTATATCTACAGAAGAATCAGATAGCATTGCCTTCATTTGCAAACGAAATCCCCCAAAAATATCCACTTTTAAGTTAGGCTCTTTTTTATTATGAAAGTCTACATGATATCTAAATAATGTGTTTGATTAAGAAAAATCACAGGGTTGCATTTTAATGAGCAAAAGAAAATCAATTATTTAAAAAAATGTGTTGCATTAAAACAAATACACCTCTAAATTATTGAATTTATTGGAGAAATGTTCTGTGTATATGATGCACTCTCTAATGTATTTAAAATGACATGTCTATTTTTTTCAGATGTCTTTGCTTTTTATTTAAATCTGTAACATATACAAGTATAATGAGTCACTTTACTGCTATTGAAACTCACTCTCACACAATAACTCTCAGAAAGGAAAACTATACATTTTATTTCTAGAAAATCTTTTTGAAAAGATATACTAGGTAGGCATGGTAATATTTTTATACAACCTTCCTTAAAACACACAAGCGATATGTTTTTTAGAAGCTTCCTTTAATATCCTACCACTTTTGTTCTGAGGTCAGGGTTTTGTGGGCAGCACTGCCTCTAGGTGGAAAAAAAAGAACTACAGCCCTGGTCCGATATCAAGGGGAAATGTAAAATCTATTAGCTTGTTTTGTATAAACCAACTACAACTTTTATTTAATTTGTATGTTACAGGCATTACTAAAAAAACTGCTATCTTGTGATATATGCATATTTTCATTTCTAAATTGATAGTAAGAACCTAAACACATAGCTTGTCCCTCTGAAATGTGAATACAACCAAAACAAACAGAAAATAACATGGCATACGTTTCCGCTCACATAAGTGATTTAAAATTTGCCTCTTTCTAATGAAAGGATAAAAATGAGAATGAATGATACGCAGCTCCGAGGTTTAATTGCTTTTTCATGATCCAGCAATCCTGCAGGAAAATGCAGCGTAAAAAAGCCCAATTAGAGTCTTTTCACTTTGTGCTGGAGACAGCAGGGTTCAGGCTGATTGTCTTTCTCTGCTAGTTGCTCTGCTCCAGAAGGTGATACTGGGTTGGACCCCTGTTACCCTTCGAGCCTTCTGTTAAATTTGGCAGAAAAAACGCCGGGGCTCAAGGAAGAACAAAGGCGTGCTGGTTTCACCATAGAACCAGAAAAAGAATCCCTGAAGAATGGATTAATTTGGTCTAATCTATGAGACCCATTCCATGCTCACTCTAGCAATGAGAGCTACCGGAGCAGGCAGGAAGCAGCGCTCCTTCTTATTAAATCACCTAAAATGACTTGAAAGTTCTTTACTGTGCTGCTCTATACAGCAGATGCTCTGCATTAATTGGTCTGTGAAGGCCTGACCTGGGCTTCTGTGCAAGGGGTTTAGGAAGCATATTTCCTTTTTAGCTATAACCTGGCATACATGACGTGTGCCCACAAGGGCCACATTTTATAATATCATACAGTTCTTAATGTTCGGTGTGCTTTGGGGAGGTGGTGTTTGGGAGGTAATGTTTTAACAGCAGGTAAGTCCTAAATCCATTCATCAGAGGCCTGCTCTCTCCCCTCATCCGGCCACTGCCATGACTGATGGGCCTGTCTTTTGTATGAATGTTTAGCTCAGTGGAAAGCCATATGCCACTGGCAACAACTCCTGCCCACAACCTCCTACAGTAGCAGTGGTGGAGAAAAGAATGAGAAGAAGAAAGTCAAACAACAACACTGGGTTCAAAAGCAAGAGGATAAACAGAAAAAGACAAATGGATAAAGGAAATATTTAGTATAAAATTATTAAAAAAATGTGGAATAAGTACCATTTAATAAACTTAACACCCACATAAAATATGAATGTATACAAACTCAGCTGGATTAATACTGTAAGAGATTTTAAGAAGAGAATTGGTGGAGGTGGGAGGTCAGAGGGGAGGTGGTGCTGGTCCATCTGTCCCAAGCAGCCTCTCTCCCGGTGCTGCTGCCGCCCCCTCGTGAGATAAGCACAGCTGTTACTGGAAAGCCCTACTGTCCAGAAAGGGGGCCCACGCACCCCCACCCCCACCCTCCATCCCTCCACCATCATGCCCAAACACCCCTGCAAGAGGATGAAACGAACCAGCAAGCCCAGCCACTGTGCAGTCAGCCTGCGCGTCTGCAATTTCAAACCTCTTTAGATCATTTTTCATGCTCACCAGAAATGAATAATGCACACATTAACTGGTGCCAGTTAATAAATTTCCGTCTCACTGCACTATATTTTTCAATAAGGGTCTAGCTGCTTCATTTTGTTTTGCAAAACAGTCTCACAGGGCTCCTGCTGCAAATTATCCCCAGCCCCCCTAATTCATCCAAAGCCAGAGAGACTTTCCTTGACTTCAGAAATAATAAAAAGATCCTAAACTAGCTTTCATTTCCACTCTTGCATGCAAATGTCAAGGATTATATTGAGCGTATTCTTCTATCCATGATCATTTACAGTCATTCATTGAGCTACTGTTGGCAAAAGACAATACCCCGCAACATTTTTCACAAGAGTGCATCCTCAAAATTCAGCCCCCAGGGCACCACTACATAGAAACAGAATCAATCTTGGGGAACTTCCAGGCTTTGTAAAGGAGCCAAATTGGCAGCCTATGTCCATTATATCCGTTCAACAAAGCCCTGACTAGCATCTGGCCACACTGGACACTTTATTGCCCATCTCTAACTATTAATCATTGGCCGCGACATCACAACTCTCTCACTCTCAAGAGGTTGGCTGGATGCTCTGTTGTAGAGACGACTACTGAAAATGCCAGGGCATGTAGACACGGCAGTTCCGATACCCACTGACATTAGCCCTCCTTAAAATGACAGAGTGCATCCAAGCCAGACGGACAGAGGAGCGTCCGGAAGGCACTGTGACAGGCGAGGGGACCCCTCTGAAAATGCCACCGTGCCCTAGTGGCCTACAGTGTTGCAGTGCACTGGTAGTATCTGTTCTGAGGTCGTGTCATGTAATATGATCTAGATGAGGCGGACGGGGTGGGTCCCTCTCCAGGACGCAGTTGGGGTGTCAGACAAGCTGCTCCTCTAATAAGGACTGCCATTCTAATGATCACTCAGTCAGCCTAACCTATGACCCCTACTGTTATAAGAAACAGAGGGAGGGACTGGCTGGAATGGTGGGAAGAACTATGAGTTCAAATGCGCAGTATTTACATCAATTAGACAGACAAGATGGAGGTGCCCATCGGAGCCCATTAAGATTGTTGTGGTTGTGGGGAGTGAGAGGGAGGGACAGTGAGGACCCTACAGAGGCCCAGCGGACACATCACAAGCCTGCCCTTGATCACATCCTGTCACATTGATGAGAACTCTGTCATTGCCATTCTTACAGATGTACAGTTAGCTTGTGACTGCGTGCGTGTGTGCATTCCGAGCTGCCATGCCTACTTTCAGTCTCTCTCCGCATACCACAAGATTCAATTAGGACACTCATGTTAGGTATAATACAACAACCCAACATAATGTAATCAAAAGATCCTCTTTGCTGTCATTTACTTTCTTTTGATGACCATCACGTCCTCTGTGGCATCATTTTAATTGAAGGGCTTTTCCATGTAGCAATTTTGATGAGCCTGTGTTTCTTTATATGTGGTGTTTGCTGTTGATGTCTTATAAGATGCAAAAAAAGCATGCCTGCTGTTCCAAAACACCCTCAGTGGGTTCAAATTAGTGCTCCCCTGCCTCTTGTTTTGCTGTTGAAGAAGCCGCAGCAACAAAAGGACAACAATAAGTCTTTCCCCCAGATACATTTTTTTAAATCAAAACAAAAATGTTTTGCTAAGTTTAGTTTTATTCTACCTGTGAAACGTTCTGACAAGATTCTCGGTAATCCATTGATTAAGGTGATCAAAACTCATCAGTGTGATCAATGGAAGACAATAAAGAACACCTCCTGAGAGCTGATTTCATTACATTATTGTGATGGAGCATCCAAGCAAGTAAAAGGTACGTTGCGGAAACCCTTAGAACAAGGAGAGGACTTCATAAGGCTGTAGGATCCCATCTTTTATTAATGGCACTCCCTAGGACAGCAGGTTTTTGTCAGTCAGAATGGATAATGAAGATGTTGGTGAGGCCAGTGAAGCCATCCCTTTAATTCTCACATATTTTATGATAATGAAAGGTATTCAAAGAATTATTATGATAAAAGTAGGCTCCCCTACTGGTATGCCAGCACAGCTGTGCAACTATGCAGTCATCTGCAGGCTCTGACTGAAAGGATCACACAGGAAGTAAAGAAAGGATCTTTAAGTACGTAAAGCGAATAGATGATGGTTTTGTAGCCAACTGTACATTGACAGCGCCGCATGTTACACGACATGACAAAAAAATAATGTGAAGAAGAAGCTTTCAGTCTTGAATGTAACTATCTTAATTTTTTAAAACTTTTTTTAATTGCATTAGCTCTGTAGCATGAAACCTGTTTCACCATACTGACCTTCGCATGAGTCATGTTGAAACAGGTTTCATCTTAAGCTAAACAATACATCGAGTGCCGCATATATTTGTTGTGCTTTCAGATATATCTACCACCAACTATTTACATCAAAGCAGCAAAAAGAAAAACAGTCGAGCAAGAAGGAAATTTCATCATGTGATATTAGTTGCATTTTGAGGAGGTCACATACAGAGAACATTGATGGTCGTGTGTGCTGTGGCACCCCCCAATGTGCGTATCAGTAACATCTTCTAAGCATCAAAGCATCAACTGGCGTATTGTACTGTATGTGTAAACAAACTTAGCCGCCCACAAAGCAAAGCCATACCAGCCCGCCAAAGCTTCAAAAGTTTCCTGCGAGCTGTAGGAAGCAGGTGAAAAAATAGAAGTGTGTTGAACTTTGACCTCGGGTGCACACTTGTTGACTGATGTTTCACACTGGGGTTGCCTTTTCTTTCTGCAGCTTTCTTCAAGAGGAGCCAGTCCCTGTGCGAGAACATATATGTGTGTGTGTGTGTGCATGGAAAGGTCCCCAGAGAGATCATCCCCGGCTCCCTTTGAAGGTTCTGTGCTATAGAGCTGTTTTCATACAGCACTGGCCATGGGTTTCCTGTCCCAGCTGACCCCTCATCTTCTTGTGGACACTTGAGAAAAACTTCCCAGCACAAGCACCTTTCTCCTATTAACTACAGAGGAGAAAGGAACCAGAGGGGGTTTAGAATCAGAGTGCCATCCCACTCAAAAACAAAAAAGCTCTGAAAAAAGTATAATTAACACACTTGCTTACAAGTGGTCAGCACCAGCTGATGCCTGTTATCACACTATCCGTATGCCGTTTCTGCTCGATTACACCGTAGCCATGAGCAAACACTTTTCAACACACAATGATTGCAGCTTTTGGAATTAAGAAATATTTGGATCATCTGAAGAGGGCCCAACTCAAATAAATCTACACCAGATTCCCTGGATGCACATGTGCATCGTGCTCTGTCCAGCTGACACAACACGGGGTCAGAGATGAAGAGGAAAAGGTTCACCGTGGATCAGGTCCACATGGCGTTCAAATGGGGCAACTAAAGAGCACATAACCAGCAGAGGAATCCAACACCCCTATACACATTCATGAAATCAAATTAGGCACTTGACACTTGGGTCTTATACATGAAAGACCTTATAATAATGGGTAAAACTAGAAAATGATGTGCAACTGTGCAACATATTGCTTTTCCCTTCTGTTGCTTCTTTTAATCTGTTTTTTGAAAAAAAAAAAAAAAACAGAACCCGACACACAGATCATGGTCTTTATTTCAAAATGTTTCAAAGCCAGAACTCGTGTGATAAAATAATACAAAAATGGAACAATGGAAAAATTGTTTTACAGCAGGCAGGGGTCCCA
Organism: Pseudomugil tenellus; assembly: GCA_037177515.1. Classification (NCBI taxonomy): domain Eukaryota; kingdom Metazoa; phylum Chordata; class Actinopteri; order Atheriniformes; family Pseudomugilidae; genus Pseudomugil; species Pseudomugil tenellus. Next base: position 8,332,614 of record JBAMHX010000014.1, on the reverse strand, counting down.
GTGGGTTCCCTCAGGGTGTGTTTTGTTTAAGCTGGTCCAGTTTGCGTCGCAGCATGTTGTAGTTGTCTCTGGTCCCAGGAGCCTCAGGGTCCAACTTTAGAGACAGCTCATAGTGCTTCTTTGCCAGCTCCAGCTTCCCCCAGCGATGATACAACACAGCTAAAGAAAAAAAAAAATAAAGAGAAATCATCTCTGAGCTGATAAGATGCAACAGTTGTAATTTTATTGATTTATTGCACTCAATGCAGGCAGGCTGCAAAAATTGCTTCAGCTAGAATGCATGAATACAATTTTGGTTTGCAATTGCTCAAAATACCCCAAAACTGTAAAATCAACATTGCAGTAGCCTTACCTAAATTGCCATGGCAACTAGCAGCATTTGGGTTGATCTGAAGGGCGTGGAGAAAGAAGCCCTCTGACTCCTGAGAAAACAGAATGGAGAAAAAAAAATACTGTATCATCCTTACTAGTTAGAGAAATTCACAGCTACGGACACAGTAAACAAAAAAAAAAAAAATATTTGACATTCATGAAAATGTTCAGAGTTTGCTGTGCAAACTATGCTGACAGACCTTGTATTTCTGTAACTTCCCCAGGACGTTGGCCAGTGAAAACATGATTGTGTGGTCTTTGGGGAGGAGCCTCAGAGCCTCTCGGCCGATAAGCTCTGCTTGACCCAGGTTGCCTTGAAGACAGACCGGAAAATTAGCAAAAATGTCAGACATTAATATTGAATGATACCCTTAGAATACCTACAGCTACAGGCACATGCTTGCATTTATTTATAGCTTAGTTTGGAAAAGGCAGATGACATTTATGCATTGAAACTAGTTAACAATTTACCTGTAAAAATATTGCCACACATTTAAGTGTTTCACACTGTTAAAACCAGAAATTTCTACAAACATTAAATCCTGCTTTATTTGTCAGCAGTATCTAAAGGAGAGTTTTTCCTTCTTCACACAGAGGAGTGGTTTAGTCCCCTAATTAAGGTTGAATGCAAGGCCCACTGAGTTATTGATCTCTGTCACAGATCTGTCTGATGTCTGGCCAGAAATGGAGAAAGAAGAGACAGACAGACAGAGGAGACAGAGGGCGAACCAATGGCAGTCATGTCCTGTGTCATGGCCTGTGCCCTTCAGACACAGCTTGCCAAAATGTGAGTACATGCGTGTGCACATCTGCCATCATTTATACTGGTTCTGTCTTTTGTTTGTGCAAATAATTAAAACTAAAGAAAAATGGTGAATACTAAAAAAAAAAAAAAAAAAAGAGCACTCCCAAATCTTCACTCTTTCAAAATGACACCTATTGTTCTTCTTTTCTTTCTTTTTTTGTGGGGTTTAGTGGGGAACTGGGGAGATGGCAAGAATTATTTCTGTCAGATTTGGGGAACAAATGCGGTGGGGGAACTCTGAGGGGGCGCTGTTCTGGCTGTGCTTGCCCTCGTTTGATCAGAAACATACTGGGCTCTGATTGGATGGATCCAGTGCCCTCCTGGGAGACTCCGCCCCCGCGGGAGCAGCTTCTGACAAAACGGCTCGAGCGTTTGGAAATCAGAGCATTCTCCACACGGCAGGGAAGAGTGCCTTCAAAACTCACAACACAAAGCTTTAATACATAAATTTCAAGCATTGCTGATTCCTGCTCTTCCGGTCTAATCTTGTTGGCCATTTAGATTTTCTGCCTTTCTAAAATAAAAAGGCTGTGTTTTTTGGCTGATAAAGCTGGAAAAAAACTGCACCCACATTACAAAGTTCTAGGATTGTGAAATGACTCATAAAATCAAACAAAGTTTAGAATCTGTGGATGTAACTGGTTTCTTTTTATACAATAAAAGATTATTTTTCATGCAAAAAAAAAAAAAAACAGTTTTGCTGAAGTGTGTATATTAAGATGCATTGGTGTTTTTTGCTCTTACCTGTATTGTCTAGCAGAATTACCATATTATTCCAAGCCAGGCTGTGATCAGGTTTCAGCACAGTTGCATTCCTCCATGCATTCAGAGCATCTACATGTCTGTTCTGGTCAGCATACTATCATGACAAGAAAGAAAAAATTCTTGTGGCTGGAGTTTGCTCATATATACTCCATAGTGGTGGATGACTATTATGCTATTTTGACATGTGCAATTGAATGCAGCAGCTCACCAAGCGTCCCAGGTTGTAGTAACAATCTGGGTATTTTCTCCGGAAACGGATGGCATTCCAGTAGCTCTGCTCTGCCTCCTCAAACTTCCGAAGGCTGTTCTGAACTATACCAAGATTCATCCAAGCTGCAGCAAAGTCAGGTCTGCAGAGACAAAAAAAAGAAAGAAAAAAAGATATAAAGCTGTTTATAGGAAGCGCTGAAGACTGATGATAGTTTGTGTGCACAAAGAAATGTAATATTTTATTTAGGACAACATACTGAATGGAAACAGCTTTAGATAAAAGCTGCTCTGCTTCTACAAGTTCATTCCTCTCCTTCAGGATGTTTCCCAGGTTGTTCATAGCATGGACATAGGTCGGATGTAGCCTGAAAGCCATAAACAACATGTGACACAAGTCCGCTTCTTGTCCATCTGGTGGAGGTTGATTAAATTGCCATGTGAGGAGGCATACCTGACTGCCTCTCTGTAGTATCCGATAGCAGCAGTACTGTTCCCTCTATCAGCCAGGTTCTTACCAACATTATAATGCACCTGTGAAAGAAGTCATCAAAACATGAAGCTTTGGGGTTGTGGCTTAGTGTGCACCTATTATTTATTTTCACATGTACCCAAAAGCAATTTCCTAACACATATGGAAGAGGCAGGAAAACACAAATGATTTGTTTTACCTTGGCATTGAGGGGACAGACAGACAGGGCGCTGGCAAAAAGGCTTTGTTCTGACCGCCACTGGTGGCTACGAAGGGCACAACGAACTACATAGACACATAAGAGCACGAGCACCATGACATACAGCAATTTCTGGAAAAGGAAAACAGCAGATATTAACAGTTTTGCACTGGACACAATAATAAAGAGATTAAAAATGAATGATCAATGCAATATAAACAGTTAAAATCCCTATCACATCTGGACACTGCCTACGGTTACAACAGCTGTATGGCTAAGCTATTACTCATTTTCTTCTCTTTGCACTACTATTCTGAATCATTTGGAGATTTCAATTCAGTGACCACAAAGCAGAAAAATCAGTGGGAAAAAACAGGATTTATCAGTGTTTTGTTGGTTACTTTAATGTGATCGTTTCACCTTGACTTTGGTCCAGCGGAAGCAGCAGTGTCCCAGTGAGTAGGCTAGCAGTAAGCAGTAGCCGGCCGATGACAGATAAAGAACTCTCTCAGCAACAACAAAGCCCACACGGAAGAAAATGTTACACGCAGGCAGAAAAGGGACCACTAGTAGCACTAGACCCAACGTCAGTGTCCTGGATGGAAAAGGAAAGGGTTACACATATGTAGACACTGTAATAAGGATGTGCGACACTAAATGAACCAAAGAAAATAAAATTCTACACATATTCTGAACCCTAACTAAGTATGGCTACACTGCAGTGGACGTGATACTACCATACTAATCAAGTTCAAGTCAATAGAGGCCCGCGTGTCTCTCATTTCATTTGCGGTAAGTGTGAGTCGCTTTTGCGTGCTTACCTCCTCCTCTGGCTGTCCTGCGAACATAAAGCTTGGCTTATCAAGCCTATCAGGACGCACCAGAGCAGCAGCAGCCACACCATCCTCCAATCAGTGGCTGACTTAATGAGAGGCACACAGCCCATGGACCAATCAAAACATAGCCACCAGGGACACAGCAGCAGCCAGGCATTAAGAGAGTAGTAGTAATTATAGTTCACGATCTGCCAATCAAAAAAGAATAGTGGTAGAGCAGAAGATAAGAAAAAAAAACATCATTAAAACTATAACTGTTTCGAATCATAAAGATAATGCTAATTAAACATAATACTATCTTTTATTAGCTGGTTGATATAAATGCATACTTTCAAATTATGTGCATAAGTATCTTGATTATGTTGTGGAATTTCCTGGTTCCAAAAACTCGTGTCTCTTTGGTACACAGGTCAGAAGCTTGCAGACTTCTGACCTGTCCAACCTTCTCCATTGTTGCAACTTTGTATTTTACCCTTTGTTCTTATCATTTTAATAAACCTTTATTATCTTTCAATCCTATCCCAGACTCCTTCGTCTTTGACAGGCTCGCCATCTCTAACAATTAGATTAGATAAGAGCAAAGCATTCAAACCATACTCACTCTAATAAATATATTTTCTTCAAAAGAGGCAGGGTTGTCTACTTCGGTGAATGCCGGTGGTCCTGTGCCCATGATCCTCCAGCGGGCATACAGCATCAAGAGTCCTCCAAGACCCATAAGAGCCAATCTAGTCAGCAGTCCCATTCGCAACATGTCGCTTAGCTGTCAGGAAAAAAAAAAAAAAAAACATGTCAGACTTTCACAGATTGAATAAAAATCATGCTTATAGCGTTTCATCTATAATATTCGTACATTTCTAAAAGTGTACATTGGAAATGTGATGTGATTAATGATTTTACAGAGCAGATAAATTATGACAGAGAGGAGGAGGGTATGTAAAATGTAACTCACATCAAGTGAATTCTTCCTAAAGAGTAGCCTCTGGCTGAGTTCATACACATTAATGTTACAGATCAAGATGATATCAAAAGCTGCATTTACACCCTGGAGGAAAAGAAACAGAAAAGATGAACAGCCATTTTAACTCTTATATAGGTCAGTAACAGCGGGGATCTTTAACTAATTTCATATATGGTTTAGGTTTTTCACACCAAGATTAATGTGTCCCAACTCATCCTGTAACACCAGTCTCTCTTTTTTTCACATTCTCAGTGCTACACGGGCTGAAACCATCAACTCTAAAAGAAAAAAAGCTTTACAAAAAATCTTCATACCAAGACGGTGATGCCTTGTTCTTTACAGAGCATTGCTGCAGCACACAGGGATAGGCTGACCACAACCCACTGGACAGAAAACCTGTCATCTCTGTGACTCCCTGAGAACACAAAGCAAACAGCGTGCAAGTTGTAAACAGGTTGGGATCAAAGTGTAGGTGTTGAAACAGAAGCATTCCGACACTGGCAATAAAATTATGAATGAAAATAGTGTTTTCTTGAACACACCATTACTGTGTACCTAAAGAGGTTTTTGTGGTACACCTACCTTTGTTAAAAGCTTTGCAGTAAGTTAGAAAGGAGAGCTGAAAGAACAGAGCGCATAAGAGGTCAGCTCGGCCCACTACACCCGCCACCTTATTGACATGGAAGAGAATGGAGAGAAATTGTAGAAGATTAAAAGGCAGGACAAACATACTTGAAAAATGCAAAGCATTTTATCATACAGCTCTTCACAAATGACCATGATTACAATTTGCTTTGTTATACAGTAAATGTACCATATTTCGTTGTTTTGCATGGTGAACGCAGCTAGAACTGGAAGCTCGTGAACAAAAGTAGCAAGAAACTCTCATTACCAGCATGGCCTGTTGGTGTGTGTGCTCTATACAGTGTGTGGGTACAGTATGGTTGGCATCCTGGGGTTGCCTGCTTTGATACATACAGCAGGCCTAAGCCAAGAGTCTGCCTTTCTCTCACCCCCCCCAGGTCTTACCCAGTCCTTGCCCTGCATGATTAAAGAGAATGTAGAGGGGGAATTGCTGCCTTCCAGCTAAGCTTTACAGCAAAAAGACATATGCTACCAGGTCAAAAAAGCATCCCAACACAGATAATAGTCAGGCCGTGCAACTGCACGCACCTTGGCCCTATGCTCCCAGCTGAGACCATGCTTTTGTTCTTGGCTTGGAAGCACTGGATGTTTAGTATCAAAACCTCTGGACTTGTATGTCACGATGTGTACTGCCACAGGAAATTCACATTGTTAAGAAAAGTTTATTTGTAAACCCAAATTACTGTTACAAATTACTGTAATAGGAAGCAAAGGCACACAACAGTAAATGACCCAGTTCAAGTTCAAAGTATTAAAAAAAAAAGAATGAAAGAAGAAATATATGGAGCAAGAAAAACAAGTCATCAACTGGGTTATGATAAGAATAATGCTCATTTAAAAGAGGTAAATAACTGGTGTGGCTTCAAAATGTATTCAGGCTCAGTAAATAAAAGAAAACTATTGGAATCTCAAGACAAGGAAAAAGCGCTATTTAACACCATTTCTTTCTTTTTCATAGTTCGGATTTCATTGAAGTAATTTATTTCCAACACTACTAACACAACAAAGTATTAATCACCACTATATGTGCATTTAGAAAACATATGAATGAATCATTTCTGGGTCTCCATGCAGAGTTCTTCATACAAAAAAAAAAAACAACAACATAGTAACAGACAATATCAGGGGATATGGGGAGACTGGCTATGCCAAAGAGAACAGTGAGTTACATTTGCTTCAACTACTTATCATTTGCACACAGTCAACTTGTCAACTGCTGACAACTTCAAGTAATTTTTAATATTCTGTCATTATGTTTTTGCATTGTAGGCTTGAGACACATCAAGAAAAAAAGATTAGATGGGGGAAAATGTTTTATTTTGAGATCTTAAGCTGTCATGCCAAGCTGATGCCAGGAACAAGTAATAATGACTAAATACTAAACCAGTAACAATGAAAGGGGAAAAAGAGGAACATTTAAATTATTTTATTCAAATATCTGTGAAAAACCAACTAAATATTCAAAAACAATGTTCCACAAAAACAAAGTGGAAATTTGTAAATTGCACATATCTGTCTTGATGCTACACTATGTTATTAAATGATTAAAAGACAAATTTCAAAACATAAAAGGAAAGGTTGCACGTCTTTTTAAGACACCAGACTTCTACAATGCATAAAGAGTTATTTAAAGAAACCAGAAACTCTACATCACAAAATACTGCGAGCCCTGTCTTGGTCGAGTTTTAATGCCCTTTCTTGCCTGTTTTATCGTTTTGCTCTTCTTCGAATTACTGAGTTGAATATATTTCAAAATGCATGTATGATACTGTCAATAAAATATATATAAAGTTGCCTGAGCTCATTCCAGTTTGGAGTCCTCTCCATGACACTAGAAAAGAAATTCTCAATGTTAAAAAAATACAACTTATTAGTATTAGCCTGAGCATTGAATGAAAGGGCCCACATATCTGGAATAGGCACGACTAAAAACAAAGTATTGAAAACCATCTCCAAGTATAATCTGATCAACTCTGACACATGTTAACAACTATGGTCCTAAATTTGTCTGATCTAGGAAAGTATTGTGTGTTTAAATGTATTTGTAGTACTTTGGTATTGTACGAAGATGTCATGTTCTTTCTTCTTCTCTTTACTTATTAATTTCAACTTGTATTATCATTTTGCACCCAGACTTCATTCTAAAATCTTGTGATAGCTTCTCAGGGAGTTTTGATTCACACAGAACTTATAGCTGAACCCCAATGAAAGGAGACAAATTTTGTAAACATGGATGTGTGTGTGTGTGTGTGAATAAACTGAAACTAAAATAAACATAAATATCACTGTGGTTTCTGGGACATTCTGAAACCATTATAACACAACATTTCCACTGTCCAACATGACACATCCCAAATACCGGACAGTCAGATGTATATTAGGATCAGGACATCATAAACCTTGCACAGAGAAGAGTGTTTGTGTAGACTGTTAGTCAAACAGTTATTTGAAGAGAAAGACATTGGACTGTTTCTTTTTTCTCTAAAGGACATTTCACATTTCATCCATGCCATGAATTTCCCACGAGTAGAATAAAATTTAAAAGCAGACTTGGGATGGGAGATGAAATGTCTTCAGGAACTAAAAAAGTTCAATGGCCTTTTTAAAGCAATTAGGTGAGAGAATTACTGCTATAAAACAACATATTTTAATGGGGTTTTTAAAAGTTAATTAAAATGATAAAAGCGTCAAGATGTTTTTCAATGTAATAATACTGTTCATACAAAGGAAAAACAATCCTAGTATGAATCATCTATACTTACACTTTCTGTATGAACTGGATGTGCAGCAAAGAAGATGGCAGCGAGCAAAGAGGTCTTAGGAGCTTGATTGAGTGTGTGACCCGTGTCATCATAGGCCAGCCCACCAATCAGTATTGAAAATACGTCAATCATAAGAGCGGATATGACGGCATGAAGAATGATGTTCAGTACATGGAAACCAATGGGGTGCAGGCCTCCAGCTATGAGGTAGTTCAACCTGCAATGGCAAAAGAACAAAACCCTGCTACTAAATGTATGGGTAAATGTAGATGGGTAGAAAACCACAATCAGATTTAAGTATATTTGTTAGATGGAGATTAGTGTTCAGACTAATGTGATATGATAATGCTACTAAGAAAGTGTGAAAAAGAATATATTAGCTCTCTTCTAATATGTCTGTTCACAATTACTGGAACATACATGGAAAATAACCTGCATTTACAAAGACACTGAAGCATATCCTGAAGTTCTCTTTATGTAACAACCCCAAACAATGTTGGGAGGGTCAGGTCCAGAGATTTACTAGAGTTGACCTTGGACTGCAAACAATAGGCTATCCATTTAAGACACATTATTTCTATTGGAAATAGTTGTTATAGGCATAGGGTGCTAGTTCCAGGATACAATATAACTGATTTGTAATCTAGTCAAAAACAAGATAATCTCCTACAGAAAAGTATATGACAAAAATAAGGATTAGCAGGGAATGTGATTATATATAGATCGG
>JBAMHX010000014.1:8301731-8313587 GCA_037177515.1 Pseudomugil tenellus | reverse complement strand
TGGGGGGAGGGAAACTTACGAAGAAAGTGTTTGAGAGGTTGGAAAAACGAAGGGTTGTGGGGAAGGGGGAAAAAAAAAAAAAAAAGGTGGGAAAAAAAAAAAAAAAAAAAAAAAAAAAAAAAAAAAAAACTATTGCAACAGTTCAACACCTGCAGTTGTCAACACTTCCCTACAGATACACAGATTAAGTCCTGTCGAATTCTATTAACTTTATCCAGTGCCTCCACAGGTGTCTGTAGCCCTGCCTCACAAAGTGACGGAGCCATCATAACACATCATGGCTCAGGGTGGAAGAGTGGCAGCACCCAGCTAGTTTACTGTACAAGTACACGCCCCTGGGCTTGGATATAAGATAGATCCACTTGATGCCAGTAGTGGTTCTCTCAGGGAACGGCAAAACATTTTGTTTTCTATCAGAAGGGTCAGGACTGGGAGAATGGTTGGACTGATAGAGTGGCCAAAGGGGGGGTCAAAGAAAAAGGGCAGGATGTGTGAGACCTGGCAGTCATTACAGTATTTTTTCCCGTACTGCGGTCCCTGCTGTTGCCCCTTTCCTGGTGTTGCTCACGAAAGCGTTCTGCCAAAAACCCTCTTGTCGCCTCGGTACCTCGGGCTCCTTAATGATTGACACCTTGTCACATTATCTTATGACGGCACTGGCGTAGAGAGAGTTCAGAAGAGTAATGCAGGGAAGTGGCTTGGGACTTGCACACAGGCATCCACATGGTTGTGCATACGTACACATTCCTCCAGAGGTGCATGCCTGCTCACACACATACAGTAGACAGAAACACACCCTAAGGAACTCCAACACACACCAGCTGGGTATGGAAATACATTTCAGTCTTGATGTGTGACTGTGTCTGTGGACATACTCAAACTCTAGAGGCAGAATTTACCAAACACAAGGGAGAGATCATATTGGGCCGCAGATGTTTTGTATATCTTGAACATCATGCTCCTGAGACATGCTATTTTAGGCAGCAGGGTGTATGGAACAATCCACTGATTCGTTATAAGCATCCATTTTTATAGCTGGAGGTAGCTCCAAGTTTTTATTTATGTCATTCTTTACCCAAGGGATGCTGCGATGTAGCAATGTTAGATCTCTTGTACCCCTACCAAGGTAATATAAACCAGCAAACAGGCCCAAAATAGATGAAAGGCAATCAAGGAGAGTTAAATGTTGATTTCATATTTGCTCTGAAGTTAATATGTAGAGAGGCTCGGAGAAAGCTGAATTGGCAGTGTTCAGCTCTTATTAAGGATCTGACAAATACACACAGCTTGTTGCCTTGGAAATGAGGTTAGAGCAGCTAAATAGACCAACACATCTAATATATTTGACTTTGTCTTGTGATTCATTTTCACTTCACACCTTTGACAATGTTAAGATTATTTCCTACTGCAGTTTTTTATAGTGTTTCTGTTAGAAATTCAGATGACATTTTACTTCAGGGTTGTCAGTTATTTACATTGGTTTACATCCTGCAATAAGTTCGGTCTCCTGATGGTGCACATATTATATCTGAAGAGTTTTTAAGAGGTTGTGTTCATTTTTCACTCGGAGTGCATAAAGAATGTAAAATATTTGGAATTTCTTTGGGAGCTGGGGAGTTTAAAACAAAGTCTGAAGCTTCTCTTTCCTGGTCAAAACACTATTAACACCTGCAAACATCTGGTTCTTGGAATCACCTGAGGATGTGTTTAATCAGTATTCAGCAACATGTGAAAGGACTCTGCAGCAGGCATGGGTTTTAATTGGCTCAAGCTCGGCTTGAGTTCAGCAGGAACACAACACCTGGGTGTACACACTCATTTCCTTTGAGTGTAATATGTGTAAGGTAACAAAATTGGACACAGCTAATTTTTGGTCCAGTATGCTTTGATTTAAAGAGTACTTATAAATAACCAAACATTACGCACTAGAAAGGCATCAGTTGGTTTGTTTTGTTTTGGTGTGTGTACAACTATCTTTGTGTATAAACAAAAATGCCATGTGTCTGGTTATACTGACTTTTGACTGAGTTATTTATATTTACCTGTTTGTATATATATAAAAAACTTAGTTCAGACGCACAGCCTGTAACTTAATAGTAAATGGACTTGTACTTATATAGCGCTTTTCCAGTCAGACCATCCACTCAATACACTTTACACTACATGTCGCACATCGGAGTACAGCCTCTGATTAAAATATTTAATTTAGTTTTTAAGTGTTATTTAGATTACAAGATCACACAAACAATATTAAAGTCCATAAGTTACAACATATTCATTTAGCTCATTCCATCCGCTTGTTTATACTTTATTAACAAAATAACTTTCCAGTAAAAATGTGGACAGGTAAACGTTGAGCCATGCTCACACTCTAACACACACCACCAACAGTTAGATGTTCAACCTTCATGACTACACTCTATTGTCCAGACCATCACATGTCAATGTCCCGCTAAGCTGCTCTACATTTCTCCTTCAGCAGATAACTTTTGGAAGCAGATGTGAACATCTGCCACAAACACTTCAGGAACAAATACATTTTAACACTTATTTACCATGAAACCTCACAGTGGGACTAAAAAGACACTAAAAATATGAATCGTTACAGGCTTCAGTCTTCGTCAGGAACTGTGATGAATAAGCTGATATTTCTATTTGACTGAACGGAACAGACAGCAGTATCCCTCTCTCGGTGTACGAGATTCACAGGGAGTCACTGCCAACAGTGGGCCACCAATGTTTGTCCACATGTGTTTGACCCTTTCAAGGGCCAGGTCAAGGCAGGCAAGTCAGTAACAGCTGGGCAAGGACTATGGTGTCAGTCCACGGCACTTATCAAAAAATCAGACGTGCGTCTGACAGCTGGATGACATTGAGCTATAAGTTTAAAACAAGTCAAGAAGTTCATGAAGTTAACTGAGAAAATCCTTTTGTTGAACTATGACATTGTTTTACATAATGTTCAATTTTACTCAAACTTGCATCATATTAATGACAAATAATTAATTGCAGGTTCTGTTCTCATTCATGGATGCCACCTGTAAGGTCAAGCTAATCTTTGGCAGAAAACCTGGACATTAATTTTCAGGGCTTATCTATCAATTATTTGGCAGGTGTATTGAGCAAAGTCAGGCCAATACGAAGCCCTGATTAGCATCTGAGGCCCACTTTAAGGGTTGATATTCATCCACCTCCGTCTCACACTGAGAGGTGGAGGCTAATCTCTCAGGGGTACCCTCCAACCTCCCCCACCACACTACCCCCTTTCTCCCCACCTTCTCAGAGGCCTGCATTAAACATAAAGACTCTGCATGGATGAGTGAGTCAACAAATTACCACAGCCAATAAATGAGGAAAAAAGTCTCTGATTTTCTTCTCTTCTTTCTCTTTCCTCCCCCACCATCCTCGATACCTTACTGTCCTCCATTTTGCTTATTGTCCCAGCCTTTTAAATAAACATGGTCTTTGCCTGAGCTTCTCGTTATTGCATTTAGTTAGAGCATCCATCCTCATGCTTGACTGGTTGCGTCCATCAAGTCAGGGGAGTCTGACTTGCTTCAAAATCCCAGCTAATACACATGAAACTGCTACAGCTGTTGGTCTAACCTTTGAGTGTCTCCTAAGGAGCACAGTGATATTTGCACTTAATAAAATTATGCCTACCAGGAGAATATGCCGCTGACATTTGCCATTTGTCAAGTTGAGGTGGCAGTGAGGCTTTATGAGTCATTAGTGTTCAGCATACAGCTTTGCCAGTAGAAGTCTCTTACTGTACACAGGGGCAATCTTTGTCAAGATCATTAAGTGGTAGATACAGTTAATGAAAGGAGTCTTTTAACTCTTTTACCTCCACAACACTGATTGTTTTTAAATAATCTTTCTTATACCATGAGATAAATTCCCTCCTTAATTTTTAACAGAATGTTTGTATATAGTTTGACAGTTAGCCTGTTTTTTTTGTCTTCAGTGGCAGCTTCCAGTGGATGCTGTGAAACTGTATTTAGAAAAAAGGATCAATGATTTGGAAACTCTACATGTCCATGTAGTGATAAAAAATGCACATACATGTCTAAATTAGAATTTTCCCAGAAGAGTTCATATGTTAAAAGCACAGTGGAATGATATTTGACCTTATGTATGACTGTTGTGTCTTCTTCAAAGAAATTTTGAAATTGAAAAAAACAGTAAAGATTCAAGATAGAAAAGTTTTGTTTACCTTTTTTTTTTTTATTTTACTGTTAGTTTAGACCATGAAGGCACCACAACATTTAAACAAGTCAACATCTGGCAAATAATATTGTCAGCCAGAACTATTATTTAGAACAGTATGGCACCACAGGTTCCTAGCCACCTACCCGGAAAGCAGCAGGACACAACTTTTGTAGAATAATCCAGTGTCTGTTTTGCAATCTGTTTCTTCTCTGAGCGCTCTCCAACCAGTAAAAGTCAAACCAATGTTAACTCTTGCTTTGTAGTTTTCTGTCTTTCTTCATCTTGTTTCTTGGTTTTTCATTTGCTGTGCATTGAACATGTGCATCGAAATAACGCTTGTGTTGGTATCCATTTGCTGGTGTGTGACACCGTGCCATATGCCAATTGTCACATGATGACTCAGACTAGTTGACAGGTGTGTTTTCTCAGGCCTGGGATGCATCAAGGCAATGATGGCTCCAGGAACATCCAGAATGAATGTTAATCTTCCATGAGTCACGAGCACAGAAGTTTAAAATCAGAACTCATGGAAATTTAACCGTTGGCTCCTATGAGCTGGAAAAAAAAACACACACAGCTGATACAGCTATCCATGGTCCTCAAAGCACTAATAGCATATTGAATTAAACAATATCCTGTTAAGTTTACTTGGTTTACCTAGTTCACTTGTACTCACATTTAAACTCTTTTCAAATGACTCAAAATCTTAAAATTGAGTGTTTTAAGTGAGTTTTAAGCTTTACATGCTTGACAAAATGACAATTCAGAGACTGAGTAAGATAATGCATGTTGGCTTGTTGCTTAGGGTACATGTCGGCAGTTTGAATACCATATGATACTGTGTCCATTTATTGAATATAAATTTGATTATGATATTTCAAATTTTGTTGCGTTCTGATTATGATTTAATTTTGTTTAACATCCAGTGATTGAAACGATATTGCCGATAATTCAATTCAAATCACAATCATTAAAAGCAACATCAACATTTTTATTCCTGAGCTACGGTTTTGTAATGAGTTTGTTTGAATAAAAATATTTGTACCACTAAGACAGACTAGAAATAAACAAAAAAATGAAATTCAAAGTGGACTTAAAATACAGACCTTTTTTTAAAAAATATATATAAAAATTTGTTTGCATCGATGTTTGATTGATATTTTTCGTTAAAATGTTCATGGCTCTTTGACCACATGCTCAGCATATCTTTATGGATTGAACCATTGTTATACTTCTATTTGTTTCATTAATGTTGCTGTTTTATTGGTGAACTTGTTACAGAATACATATTTACACTAGAATTATATATGAAGTCTTTATTTAGTATAACAGTGATGGGGTGGATACATGAAACATTACTTTCAGTTTAAATCGACCATAGAAAATTAAACTGATTTAAAGCTAAACAGAATTGATGAATCATTAAATTTCTTTTTTATTATTTAGGCAACTCAGTGGATTGACTTATACTCTAAAAAAATGCATCCACAAAAATAGTGTCTACCTTTAAGATTTAGCAGTGTTTTCAGGTTTGTGATAAAAAATAAACAAGACCATAAACATTGTGGCATGTGCATGTGCCTGTGCAAGTTTTTATGCCTATGTGAAGTCAAACGCTTTTCTCATTTTTGTGGATTTATCAGGATGGCTGATTGTTCACTAGTTGAACCACTTAAAGACATTTTTGGGTTACTGACATGTACTTCCTCAGCTGGGTTTTGCTCAGACTCACACTAACAAATCCCAAGTTATTGTGGACTCAGAGCAACCTCTCTGCCATATTTTAACAATTATTTTGGCTTGCGAAGCAGCAGATGTTATATCATTGAAGAGAAAAGGCTGGCTGATAATGAATTCCTTCCATACAGTGTGTAATGCTGGTCTGTTTAAGTCCTTTGAAATATTGAATGATAATAGAAACACAATATGAATGTTAAGGGTTGTGACTTGTCTCTATCTTATCTCCTTTTTTGTTAGATATAAAGTTATTTCCGCTTGCTGTCATTTATTTCTGAAGCCGTTGCCATTCATAATATATATTTTTATACATCTTATTTCACTTTTTAAATGTAAACTTCAGGGATTTTTCTTCATTTCCATTTGACAGCAGAGAATCCTGTTTAATGACTGAGAGCTAAAGTTATAAACTGAAAAACAAGAAAGAAAAAAAGAAAAGGAGCCAGAAGTACAAGATGCTTCACCCATTCAGAGACTGGTAGTGTCTGTGTCTGCGCTTGAATGAGTCTGAATCCCTTTGGCCTCCATTACTCCTGCAGTATTTTATGGTAAGTCCAGTCATTCATATACAGTATGTCCTGAGTCTACAAACTTCTGAGTTTAGTGGAGACTGGAGAGAGACCCATCTCGGGCATTGTGAAGACACCTTATTACAACCTCTCAAAGATTAGTTTAAGCCTGACAAACATTTGATGCACTCGTCCCCTATTTACTATTTCCAGCATAAAAAGCTGTAATTTCTCTGTATATACTCCTCCTTGTGTTTGCTGTTTAGAAAATGTTTCTACTTCCTGTCTGGTTATCAGTGTGAAATTAATTGCTGTGAATCTGTCATGAGAAATATCAAAATGTTATTTTAGAATCAGATCTTCACTGTCTTAAGATTCAGAACAATTCCAAGCCGGGCAGAAAATCATCTGTAACATCACACAACCCATGAATAACACTGATTTTCACTTTGATACTGTTTGATTTTGTTTGCTTTTGAACATGTGCAAGTCGGTTTGTGTGTGCACATATTCCCCAACATAGGAGTTAGAATTTTTGGAATCAGAAAATTTGTGTGATTGCAGAGTGGCAAAAGGTGACATTTGGAAGACTATACAACTATACAACAACAGCATGTCGCTTTTGATACTGTGATTGCTACTCTTCAAATGCAGGCAAACAAAGAGGAAGTAAAACAAAAAAACTGAGAAAGAAAAACAAAGAAAAGGTAAAATTGAAGTTGTCAGTTTGTACCTGAGCTGTCCCAAACCATCCCAGTCTTCAGCCTGGTGGGGGTTTCTGTCAGGTACCAGCAGGTATATATCTCTCTTCCTCTGTCATTGCCATTCAATCTCTCTGTCCGGGCTTTTCACATCTCTGGGTCTGAAGCTTGAAATACAGGCAGAAGACAGTTTGAAGAGGGGGCATTTTAGAAAAAAACACACTTTAAAATCATTCCCAATTTCCAAAGGCAAAGAAAGGAAATGTAGACCAGTGGGGACTGATTCAAGTTATGGGTAGTCTTTGATCTAAGAGGAAGAAGAAGCTGCATATGGATGCTTATAGAGATGAGGAGGAAGCCTGTTGTTCCTTTGTGTGAAAGCACAATGGTCCAGCGCACAATCAGAGAACCAGGCTTCTTCAGCTTGACCTACAGTAGCATGTGATGCTGTATTGCTTTTTGTTTTTTGCTTTGAAGACCCTCACAAGCTGATAGCAAACTCCCAGAATGTCTTGACATGATATTGGGAGGGAAAAGCTGGACAAGGGAAAGAATGTATTTATTTATTTTTGAAAGAAAATTAGAAATCATTGAATTTTTTTTAAAACATTTTGAGACAAAAAATCTTCTTCTTTGCTGCTGCTGCATTACAAAAGTCATTCGTGACTTATTTTATCTTCATCACTACTTTCCACATTTGATTCTAAATGCTTTGCTTCTCCATAATGCTTCATCCATTTTCTGCTCCCTCCTTGTAAACGCCATATCTACAATTTAACATAATAACAGAGTAAAAATGTGAAATTATAAGGCAATGTCTCACTAAAGGCTTTAGTCTTATTAAAAATGCCTTTTTCCCAGTGGTCTGTAAGCTGGCTCGTTCCCGTTAAATTTAATAGCTTGTGCATAGCACCCCCTGCAGGTGTGCAGTATTTCATGCTCATAATACCCTCAATACTCGGACTGGAGCCGAGGTTCTTATTGTTACCCTGCAATTACAGGCATTTCTACTTTGATTGGTGGATAATTGACTTGGTTGGAGCCTGTATGATTTTCTTCCGAATTTTCCACTCATATTCTAATTTTGGCTCCAGATCAGACAAAGCCTTCCTTCCAGTAATTAAAGATGCCTTAGACAGGTGTAGAACTGAGAAACTAGGGACGCATAGCAAGATGAATGGGACTGATTAGTCATTTAGAGAAAATGAGATTTTTCTAGCATATAGACAAAGTAAACCTCTCACTTAGTGCTCAGTTTCCAATGGAGTGGTGGTGAACAGCAACTGATGGGGTGATGAATGTGAGCTAAAAGCCTCAAAATGACTTGCTGCATTTATCATACACACAAAATGAGTTAAAATGTCAGATTCTGACTGTAAACTGTAAAAAAACACATCAGATAGGAAACAACCATTAACATTTAACATGAATGGAAAAATGTCAAATTCATATTGGAATTAAGCAGAAATGTTTTTTAGATTTGTGTGATGTGAAAAAGAATTTAAATTTAGGTTTATTTGATACATCTTTAGTATAATAATATAATTCACAAGTGTATTTTTCCTTTATGACCCTAAACTTACATGAGAAGTTTTAAGAAGGAAAACTGCTTTAAGTAAACATAAAGAATACATAGCTTCATTTTCAAAATAGCAACACATAAATGAAGTTAGAGCATCGTATTTTGCCCGCAACTGAACAACATCTGTGTTCAAGTCAAGGTGAGCATAACTTGACCTGGGTAGATGCCAACTCACTGAACAGAAAATGTGTCCCCGCCCCACCCCTCCTCGTCATTGAGAGTGGAATAGATTTTAATCAACACATTATATCAGTTGTTAATTGCTTTTGCCGCCTGCTGTTAAAATAATTTGCTACTTTTTTATTGTAGTAGTAGCCATCTGTTTCAAAACACAGGGACAGGATCTGGCCCGGACCTGGGGTGGATGTTGACACGAGATACAGGCGGCTAATTTGCACTGCCACCACCTTATTTATAAGGGTAACAATGTGCGGAAAGCTTCACACGAACAATCCAAAATGAAGAGATAAAATTCTATGCATATTTAAATGATCTATGCCTATTTTAATTAACTTTAATTTTTAGGGGAGAACATTTAATGGTACCATTTTCATAAACAAATGAACTCCACACTAAACAGTCGCACAAGACTGATAGTCTTAAGCATCTATTAAATGTGACACTTCTAACCTCTAATGGCAGGTGACTAAATTTAACAGGTGGATATTTTAGCTAATGTCTTCCACAGACCGTTGTCTGTGGAAGACATTAGCTTTTTCCTCTAAGCAATCTTACTGTCAAGTCTCAGAATTTAATGACTACATGTCACAAGCTTGCTATAACCGTTTTATGAAGATCCATATGTTTTTTGAGACTCAACGAGCCTACAGACCAAGTCCAACTTGCTGGACAATAGCTGCAGTCAAAACAGACGTTTAAAATTATTCAAGCTCTTAGGAAGGGTGCTGAGATTGGCTGGCAAGTCATATTGAGAGGTTGCAGGGTGATATAATTACACATGTCTTACAGCTGTTTGGAACAGGATGCATTTACACATTCAAAAGCAATCTCACTAATTTCTCATTAATAATCAGATTGGTCAGATTGTCTCTGTGCAATGTCTCAGAGATACGAATTCAAACTTTCTGACAAGAGTGCTCTGAATCATCTCTTATCTCCAACACTTCCTCCTCCAGAACCATTTGTAATTTGCTTCATAAAGCCACCCACAACAATGGTTTCACATGCACCGTACACATGCATTTATTTCAGTAGCTCTGTCTGTCATGCCTGTAGTGTCTGGATCCATGCGCATGTGATGGTGTTGTGTTGCAGTAAAGACACAGAAAGCATTTTTCCAGTCCATGTGATGCTGTCCCTGTTGGCTGCAAGCTCTGAATACGCCATCTCAATAGGAGGGAACCCAGCTATCAAAGCCATCATGTACTTTAATTACAGGTAATCTCAACTCACAGGCACTCTTCTACTCCCTCGGCTCTTAAGAACTTCCTCCTCAATTACCAAAGTGCCTCAATTAGGCCCTAAATAAGCAATGGACATGCACGAGGGAGAGGTGGGGAAATTACAATAGAGGGTAAGAACAACAGGCCCTGAATGAGCCAGCGCAATGCAGAGGCAATTAAAAGACAAAAAAAAGTGCTCTACCACGCGGGGCGAAAATTAGAAAAAAGGAGAAAAGGACCTTTGATGTGCTAGCTCTCAGCTAAGTGGAGCTTAGGAAGCGGTGGATGATGAGGAGAACAAGTGAGAAAAGATAAATTAAAGACAGTTGATTGGCAAGAAGGCTGATGTCACACTGTTTCCCTACAGGACCATATGTCAGGGAGAGCACTCAGTCACTGCAAGTGGAATGTGTGAGTAAATCAGGATTTCTATAGAGAAGGCATCCCACCGGCAGCTCAATCTCTACACTTTCTGTGCTTTGCCTCACATTCATTATACAGCCAACCCCATACACTCCATCATCTGCTAAATCTTAATAAGGGTTTAAATGGACAAATGAAGACCCTGCTTTTTAATAGGCTAATCCTGTGTCTAACAAGGGGCCTTGTTAAAGGAAAATGCAGCATTATGAATGTGAGAGCTTTTGTAAATTAGATCCTATCTGACCCTAAGCCATTGTGTGATGATTTAAGAAACACAAGAAATTAACTGAGTGCTTATCCACACACCTGTTTACATGTGTGTTTCAGTGTCCTGTGCTCACATTGCTTGTGCTACATGAGGCTGGTTCACACTGACCTGGAAGACTGGGTGTACGTCCGCAGAGCTGCTCAGATGGTGTTGTGGATAATTATTTAGGCACAAATAGACCTCAATCGACGCCTCGGGCAGAAGAAAGGTTTATTACAAATTTGCAGCAGGTTGGACAGAGCATACAGAATGGGAGATGGGTGGAAGGCCCCGCCTAATGACAGGATCTGCTTTTGTCTGATAATATCATTGTGACTTGCTTGTGACTTATCAAAAGGTTAAACAGATACTTGATAGTCTGATATTAATAAAGTCTGTGTGGTCAGCCTCTACTTCCACACTGGAATGACACAACCATATATGTTCATTTGAAACACACTGGGGCAGAATATCTGACGCCACCGGTACTTTTACCGGTCATCGCTGCTAGTGGAGAGAGTTGAGCATCATGATGACTCAATAGGGGTGCAGGTGGAAGAGTGTGTTTTATCTTTGTTGTCTGCCATTTAGCAAAAGGGAGAGAATGAGATAAACTTGGAGTGGGGTATTATATAGGCCCAGCTTGTATCCAGAAGAGGGCGATGTTTCTCAGAGGGCAGGTTGAGACTACAGAGTCTGATTATAGATGCCTGTAAGCATATTTACCATTTAGTAACAGTCTTTATTAGTCTAATTGTATACTGGAAATAAATGTTATATAAATGTTGTTGAAGTGAATTTCACTGTAAAAAAAAGTGGAAATAAAAACAGATATAGAGCAATCAGAATAAAAAATATTTCATGTAAATAAGGCTGTCAGATCAGACTGACATAAAACATCATATGTTTATATAACAGAATCATTATAACTGTTGCCAAATGACACAAAATCAGCTCAAGTATGTTTTGTGATTTTAATGTGACATCCAAATAAAAAATAAAAATATATTGTGTCAGATTCTGTATGTTTAGCTTTGAAATA
>JBAMHX010000014.1:8279341-8301631 GCA_037177515.1 Pseudomugil tenellus | reverse complement strand
TTTGTGATTTTAATGTGACATCCAAATAAAAAATAAAAATATATTGTGTCAGATTCTGTATGTTTAGCTTTGAAATATTTATATTAAGTAATACATTAAAAGAAAGATTCTATTCATAACTTTACTTTATACAACATATAGTAATACATTTTCACTTTGTTAGAGTCGCAGAGTACAATTTTCTTAAAAAAAGCATTTTTAAAAAATACTATCTTATCAAGTCACATAAGACATTTCCGTTAAAACAAGGTAAACAAAAACAATAATTCCAGATCTTTCATAAGCAGGTCCCACAAACAGTCTTCAATGTTCAATGGCGGATGACTGCATCGAAATACTAGTGTACAACAGATGTATTGCTACACCCTAATAGGAAAAAAAAACCTTTGCTGTTGAAGACCTTTGACCTGTTTTTCTCGACTGGATAATTCCTGGTTGGTAAGTTTAGCCAGTGCATATACTTCCCATCAGGCTTTCCTCTTTCATTCAGAGGTTTGCTGTTGAGAAAAACGGGAAGAACGGAGCTGCAAAGCCAAAATATAACAAATAATTGAATATATATGAAATGACTGATTAAAGTGTGCCTTGTGAGAACTATGCATCACCAATAATATCCACAGTGTAAGACCAGCCTTGCTTCCCGGTTACCACGGCACATTTTCCAAAAGCAAACCCATTTCTTCCAACAGCTCTAATGGGAAATGTGAGGTCAGTACATTACAAAATGGAAGTAATACATAATAGTTATAACAAAAAGCACAAAAAACAAAACAGAAGTAATATGAGGAATGCAGTAATATGTCTTTCATAGGCATGGCTGTATTTCCATAATCTGCCAACTAGACAGTTAAAAAGGAGGAGGTTCTTTTAAATTTGGACATGTTATTGTTAAAGACAATGTTTCATCTTTTATCAAGAAGGTTGAGTGTATTGGGGACTGACCCGGATCTGATTTTCCAGAAGAATGCTACCCAAGTTTCATAAGGTACCTAACGAACCCTTGAGACAACAATAAGAAAACAACAGTGTGTCCAGTCAAAGGCTTCTTTAACCATCACCCCTTGAAACAAATTAGTTTCCATTTAAAAGAAAAAAGAATGAACTCTGCTAAGAGTATTTAATATAATGTAAAGGAAAAAGTACAGACCAGTAATTTTGTTCATAAATGCCTCGCAGGCCTTTATTAGAATAGTTAAATACTTGATAAAGATAAGCATTTATTGTAATTACAAAATACTTTTAATGCCGAACAAATACAGATAAATTTACCTTTTAATTACATTCACAGTCATAAATGTAAAAGTTTCTTAAATGTCTGTGTTCTACCAAGAACAACTGGAGGCCTGGCTTAATATAAAGTGACTATAAGAAAAAGCAACAATTATATGGTTACCACAGAAGACCACAAGAGACATTATCAGGAATACTGACTGAAACAGAACAAAGATGGAACATCAATATCAAAGGACGACAGAAATGACTGAAGCTGCATCAACACAGTTTCAAATAACAAAGTAAAGCATTGAAATAGACAAACAGGAGCAGCTTCTTGGCCATAGTCATTAAATAATCTGCTCTGACACAATTTGTGCCTGCATAGAAAAACCTGAGCAGTGGAATCAAACTGGGGCAAAGTAAAACCAATCCCACGAGGTATGAAGCTGCCACTGCACGGCAAAATGGCCGCCGACTAGACGGCTCATCCATGACCTCTGGACATGGCTTACTGAACCTTCAGAACATTTCAAAACTGGGTAGCAGTAAAAAGACCAGGCTAGAACGAGAGGAAATAAAATCAACTTGTGTCAACCAGCAAGCCTTCCAAGCTCATCTGTAGGACGCTGCCGGAACTCATCTCTCTAAATGTCGATGAGGTCGTCTCCGCTCTCGTCGCTCTCCACAGTCAGCTGACGGGTCCACCACTTCTTCACCTCTGACCCTGACGAAGCTTCATCGTTGACGGGGTTCATCTTACAAACAATAGACTTGACACTCGTCCGACCTATCACACCACAAACATGACAAATTCACCGCCTGAATCTTCGGCTCTCTCCAACAACAATTTCACACCATGACGACAGTCACTTTTTCTCCAGGATGCTACTTTAAGTGTCATTTTGAGTTACTTGTCTGGATAAACAACTCTTTCCTCTATCATGTCAGGCTTTATAAACTTGCTGGAAACAAACTTCACTCTATAGAAAGCCTTTTTTCTCGCATTTACAGAAAGTCATTGAAAGAAAAATACCACTTATAAAGGAAGGAAAACACACCTGCAGGCAGCCGCCACTGTCCCAGCTTTCTCTGTGGTCTCCCCAGGTCTCCGGAGTCCTGCCTGTACCCTCCTCTGTCTGACAACGTGGGGCTTAGAAGCTGCTGGAGAGCACTCATCTAAACAAAGAGGAGATATCCTTTGTTGCACCAGTGTAAGCGCATACCTGCAGATTATATGATGTGCTTCCGAAATATCCAGCTGTGTGGATGTGTGAGTGTGTATGCAGCGGTGGTTTAGATGTGGGGCTTTACCTCAGGCTGCGAGGGGTTGTCTGGGTTGTTAGTATTGTGGTCTTCACTTGGCACGGTGGTTTCTATGCTGGGAGGGTTGAGGAAGCGGTTCAGCTCCTGCTGCTGGCTCTCTCTCAGGCTATGAATGATGCTGCAGGACTGCTGCTGCTTCTGTCAACCACAAACACACACACACACACACACACACACACAGAGACAAAAGCAGTCAGTGTCATACATGCATGCAGACAGAGATGCAGAATGCAACATGTGTGAGTCCAGTAAGAGAAGTGTGTTTTCTGCTGAGAGACTAACCGCGCGGATGCGTTTGAGACATTTTTTGAGCCACATGCGAATGGTCTGTTTGGCGACCTCCTCTTCAATGGTGTACTCCAGCTGTTCCCGGGCCAACAGCTCCTCCAGCTGGAGAGACTTTCTAATGTCCACTGAGCGATAAGACAACATGCTGTAGGATGACACACACACACACATACAGCAAATCACATACACAAAAAAGCACATTGAAAAGAAATGGGCAGCGTGATAATTAGGGGAACTTTGCTTTTGTTGGAAACTGAAGTTTGGAATATAGTCTGTATTCTGTGAATCTGCCTTTAAAAGATCATTTATATTTATTATTTATGATGACTGCCTCATACACAATGGAAGAAAATGAGCTGATAAGTCTAACTTTACCTCATTTATGCATATTAACTAGCTATACGATGTTGGAAATGCATTAGTATAATTAAAATAAATAAGTGCTATCCGAGTTTATTCGCATAATGTGAAAACAATACCACCATGAAGTAAAACTAGAAATTACAAACTTGTCATAGAAACATAGCTTACACACTATACACACAATATGTCCAGGTCAGTGGGTTCCTTTTATGATCATACATGATCAATCCAAAGTTTTACAGCACCTCCCACCTGAATCAAGAGTTTTATCTTTCTTAGGAGAAAATTTAAAAGTGCATAGTTATTGTGGAACTGTTAGTCTGCAGATTTATGATGCAACTAAGCTTTTAAGAAATGCAGTTTCCAAGTGACCAATAGATTTTACAAAGAGCTCACAGTTTAAAGGAGCCCACAAGTTCCCAAGAGAATTTAAGTCAAGTGAGAGAGGAGACCGAGGAATGCATTAGGCTTCTTCTGTGTCTGAAAAATGTATTTTGCATGAAATACCTGAAAAAAAAGAATGGATTTTATTTCTAACAAGTCTAACAGTCTAACAAGTTCATCTTAAATGATAGTATCACAGGTATGCCTCCTCCTGAGGCCTAACTTAAAGTGGTACTTGAAGTAATTCAGCATGGGCCTATCCATCTGCTCCATTATGAATAACTTGTTTTATCTCTCTGCAAAGACCTTTGAAAATGATTCTATTGGTCTCTGTTGGCTCGATCTTGCTGGGAGTCTTTGTCAGTGGTGGTAGTTTTCTTTTTTAACATTTTTACTTTGGTCACGTCTTAGACCTCATTACAACTTTGTACTGCAGGCACCGTTGCAGATCAGGTGTTTGATGGATGTTATAACAGGATCCTGGAAGCTGCAGGTCTTTTTATCTTCCCACAAGTATTTCAGTTTATTTGTGCTTCAGTCTTTTTTTTCCTATCCTGTAGGTAAAGACGATGCATCAAAATAATGCAGATATTTCTGTGTGACACACTCTCTCAATAGAAAAGTACATTTCACCTGAAAATCAGTTAGTTTATTAGAGATCTACTTTATTTAATTTAGTAAAAAATGATCCACTATAAACATATCTTTTAAAAAAATCACCTAAGCACATCATGGAAGGTGACATCTCCTCCATTGTGAAGTCGCTCCATCTCGTAGCACATGTGTTTAAACAGCAACTTGTCTTTGTCCAGGTCCACTTCCAGCCTCCCTCTGAGCAGACGGAGCAGGAACTTCACCCTGGATGTTGGAATCACACCCTAGAGGGACAACCAAACCAGTCACAGAGTCAATCAGGAGATGATGACATGTCTTGAGACATCTTTGATATATTAAAGTGCACTTCAAAATCAAATGTATTATCTGCTGTTAATGTACTAGCTCTGTGCATTATAACTGTCATGTCTATATGAATTTTAATAATAAAAAACTCTGTATTGCAGTGAAGTTAAATTGAAGGGAGTCTATTTTTAATCAAACACCTGCTGCTCTAATTACTTTTAGTCTTATTACTGAAAGTCACACTCCATTTCCTTCAGCTCCTCTCATTAGCTCTTTCATCTTCTCTATATTGTTCTATACTTTTCTTTATAGTCCTCATATTCACTCTCCTATTGCTAATTTCTCACCTCCCGTTTGTCATCCACCATGTTCCAGATGATTTGGAAGTGCCTCAGGTCATTATAACTCAGCAGCTGGTCCTCCTCGGTGGAGTAGAAAAGAGAAAAGTTCTCCACAATGATGGCTGCAGCAATAGAAAGCGGTATTAGTCAGCAGGCATGCCATAAGAGGGAGATTTATTTGCTTTGCATTGAAGCAGTTGTCTACATTCACATGATAATAAATGCAGCATTTCTTGCTGTACTGCCTTGTGGTTCTCAGCATGGGTGCAGCTGCATAGTAGGGCTTTTCGAGAATGAGCTGAAATAGACCTAATCCATAATTCATTCTGTAAATCTTCAAAACATTTCATCCCAAACAAAAGCCAAAGCTACTTTAAATTATCATGTGTTAAGTTAAAACAAGGCCTATGCCGTTGGAAGCAACAGTTAGGGGTATATCACCGAACACCCCCAATCCTCCTATTCTCCAATCCTCGAATAGACACAATACAACAAATATAAAGATGCACATGTTCAGTCACAAAGCTCCACCTGTTGTCATTGTTTTTTTTTTTTTACAGAAACTCATAGCATGTAAAATTATAACATACTTTAACAGTTGGCCAAGCAGTCATGTTCAGAAGAGTATAAAATACATAACAGATAAACACTAACCTACAAGAAGGTTGAGCATAATGTAGGCTATGATGACATAGAAGGAACAGAAGTATATGAGGGCTCCTGCATAGTTTCCACAGTCGGTCTCCCAGTAGCGATGTTTATCTGGGGTACAGAATGGGGCCTGGACCTGGAGGACATAACCAAAAGAAATACAAAGTCCAATTTGTATCAACGAGTGAGAGCATTTCAATATTGCTAAATTGTTGTATTGCTTTAGGAATATCTACATCAAACACTTTCGTGGTTTTTTCTTCTACTATATTCGACTTTTTCAAATAGTGGCTCCACAAAAATGGCTGACACTGGAGACAGCAGAGGACCCAAAGAAACATGAACAACACAAACGACCCTTGTAACATTTCATTTTTCCTGTGAGCAACACAAACAGATGAATCCAATCACTCTCCTCTCTTGGAATAGTAGGAGGAAATTCAGATGAAGAAACCATTTCTAAAGGAAAACAATATATATACAATGTATAGCATTTTCCCAGACTGGGAATGAATATTCAGCTTCTTTGTCTACTGTATGCGGATGGGAGGTAGACTTGTAGCCCATCTTACCATGCAGTCATGCATGATCTTATTCCAATCTTCTCCTGTGACAATACGGAAGAGAACAGTGATAGCTTTGCCTGCTGTGGAGAAGTTGGCATGCCTACGATTGGGAAAAACAGACAAAATAAGCCAACCTGACAGAGAACGGTTTATTTCCTCTGCAGCTTACATTCATTACACATCAGAGAAAGAAATACTGGAATGAAGATGGAATGAATACCGATTTATGTTCTCTCCATATTTGACAGTTCCGAAGAGAACAACGCCCGCAAATGCATAGCAGAGGAGGAGGAGGAACATGCCCACGATGATGAAGAAGCTCTTGTACATGCTTACTACAACGGTGAGCAGCAGCATCTTCAGCGTCACCTTCACAGATCAGACACACTCAGTGGGAGCCATGATACTTTAATACAGTAAAATCAGTTGAGGCGGTATTTTTTATACACGTATACTCACATGTTTCCCACATATGGTGAAGAATCTGAAGACGATCACACACGTGCCCATCATGTAGGTATATGCATTCTACAAGGGATTACATAGTTATGGGTTGTTGTGTTTTATTGATGTTATTATAACACAAAAGATCCCCCACTGAGAAAAGCAAACCCTTCTAACCAGTAACGAAAAATGCAGAACTATCCATATGACACCCAGTGATGTGACCAGCAGGTCGTAGCGATTTCGCCTGCTCTGCCAATAACCCGCTGGAGACATGGCTATCAGCTTCATCGTCACCTAGGGAACAATGATATTAGTCTACATCAACAGGAAGTGATCCCAGTAGAAAGCTTCACATTGATGCATGTACGTACAGAAAACAGGCTTACCTCCAGTACAAATATAAAAGTGAAGACTACCGACATGGTAGCAAGCGAAAATGTCACTTGATCGTGTTCATCCCACTACAGAAGGATAGATTCAGATACATTAATGTAGTTTCACATATCGCAACTCCTGAAAAGGCTTTTACGTAGCAAAAACATTTAGAATTCAGGATTTAAAAAACAAACAAAACAAAAAAAATATTAATATAATTATTATTGTATGAGGTGCTACCTTGACTGACAACAGGACAGACTGTGCCAGCACAAGCACGGCGATACCTCGCTTGAAGAAGGGGTGCTGGGTAATGTCGTACATTTTGGCTCGGAAACCTCCATTCTCTGTTCAGAAAATGAAAAATTAGAGATTTGGCAAAATCTGCACATTAAAAAACACTACTATATAATCAGGCAATAAGGATAAAGATTCTGATAAAGTCAGTCAACTGACTCTGAAATCAGTCCTTTAGACCAGCTGCTGCCTACATGCATTGTAGTAACCGAAACTCTCCAGAAGATGGCAGTCATGTGCTGCCAGTGAACTACTGTTAGTTACTTTATAAGACTTCTTTAACCAAATGAGACCAGGTCTAAAACGGTTCATTCTGCAGATGTTAACAGACATTTTCTCATAGTGTATGCATGTAAACACATTCATTTGAAAGACTTATGCAGATATTCTGCACTATTCATTGCAAACCATCAAAACTGAAGCAAATCTCTTGTCTTATCAAACACATTTGAAAAAAGAAAAAAAGACTTACTTTTTGAGTCAATATCATTGCAACTTAAGGCACAACACATTTTTATCTGTTTTTTTTTAAATGCTCTCCAGCATTGAAGCAGGCAAAATGACTGTCTGGCTTCTGTGTTCTGCTGAGCAAATGCTCTTTCAAGAGGAGCTTTATGTATTGATGTGTATACAAAGATCCTCTTGATAATCTGAATTCTTTATTTAGTTTAGATAAATGTTTGTTCAACAGAATTTAGATGTATTGCCGGACCCGACTGGAGAAGACAGAAAAAAGAAGAAAAGTGAAAATAAACAAAACACAAAGAGGCAAGAGAAACACACCACAATCTATTATATCATATATTTTTATCTTTAAGGCTATGTGTATACACAGTGTGATTCTCATTCCCCCGAAAGGAGAGATTATCTTCTCTGGTACATTAGGAAGCCATCTCCTGCTTTATGAAAGGATAAAGTAGCTGATTATCCATGTACACTAAATTTAAGATGTCATTTCACAACTCTACCAAATACCTATGTCTAATTTACAACATCTGATTGCAAGGACTATTGCTCTATGCTCTTATGAATTAATTCTTCTATCTTGCAGTTGAATTGCAAATCTGTACGTTGTTTTTTCTCATTCCAGATTTAAATAATTTTTGATCCTATGGGTGGAACTTATCCCAGCAGCTACTGTGTGAAAAGTAGGCTAAACTTTGGGCAGGTCACCAAGCCTTTCATTAGCCAATTAACATAAAATATTTACCATCAAAGATGCATTTGCAGGCTTTGACTGCTGACCAGGCAGACACATTTTGCAGGAATCTGTTCCATGAACATGTGAGCACAGGCCAGCTCAGTGCTGTAATGGTTTGCCAGTGGTGACTTAGTGCCTTTGGATGGGGATCAAAGTCCAGCTGCTGCTGCTGGGGTAAGTCGTACTGCTGACTAAAACCAAGCCCATCGATTTTCTGTTAGCTCTCAGCCTCCTCTGCACTAACAGGCTATTTCCCACACTGCCTCTAAGGCACCTCAGCTGCTCCCAAGACTAGACTTGCGTAACGGAGAGCAGCGGTGTAAATGTGCAGGAGTCCCATGCTGAAATGTGATCAATAAAGATATGGTGTTCCACAATGTTTACAATTTAAGGAGACAAAGTAGAAAGCTATTTGCTACTTGTCTAAAAACATACATTTATTGCAGACAGAGCTTCGCTTCAGCCGATGTGTGAAAGCTTGATTAGTCTCCTGTAGAAAGCTCTGACGTCTGAGATACAGTGTCTGAGCAATTTGCATTATCAGTTGTCATATTCAGCTTTTTCATTACGGCTGCTAGTCATCATTTGGATGTCAAGATGAATCCCTCAACGCATTAATCCTCCATGAAAAAACAAGGATTATTAAATATGGATTAATCATGCAGGTGCTATTTAGCCATGCACTAGCACACAAGGCAACACAGCACACAATCAATCAAAGAAGGCAGACATGACTATCATGAAATTTAGCTCTGTATTCTCTTTTTTGTGTTTTTTGCATTTAAGGATTTTTGATTTGACCTGGTCGGGGAGGCAGGTGGAGTGGTTGGGCTATTTTAAGCCGACTCTTCAGGTCCTCCCATCTTCTTTGGTCTACTGTCAGCAGAGCGGTACCCTAGTAGAGGACAAAAAATCCTATTCAACTCATAAAGGTGGATATTTTACTGGTTTGTTGGCTTTAAAATAAACTTGTAAGTAGAATTTTAATAATCGCATGTTCTAACGCGTTAACTATGATTAAATAAAGAAACTGAATCAGTGTCTTGTTATGATTTCTATGAGAAAAGATCAGCACGCTGAGTGCTAAAATTTAAGCAAGGGTAAGAAGTTGTGATATCTCGGCATCTTTATTTATTTCTCTTACTTTATTCTCATTGAAGTTTGCAATGACTACTCCGACAAAAAGTGTGAGTCCAATCATACATCCCAGGAACACAAAGACGTGGATGTAAATGCCATGAATCTGCAGACACAGACATGTACACACTGAATTGAGAAACACTTATTACGCAGTACTCAATGCAGCAGGGATATTAGTGTGGTAAGATCTGTACCGGTCCGACGCGGTGAATAATGACATCTCGGACCTCGACCCAGCCTTTGAGTGATAATACTTCAAACAATGCCAACATTGCATTTCCTACATTGTCAAAGTTAAAATTTCGCGGGTTTGCCCTGGAAAAACAGACAATACATACATCAGTCATCGACAGAGCCAAACAACCTTAAATCTAGTGGTTATGATAAGTCTTACCAGACTCTCGGCACCCAGAAACCAGGTTTCTTCTCTCCAGCCTTCAGCTTTAGGTTGAGGTTTTTGGACACACTTACATTAATTCGGAATATTCCATGGCAGTCCTCCTGTAGTTGTCAGTTAAACAGCAAAACACAGGAAGTTACTCTCCATGAGAATTAAAACACATAAAAATATTGCTTTACAAACATATCAATGTGCTTAATTATTACAAAGTAGCAAAAGAAATACCTATTTTTCAAATTTATAAAAACTTAAAATTGTGAAGAAAAATACTCTATGATGATAAAACATGGCAATAAGAAAACACATTCCCACTAATGAATACATTTATTATATTTATGACTTAGTATTTAAAGAGAAATTGTAACTAAACCCAAACCAAAAAGGCTGCAGTTACAGATAAGGACACATAAAAGCGCGGGATTCTGGATTTAACCAGGGAAGACCCTTTCACTTTTTCAGGCCGTAAATCTTTGCAGGGAGCTTCAGATGGGAGGGAGCATTTTATCATAAGGAGATTATGTTTCTTGCAGTACCCGTTTAAGGATACTGGGGTCGTTGCACTTGGCGAGCTTCCCGGCAAACAGTTGAACTCCGAAGCTTGCAAACACCAGCATTAGTGTGAGGAGCAGAATAGAAACCTGCAGGGGAATCAATTAACAGTTTAAGGAAGATGATACAACATAATCCAAGTCTCAGAGATTAAAGAGTGAGCTACGGGTGTTGCACAGATTTGTGTGTAGGAGACATCAGCCAGGAGAATCATTCAGACTCTGGGATGAGCCCCTCTGATGACATATAATCAGGATTAGAAAACAATAAAAGTCTTGTTAACAGAGCAGATGGTCAGCCGAGCCCATAGATGCATAAAAGGAGAGGAATGAAGGAAAAGAGCGTAA
This sequence comes from Pseudomugil tenellus, assembly GCA_037177515.1. Taxonomy (NCBI): domain Eukaryota; kingdom Metazoa; phylum Chordata; class Actinopteri; order Atheriniformes; family Pseudomugilidae; genus Pseudomugil; species Pseudomugil tenellus. The sequence continues at coordinate 8,290,844 of JBAMHX010000014.1, read as the reverse complement.
TTCTGTAAAGCTAAATCGTTGGCATTCATAATGGAAAATACAGTGCAGATATGCATAATGATTTTTATTTTTTATTAAACTCTTGCGATTCTTAAATGACCTGAAAGTGAATGTGCTCAGTTTTGCATGACCACTAACCAGAAAAATCTCCTTGAATCCTTTGAGAACCTCTCGGACTACCTTCCTCATCTGAGGTACCAACTTGAAGATCCTGAGGGGACGCAGGCAGCGCAGCATCATCAGCAGCTGAGCTCCAGACTCAGGGGGGACGTCAGTGGGCAGCCAACAGAGAAAGATCAGACTCACCTACAGTGTGTGAACACGACAGAGCAGGTATCAGTCCTTGTTTACTGGCGTACTCAAAGAGAAACCAGTGTAAGTATAAATGACCTTATCTAAGTTTCTAAAAGGGTCTATACTATGTAAATCAACATTCATGAGATTTTAATCTATTAGTGTTAATTGTACCTTAAAACAATAAAGTAGTTTTACTTTTCATCCATGCGTTATGTAGCTTTATTGCTCTGAAATGAAGGGTGCGGTTTAGGCAGAGCAACCGCCTGACCCCACTGCACGTCAGAGAGTCCCCCGCCCCTACCTGAAAACTTTAGTTCCACTCTATACTATGTCACAGGGTAGGCGGGGAAATGGGAGCGCCTCTCTGGCTGCTTAGTGCGGGCGGGGTGGATGAGCGAGAGGAGCTGGGAGCAAGCCATAGTAAGCTGTTCACAGTTCCGGGTAAGAAACCTCACAGCAAGAAATGAGTGGTATGGCAAAAGTATAGTATGATTCATGTTGCGAATTGCATAATATTATGATAAATGTAGATGGAATGGACTGTGAAATGGCAAAATATAGCAAAATATGGGACTTTAAACAACTGCAGATGGATAAATATTTTGTATAAATACACCAAATCATAAACCTGGATGCTGTTTATCTAGGGATGCGAGAAACCAAGCATTTCCTTTTCCATGGAAACACCATAACTACATTTTGCCCAAATGTGCTGTATAGTACTGTACTGTAACCAATTCACCAGTTAAGTCATTCCATGACTTACTTCCTAATAATTCACACTTAAATGAGCTTGTTATTGATTTAAAATGTGCACATTACAACTAAATGTTTGTGTGCTAATCCCGAGTTACAGTGATGAATTAGATAACGTGGTTGTTCATTCATCTGAGCAAAGAGCTAAGAAAACATTTGCAGGATTCGCTGCTGCTAAAATAAAACCTTATTACAAGATGGAAATCTTGTGGAAAAGAGGTGAAATAGAATTTGTGAGCACAGAGATACTACGTAGTCACTGACAGTAGTGCAGCTGCTGACAAATGTAGCTGAGGGGCACAATTATAAAACATCAGGACTTGTATTTTTGTTTTTCTTACCCCGATATTGCAAAAACCTGAAACATAAAGGCTGGTAAGATATTTTCAATGTTTTCAATTAGATTTTTATGGATCTATCATGTCAAATTGAAAATACTTGTATCACTGTATGAAGTATATTTAATAAAAGACACAAAACACGGGAGAGGTCTGATAAAGATATGTTTTTCAGCATTACTTCTCAGAGGATATAATATCTTTTTTTAGCTTCTTACAAGATAGATGAATATGTCCATCACTCCTCCAAAGTCTCTGATGACAGCAGTGGGGGTGAAGAACAGACCATCAGCCATAATCTTCAGGTTGAGCTCGATGCTCATGAATATCACAAACACGTACTCCCCAATCTGAAAGAGACACTGATTATTAACAACACATGCCTGTTCATGAATAGGCTCGCTTAATCATGTGACCATCAACCCATCTGGTTGTAATACCTGAAGAGTGGGGACGTGCATGACCCTGGTGAAAGGGGATTCAAACATCATGGAGATGCAGGAGCAGATGGTCACCACAATCATAACCCAGTCTAGATAGGTGACTAAGCCCAGAAGATCACTACAAGGACACACAGTAATCAACAAGTGCAAGGCGTTTTACAAAAGAGTATTTACGCCCTGTTCTGTGCTCTGTGGTGGTTGCTGGTTCCTCTCTCTCTGCATCTCATCCTTTGGAGGTGGGGTAGATGAATCTACACAATTACTTAACACAACTCATTCCTAAAAATGCACTCACACACACACTCACACACACACACAAACACGTTCACATGTTGTAGTGGTTATTGTTCACAGTAGTCAAAGTTTGTCAAAAGTAAAAATATATATATATATATATCTGTAAAAATAAAGTACTTCTGGCAGACAATTTTAAAATCTAAAGAAGAGCAACACTGATAAAATAATATTTAGGATTGTCTTGCTTAAATAAGCTGAGCCTTTCCTGAGAAAGACATTGTCTGGGTATGTCATCTTTGCAATATTTAAGTACTCAAATAAGTAAAAGTCCACAGAAATTTATATCCCTTAGCATTATAGGTACAAAAAAGCCTAAACTTATTTAAAGCAGCATTGTCCATCCATCTATTTTCTCGACCGTTTCATCCATTTCAGGGTCGTGGGTAGCTGGAGCCTATTCCAGCAGTCACTGGGGGAGAGGCAGGGTGCACCCTGGACAGTCCAGCACAGGGCAACACAGAGAGACGAACAAGCAGACAAACAACCAGGCACACACACATTCACTCCTAAGGACAATTACAGAATGACCAATCAACCTAACATGCATGTATTTGGACAGTAGGAGGGTGAAGCAGCATTGTGAAAGAGGATATGTTGGGGATTTTACAGAGGAAAAGCATACTGAGACTAAAACAACGCTTGCAAACCAGAAAAAAACAATTAGGGATGAGCTATGCTAAAAGAAAGAGAGAATCAAAGAGACAAAGATACTGAATCTAATATCCAAAAAGGGACAAGCTTCTTGGCTGAACAATCTGTCTCTGCTTGCCTGAATTAGGTTGCATAATGGGTAAAATAATATTTCACAGCACTCTGGAGCACAATTTTCATTCTTTAGTACAGTTTTGGGAAGCACAACAGGCAGGTAATAAGCCCCAGAATTAATAAGTATTCCACAGATGTAGAACGAAATTCCAATGGGGAGTAAGGAAATCAATAATTCATCACACTTACTACAGCTGGTGGTACTTGGTGCTCTTCACTGCTCCTGTGATTGGGTCAGTTTTTGATCTATATGTGTATAACATAAAATAAGACTTTTTAACAAAAAAATGCACAGTTAAAGTTTTTCTTCATTAATTTAATACAAGGCAGTGATACATTTGATTTTCGGATTGCTCTTACGCATTGAAGCGTGCACGAACGATCACCCTGCAGAAGTTCCGGAAACGGTGCTCACGGCCCACAATGAAAAGTGGCTTGTCAAAATAAGGATGATTCTCCCTCAGCTCCTCTTCCTGAACTTTTCTGCGCAGGCACACAAGCACACAGACGAGGCACCAATCAGAATATGCCAACATAAGCGGTTTTTAATACTATCTGACAGAAATAGACATGCAAAAACCTTTTCATTTCAGCTTGTTCTTTCTTTTCTTGGATCATCTTGATCTCACTGTCCTCTCTCTGGGCATTACGGTAGCGCACTGTGCTGGAATGCTAGGAATAAGACAGTTAAAGACACATTTTTTTCTTTTTGTTGCATTTTTAAGAAACTGAATAAAAAAACATTTATATAAATACAAAGGCATTCTAAACAAAATGCAAACTTTGGATTATTGTTTTATTATTGTTTTGTGTAATGACTATGAACTCACGTCTTGGGTGAGAGTCTCCAAGGACTTGCCCCGGCTGATCCTCTGACTGGTGGAGCCGTGGCGCAGAGACCTGCAGATAAAATAAGCAGGTATTTGGAAGAGAAATGTATTACATGCTACAAAGCACAAATGCACCATTGCACTTGTTAATGTGCGGGTAAGTGTCAAACCTGCGCTCTTGTCGTATGTGATGCTGCACACTAAGTATGGAGCGCTCTTTGGCTGGTTGGCCTTCAAAGGATCCACTTAGCATGCGCTGTGTGGTACAAGCCCTGAAAAACACAGAAACAACTGAATTTATATACTTATATATTTTTTGGACCAATCTAAATCAAAGTTTAAAGAAAAGAATTGTGTCTGACAACATCTTGACCCATTAACCCATCTGAATCTGGTCTATCATACTGGCAAACAAGCTGTCACTGGCTTATTTTAGTCTGGTGTGTACTAACATTGGGCCAGATTAGTTACCCAGTCTGTTACACGCTCCGATCCTTCCATTTTTCAGGGAGTGTGTGAATGTGTGAGCCTTGGCATTCCTGCCTTTTCTATCTAACAAGAGAGTCATGTGCCACAACAGAGCCAATGACACCAGGGCACCGACCAGGAGTGTATTTTAATCATTTGTGGCAGCTCTGAGCTATTACTTGTTTATTGGTAGTAACTACAGATGAATGCCTGCTTTTGCTGGAACGTGCATGTTTGCTTGTGTCGCCTTTGAGCCTAATTATGTGGTGGTGGGGAAGATGGGAGGCCAGACAGAACACGTTTTGACTACTGATCTGCTGTCTACCTCTCAGACAGACAGAATATGGAATGGGGGGGAGGGGCGGGCAGATTGGACGTGGTGTCAGCGAGCTAATATGCACTTAGTGCCAGCTCTACCATGCTGAACAGCAAATTATCCATTTACTTCATCGCTACAGCAAATGAGTCTGGAGTGCAAGCTGTGTGTGAATGTGTGTATGAAAGAGACAGAAGCACTGACAAAGCATGGATGGAAAACAGTCACGTCAAAGTTTTGCCAACACACTCCAACAGAATATTTTCATAACAGAAGTAATAATGATATAAATAAATTGCAGACTTTTAGGTTTTACATAAAGGGTTTAACAAAAATGTTCCATTAGTGCATCAGCATAACAGGCTTAAAAAAATTGGTGAAGGTTTATATAGTTGAAGAGAGAAAAACAAGGGATTATTTTCCATACTTAATTCTGGCTCAAGTCGGGACAATATTAAATACAGTTCTGTAGCTTTAAAAATATTTTTAGCCCTCTCCTGCAGTTGCTTTCAGTTGCTTCATATTTTGGACATTTTTCATATTATCCTCAGTAAATTAGATTAACATATAGACTGAGATCAGCATTTTAAAGTTTGTGAGTTGCTTTCAAAATGATTGCTGTCATAAACGATCAAAGGGTTGAAGCATGAGGAAGATTTGATGAAATCAGTTGGTTTCCCGTGCCAAACAACTTTTTGAAAAGAAGCAAAATGAAAACCCGAACACTGATTTGGATTTAATTCTGCTATAGTAAATTGAACAGAATAGGATGTTCATAACTTTACTATCTCTTTCAAGTGCATTAAGATGACATCTGTTATGACTTAGCAGTTAAACTGAAGGGAACCGAATTGAGACAGTGATGGTAATAGTATCCACGTCTTCCGATTGAATCTTAGAAATTTAAGTCATCTAAGAAAGTAATTCTAGAACAGTACTGCCTTAGTTTTATCATTATGTTTTTAAATTCATGTTTTCTTCTTTTTTTTGCAAAGTCAATTGGATCTTTCTGAACTTAAATGTTACTGTGAGGAAGAAAAAGGGAATTCCTCAAATATACACTTTTCCAGTGATACTATTGCTATCGAACCACCCGTGTGCACCTGCGTCTTCATTCTTCTTAATAAAGTGCAATAACATCTATCAGGCCACTTCTTAGGTTTTCTGGAACATTCTTATACGTTCACAATGGTTATTCCAGCTCATTAATGGGTTGCTTCACTTACACCCACAAGTTTTTGGTCAACAAATTAAATTCCACTAAACAGGAGCAAAATGCAAGTTCAGCACTCAAAATCAACCCAGGAACTTTTTTTTTCTAGATTATGAAAGACTTTCAACAGTATTAACTGCTATCATATCATTATTGGTTCATGTTACAAAATCCACTGTAGTGTTGTGGAGAGGCAGGAATCTAGACAAAGTTTCTGATAAACATGTAAAGTAAAACAGTCTGATATCATATTTGAAAATAACATAAAAACTGATTTTAAAGTTACAGGGATGAATTTTTTTAAGCAACATTTCAAAAATAACACAGAGTGACTTAAAAACTGCCAAACCACACACAATGGTAGGGTTTGAACGTATCTTACCGTAAGATTTTATTGATTGTCGTTTCTTTTTCCAGAAGGTTGCGTGCTCGAATACTAAATATTGACCTGCGAAGCTGAGAAGACAAAATGTGAGCAAGTAGTTTGCTAATGTAGTGTATCATCACACCGATGTAGATACTATGTACAGTACTATATACTCCGGACATCACTGTGGGTTCTCTTTTAGAAGCCAAACATACAGAAACCTTCACTTTTAGTTCCACATTTTATCTTTGCAAGTGTGTATTTGTTGGGAGACAGTGTGACATTCTGAGGAAGAAAGTAAGAAAAATAGCTTTTAAAAGTACTTTTTGGTCAATATACTTGTTGTCTTCAATGGCTGAACGTTTGGAGTGGTCGCAGGAGGATGATGAAGCAGAGGGGAGACGTCGGAACAAACAGCTAGTATCCTGCTGCTGACGATCAATGAACTGTTTCATAAAACTCTCCCTAGAATACAAACCAAAAGCACATGCAAACATGATACATTTCATTGTATGCAAAGGTAGAACATCCAGTTCTAAATGTTGTTTCATAATACTAAACGGTGTCAGTACAATTTCAGCTGCAAACTGAAAGCCGTAGCTGTTGCTTGAGCAGATGTGCTGCAGAGGGGGGTTGCTGGGGAGCGAAAGGGCCAGCTGTGCACTAATCAGCAACTAAATAATAAAACCGATTATGAGATATGTTATGCGGCATGTAATTCATCTCTTCTGCTAAAAGATGCATAACAAATGGGCCTTCATACAAATTGTTATGTATTCCAATCAGCTAAAAGCAGAAAAGACACTTTTTTGTGATTTTCTTTTGGTTAAAATACATGATGCAGATCATGTCTGGGAATTGTGGATAACACTGAAATGGTTTACATCTTTAATTTTAACAGTGTTTCAGCAACAACCTGGAAGGTTTCATTCAGTTAAATAATGTATCAATGTGACTGATGTGATTTGAGGCTTAAATTTGAAGCTTGATTTGTGCCAAAGATAAAACTACCCTTACCATTTTTTATAATAAATGTTTTAATGTTAATTCACCATATATTTTATCTGTTTTTTCCGGTTACAAAACAATCATTTAGGTCCATAAATATGCATACCTGATCCTGGGCACAGTGAAATCAGATGGCAGCTTGGAAATCTTCACCATTTGAGGTCTGTTGGGAAATTTTTCAAAGATCCTAAGTCGTAGAGGGAGCTTCTCTTTGGTGTCAGCGTTGGCTTCACTTTGCTTGAGCTAACAGAGGGAGCAGGAGAGTGAGTTCAGGTTCAGATCAGAACAGCGAGACTATGTAAAGGAGTAAAGCCATCCTTTATGATGTGATGATAATAAGGAAGAGAGGAGGTCAAACAAGACACAGGAGGAAAGAGGAACTGAGGGAAGATTTTGAGAACTAGTAGTTTCCTTTTGTATTTATGCAAAGGAATATTAATGAAGCCAGGTGTTTATTGGAAAAACAATGATAGCTGAAATTCAATCTCAGGTTGCAGCTTCATTTTTCTGTCTGATGATGGCAGCAACACACTTACCTAAAACACAACACACACCGAAGACAAACACATGTAGGATGAGATCCCACTTACTTTTATATAAAAGGGAGAAAGATGCCAACAAAAGAAAAAAAAAAAGAAAGATTACTTTGGAGTGGTTAATGGAGAACAGAAAAGGAAGCGACAGAATAATGTGCTTGTGCGAAGCCTTAAGCACTGTGGAGCACAAAGGCGAAATAAAAAGATGACAAAGGGAATGAAACCAATTATTTCCATTTAATTACATGTGGGGGAGGTTGATTGAAATTCCCTTGCAGGTGTTCTCTGTCTGGGTGCCTGGAGATAACCCTGATGCATTGTCGATTAGGCCTGGAAGTGTACTGCATTAGGAGCAATGGTGAATGGCAGCTTATCATTCAGAGAAGCTAACTGCCGTGAAATATTTTGAGTGAACTTAGTGAATGTTTCTCTCTCAGTCCTGATGTTTGACTGTCTTTCCACCGAATGAGAAAAAAAGAAAAGTCTTTGCACTCTGCTGAGGCATGTTGGCTTTTCTTTCTGTGCTTGTTTGACAGTGAGCAACTGAATGTATGAAGCAACGTCTCATTTTTGGGGCGTGCATCAGTAGAAGGAGACACCTAACAAAAGAGGGACGGAGAGTGTTTCTCCAATTTCTTTTTCAAGCAAACTAAAATGTGGGAGATTCTTTTTGGCCTGAGTGGGTGAGTGGAGAGAGGCATGCTGTGAAGATGGAATTATGCACCAGCATCTGCTTGCCTAAGCTTTTTTGTCTATATTCTTACTCCTGAGATCGGCAGAATAGAAGGAGACAGAAACAGGAGTCTAAAATAGTGTCTATACTGATGGATGGATACTTGTGACTATTTTAAAGTTGTATACATCTGCTACAATAAAACCTAAACAGACATGTTAATATATTATCACTTAAATCTTAACGATTTCTAAAAATAAGATACCAAACAAACAAAATATGTTAAGGTGTAATTCATAATGAAAAAAAAAACATACAATGCATAGCAGGAAGTAGAAGTTGCCACTGGTCTCCAAAAACAATATTGCTGCTCATCTATCGCTTCTTACTGATCAATCAAACAACTGCTGGAGAAAAATTTTATGAACAAAACCATAAACTCAAATAAAAAATCTATGCTTTGGAACAGAAGAATATTTCAGCTAATCAGGATACATTTATTCCAACGGCAAAGCACAGTAGTAGCAGTATCATAACTGGGGACTGTTTTGCTACATGTGTGCCAGGATGGACTCTGACCCTTGAATTAAGACAAAAGTAAAAGACAATCTGGGTAAAAGATAGAAAGGTAAAAGAAAAAGAAAGCTATAAATTAGGTTTTGACCTCAATGAAAAAATAGGTTGTTGTAAGTAGTTTAAAAGAAAAGCCACCATCCTCTCAAAGCTCATACTGCCATCTATAGTGGCTAAAACCTCTCCAAGAAAAATGTGCAATACTGAGCAACAGTTTAAGATATTTTGTGTTTGCTTGATCATTTCTCTCCTTTAATTAAAAACGGTGTTGTATTATACATATTTGTAAAGCCTAATTAGTTACCTTGACAATGAGGTAGAAGGTATTATACATTGTGCAATGAAAAACACAGTAAGAGTGCCTCCAAAAAGGGCCAAAATCTGCAATATGGTCCTGTTTTTGTTAACTTAAAGGCCTTATTTTTTATTTCTATTTGTTTAATTGTCCATGTTTGAGACTTAAGAATCCAGTACAGCATTAGGTCATACAGAACATTGTGTCAAGCTTAACCCACATCCTGTTGTATCAGCTTACCTCAACAAAATCAACTTAATAACCAGCTGCTTTCCTTCTCTGCTTTACATTGTGCTCGATTCAAACTTAACTCACCTACATACCTTTTCCCCACCCCGTCCCCAGTTACTGACTCTGACTGATGATAATCAGTGTCACAATGGACATTATTGCTATTCTTCTGTCCTGTTGGGTTTTTTTGCTGCTGCTCCAGTCCCACAATTATATTAGAAGTTCATTTTGATTATAACAGCAAAGACATATGTGAAAATAGCTGCAGTATCTTAAATGGTAAGCTATCTATTGGGATGCTGACAAAAAACAGGAACACAAACAGATAGATACACATAGACACATATGTGGAATTGTGTGGAATTAATATTTTTCATTCTTCCAAAGGTCCTAATCAATTGTACCAAGTCAGGAAGATGTACATTTTATCTGCAACAATGATCCAATACAACAAAACTTTCTGTGTCTAACAAAGGAAGGTCCTTCCTGCTATAGCCCCCCAAAAAAACATCTTAAAACCAGACGGCTGGGAGACCAATTCTAGGCTTCCATTGACTACCTGCCAAAGAGTCCTTGGGCAAGATACCTAACCCCAAGTTGCCGCCCAATGTGCCAATTGGAGTATTTGTGTTTGTGTGTTAATGTAATGGTCAAAGCGAATAACTGTATGAGTAAAGGTTAATTTACCATTTCTTTCTTTGTGTCTGTCTTCCTCCCCCCAAAATCCTATAAAATGTGCTCCTAGCTTCAATCAAAAATTCCTTACCTACCATTCTCAATAATCTCTTTTCTTCCTTGCTCTATTTTTCACAATTTGAGGAAACAGAGCTTCAGGGAGCAGTATGTAGTAAAGATATTCAAAATGTATTGACAGTACAAATATTTTCTCACAAACAGATATATACATAAACACTTGTGAATATATTTGATTTACTAGAATGTGTTTATTATTGTGCATCCGATGACCTAGCTACTGTATTTTGGAAATATATCAAAACAGGCACTGCGATTAAGTTGACTATTTCCTGGGAAATAAATTAGAGTTCACCCAAGCATGTACCTTATAAATTTGTCTTGGAAAATACTCACCAAGAAGCCAATAAAGAAACTCTTTTTCACCTTGACTGCCTAATGTAAAGTTTCTTTATTTACAGTCACATGTTGGTGGGTGCGCTAATAAGATGCCATACATCACTGTTAAATGTGCATGCTCACACAATGAGCCTAAGTCTTGTCTGTACAGATAATCAATAAAACACACATGCAAAGCAGAAACCCATGAACAAAATACTTCCAAACACATTACATTTTCTCTAGTATGATCATTTTAATATAAAAAGTCTACTTTATCAAAGTGTTTATACATTTACAGATAAACATGGGTGGATTATTTTAAAATATTACTTTTCTATTCGCGTACATTAAACAGACAAAGTTAATTTTTCTGCATCTGTATTGGATCAAAAACACTATTTGGCGAGCTACAAGGAATTGTTTACGGTGATGAGCCTACAGAGAGCTACAATCCACTATCTAATGCTAACATTTAAGAATTAAAGCCCATCTTAGGTAGCAAACATTTTCCTCAGGGAAGTAGATGTAACTTTACTTGGTAATACTTGCAGAGAAGTGTTGATTAATCCCATTCTTTGTTTTACTTCTCCAATTTTTTTGAAGGTAAAATATAATGAAAACACTTTGAAAAAAAGTTTTGTTTTAAAGATATCCTGTACCTGTAATTGTTTGTGCAGCATACTGGACAGCTGACCAGAAAAACTGAGTATCCTACAGTAACCAGTATGAAAGAGACAGTCAGTATTAAAATTGTCCGATAAGATGCAACACTTAGATTTAAATACAGCCAATAAAGGACATTCTTGCTTTAAGCAGCAAAAACAAAATATTACGATAAGGTTACGATGAGGTGGCAGCTCCACCTTATTGTGGTGGAGAGGTTTGAGCGTCCCAAAGATCCTAGCGGCTATGTTATTGGGGGCTGCAAGCCCCTGGTAGGGTCTCTCATGGCAAACAGGTGTCTAGAGGAGGGACCAGACTAAGAGCAGCTCGAAGACCCCCTATGATGACGAGCAGAGGAAA
>JBAMHX010000014.1:8247517-8277662 GCA_037177515.1 Pseudomugil tenellus | reverse complement strand
GGTACGGTACGGTACGGTACGGTAAAGTTTGTAACTGGTGTCATTGTCTTTCATGGGGCCCTAAATAGCTTGTGGGGCCCCTTTGTGTTGGTTTTGGATGTTTCGTACACCAACGCATTGGATTTAAATCAAACTGATTCAACAGCTTGCTAAGTTCTGAACAATGAACCATTCATTTGAAATGATGAGTTGAAACAGTACAACATTTAAAACCTGCATCGCTGTGGCCCTCCAGGACGAACACTGACCATTCCTGGACCTATGACTTGGTGCACCACTTAGTTGAAGACTAGAATAGTTTGTGTGGCCAAGACAAACACATTTAACACAGTTGGGTATGATTATAAAAAACACAGAAAGAAAGAAATAATTTCTTAAAACTCAAATTTTTGTGGAAAAATATTTTTACTTTTCTCTTTAGAGAACAATACTTAGTTTACAGATATTCTTCACATAGAACAAATATTAACTACTAGTAGTGTGGGACTTAATCCTTCTCATGACAAAAATCACTGGTAGTTGAGATAATGAATGTGCTACTGGACAGCCTAAAGCAGCCTTAAATAGTGTCATAAGGCATATTTACAGCTTGTATTCAACATCATATTCAATCAAAACCAAAAAACTATTCAAAGTTTTAAAGGTACTATTTTAAATGTACATGTGATCTGTGAATTCCTGACATGCCGCAATAGATTTATGTGCTGGAATTTCAAGCTCTCTTAAATGTACAATGAATGGTCGATAAATCCAAACTATACTTTGCCTGCCACAGATGACATTTATTGTACAGTGTTGTAACAATGGAAACAAGACTTGAAACCTGGTCAGGTGACCGGTCACCACTCCATTCAGGCCAATTTCAGACTTTGCTGGGCTAGGGAATTTTCCATCCGGGATTTCCATAGCTTACTTGACCATGGCTATGGATTAAGAATGCTTATAGGAAGGGCATGGGGATGAGACAAAAGTTGCCAGGTGCAAAATGACACCTGAAAGGTGGCTAAAAGCTGGATAACATTATTATATGAAACCACATCTAAAAGAAAAAAAAGTGCCTCTTCTTGTTAGAACAATGAAATAAGACCTGGTATAATGATGCTTATTATAAATCCTTCTTGTATGCACATTTAGATTTATTTTCTTATAACAGCCTTATCTCACAGCTTCTTAAGAAGCTCCGTGCTACAAGTGCAATTATTAGAAAGATGAACCCATCTACAGATCCAGCCCCTTTACATCCATTATGGCAATTCTGCAACATAAAAGTGTGCACACAAGCAATCTGTTATGCAAGATTTAGTTGTAGTATGTAGTTTACCACATTTGCTTTGTACATAAGCAAAATGGTGAATTAGCTTTGGCAAGAATGGAAGTTGAGCCTTCTAGCAATTAACAACTGTTCCTTCTAACAGCTAAGGGATTTCAGATAAAATATGGTAAAGGTGGGAAGGATGAAAATCTTTAAAGCATCCTGGTTATTTAAGCATTGCAGAACAAAAGAACTTAAGCAGTCGTTGATAATGACAGGCATGTGTATACAAGTTTAATCCTTCTGAACTCTTTGATCAGTCCTATGAAAATGCCTCAGAGACACACAAAAATGTAAAATGAATATTTGTGAGACTGGCCACTGGAACAATGTGGAACTGATGAATAGTCACTCACAAAATTGCAGCCCACACACATCCGGCAGTTGCCTGTAGGAGCATGCAGTCATCTGAATTTAACCATTCAGCCATCAGAACCTGCCATTCATCAACACATCCAGACAACAGCTGCTTATGAGTAATCACAGGCATAAACAGCCTCTCTTGCTGTATGATCCATCAAGGCACTTGTTTTTGAAAATTAAAAAAAAAAATTCTCTCCATAAATGACATATGAAAAGATTGCAATACAAACATGTATGCTGTATGTCAAAAAGTCAAAACACATGTGGCGCTTCTGATACAAAATAACCTATTTAGTTTATAATTTTCTCCCAAGTTTAGGCGTTACTGCAGCTCTAACACCATGAGGAGGACGAGCCGAGTGCGAGCAAGCAGGGTCACTCTCTCCTCACATAAGATGGGTAATGAGCCATGCTGTGGAGCTGTTGTAAAGCCATACAGCCCATAAACCTCTAATAGCTACTCTTAATACCCAAAACAACTGCAAGAGCCATCAATGCTATTATTTCAATATCAAAAGCTAGGCTCAAGGAATTGAAGAAACTCCCACTGATTTTATTAAATCAGCAAAACACTGATGACATTACACGTTGAGATCTGTTCTCATGTATGGTCATTCAACAGACCTTAAAATCTATCAGTTCTAGCAGCTTAGAAAAGGCAACACATTGGCCACATTCACCGACTCTACCTGTGATTTCAGTCACTTATACAAATTGCAGGCCCCGTGATGGGAACAGATCTGAACAGATCTGGTGGCATGGTCCATGGACAAGTTCTGCCAACAGTTCACAATGGTCAGGACAGACTGGGTTGTTCAATATTTACTGACTCCTACGGGCAGGTGTGTTGTGGTGTGAGGAAAAATGAGTGATGGATAGAAGTATGTGTACAGGGTGGTGTGTGCTAGTGTGCTAATCTTGCATAGAGATTCCAATAACAGAAAAAGTTGCTCTACTCTTCATCTACTGTATTGGAATATTTTCCCCAACACATCAAAGAGTAATCATACTTGGTGCATTTCTAGCAGGAATAGACATGTCCCAGCTATTTCCTAAGCCTACCAGGAATCCAGATTTGATTGGAAATGAATGAATAATGGCTCAGGCAAGGGTAGTCATTTCATTAAAGCTGATCAGAGATCAGGTTATGTTTTAGCTGTTGGAATGGTATATTTCCATATTGACATTTTAATTCATTCTTTTTAATTCATTATTTTGTTATTTATTTAACCAAGAGAGACAATCAACCAATCATGCTCACATTCACTCCTGGGTAGAACTTGGAGTGACCAATTAACACAACATTCACGTCTTTGGACAGTGGGAGGAAGCTGAAGTACCTGGAGGGAAACCCGTGTGTACACGAGGAAAACATGCAAACTGCACAGAAAGACCTCTATTTGAATCTGCACCCAGCCAAAGTTCAAACCATGGTTGTAACCACAACAACATTGTGCAGCCTCATTAAAAAAATATATTTCTGATTTGTTTTATCTTTGACTCTGTCAAGTCATCAATCCGTCCTTGCATGTATTTTATATTCCTGTTTTACCTTATTTAGGTTTACCAAGGGTCTGAAGCCAAATAGCCAATTACATGACCAACACAATTATTTTCCCTTAGAAATATGTTATAAATTCCTTTATTAAACAAAGGCATAATTAAGTTGTGAGATAAATACATTATGTAAAGCTTTCATTATAATGAAATGAATGAATGTAATAGAATGAATCAATGAGTTTCTATTTTTTGTCTTTGTTCAGCTGTTTGGTATTGGGGGCTATTGTTGAGGCTGTTGCCATGCAAGTACAACATTCCTGTTGAATTAACTTAATTTTTATTTCAATTTGTTTAAATCTTATGCCTTTCACATTTTATTTGGATAGAAACACCATCTGTAAAAATGGAATAATATAGAAAAATATATATTTCTCATTGAAAAGTATTCACACTGGTTAGCAAAAAAAGATTCAGAGAAGCTGTTTTATGCACAAATAAAATATTTAAGCATCATTTAAAAAAGAAATAATATTACAAGCTAAAACAATTTTATGTTAAAAACCTATTTCAAACATGATTAAAAATATGAGTGACTTTGTGTTGTAACTACAGATGGTTATAGTAAGTGCACAGGGGCCCTGAATGTCTCTCAATAGAAAACTGAAAGTGACATTGAAAAGATAAGAATACATTGTGTTGGGATTCTCCAAGGGCTACGCTCTTTTCTTCTCTGTTCCCTCTGTCCTCCTTCCTTTTCTTTTCCTCTCCTAAATCCCCAAATAAGTCTTTGGTCCATTA
Source organism: Pseudomugil tenellus (assembly GCA_037177515.1). NCBI lineage: Eukaryota > Metazoa > Chordata > Actinopteri > Atheriniformes > Pseudomugilidae > Pseudomugil > Pseudomugil tenellus. The sequence goes on along the minus strand of JBAMHX010000014.1, from coordinate 8,273,689 downwards.
AATCACTTAAATAGAGGGCAGGCTTTTAGTTTAATTCATAAATAATGAAATCCTTGGTGGGAAGCCATAATACAATCACTTCATAATGCATTCGATCAAACTGAATTCTCCTAAACTAAATGGATATTTAGCATAAGGTATCTGAATGAAATGGAAGCTGCAGCACATAGAATACACCAATTTGCTACATCATATTTGCACAAGTGCACAATGTACACATAGCTATGAGGTATTATCCTCATCTATTGCTGTTATAAAAGATACACTCACACACAGTCACAGGAGTTTCATGCAAAGATTTCTGTTCTCATTGTCCCCTACTTTTTTCTCTCCCTCCACCTCTATAGCTCACTCATCTTTCTCTCTTTCCTCTGATCTTTCTCACCAAATGCCAGATCATACCGTGTTCATCTGACAAATCTGGAACACGCCGATAGATGCAACAGAACTGATGACCACACACTGTCAGTGCTACCGTTCTCTTCATGCCAGCTATGACAAGCTAGACACAGTCGGGACAGCAAAGTAATTAACTCTGTGCCACATTACACACCTCCAGTTTGTGGTGTTTTTAGCTCCCCATACAGTTTCTTTATGGATATATATCACATGCGGAACCATCCCTCCCTCACAGTCATGTCTGCTGAACTGATAATATGTTGGGAATCGGAGACTAGTCATCCATCATCATCCGTGAAAACATAGCCTTCCCACTCAAACCTCGGCAGTTAAAAATCACACATACACACTCTAATTTGTATGGTCTTACCATAAGCCTTAAGGAGGTCTTAATGTAGACCTCTGTACTGAATAGCAGTGTTCTTAGATAGGACAGTTTTTCAGTAAATCTCAAAAAGGTAATGCTGGAACTTTTAGTTTTTCTTGAGCTGATCAAAGCTGATCAATGAACATGCATACAAGACACCCCAAGAAGTGATATGCAAATGCAAAAAGAAAAAAAAAAACTTTTTAATAAATAAAATTCACCTAGGGAATGGGTTTTTTAAACATAGTGACACTGAAACATGTATTTCAGAATTGATGATGATGTATTGTGAGTTAGCCAATATTACTCATTCTTCATAAATATTCAGCACATGTCTTAGTAAAGTATTTTGTAACTTTGGGCACATGTCTTAGTAAAGTATTTTGTAACTTTGGGGATCAAAACATACTGACATGGTAGTAAGAGGTACTCCACTTCAGTGGCTTACATTCTTTATTTAAGTGTAAAATGCTAACACTACTGCCCAATTAAAAAACCAAGCTCTTTGTGGATTAAACAGGAAATACACTTACTGGCCAGTAAGACCTTAGCCTTACCTTAAAATCTTAAAAAGAGAGAACAAACAAAAACATTCATATATATATATATGTGAACATCTTACAATGTCAGCTTTAGCCAGTATAAGATTAATTTTACTCATCAACCTCTGGCTCATGAAATGCAACTGTCTGAAAGCAACTCCCTGTTTAGTATACAGCTACATCTTCAATTCTTCAGTTCAATTTGGCTTGACTGTATGAGAAAATTGGAGATAAATACATGTTTCACGCATTTATATTGATATTTTTTTATTTGGTCCTTTATAAGGGAAAGAAAACATATTTGGTCTTCCTAACACATAAATCTAACTAACCGGACGACCAGTCTGACTGCCAGACAGGTACACTCTCACACATACAGGTATGCAAACGGTAGTATCTGTGCAACAGTTGCAGACACAGATTTATCACAACACAGATGATTCATACCACACACACATGCACACACACACACACAGTATGATCACTGCCCTTAGGGGTAAACAGCCCATCCTATTTTGCTGATATCTCCGGGCATTGGGTAAAGATTTTTTCCCTTTTCCTCCTTCTCTCCCTGGTTCTGCATTGCTTTGTGGGAAGGAATGATTTGTTGGATGGAGATGGGCCATCAGTCTCTTTCACCACAAAGCCCACAACCTGTGACAGCATAGAATTAATATTGCATTCCACTGATGACATATTCAAAGTTATTAGTCTTCCATGCATGACCTGGCTTAGTCAGTACAATTCATTTAAGACACTCAGATCTATAATAAAATACTTACTGTAATTCTTTGTCAATGGTTTATTTAAAAAAAAAACAGGAAAAGACTAATCCATTAGTGACTTTATATTCATTTAAAAAGAATGAATGGTTGCTCATTTGTCTTTATTTAATTGTGTAGTAGACAATAAATGTACTAAAATGATATCAAATATGAAGTTCAGAGCTTTAAATTACAGGACACACAAAAGCACCAGGGAGCCAGTGGTTTGGTGCATATGTCTCAGGGTGTGTGTCTCTACTTCCTTCCCTAACCACTTTTTCTTCCCTCTGCCGTCTACCTGAGTTTTCATTTCATTTAAAATCCCCAGCAAACTTAATTTCAAGCAATAAATGAATTACCCTTATCAGCACCGACGAGTGGAAAACAAAAAAAAACACACAAAACGGTGTCTTTGTGGTGCTATCTCAGTGCCACCTCTGTTTTCCTGGTTTATAAGTACAGAGGAAAAAACTGTTAATTTTCTGCACCCTTATGTGCTAACACTTTGGTGATTATTAATGATGAGTATTTCTGTGCTGTTTGTGTGTGTATGTGTGGGAGTGGAAGGGAGGGGGTGGCTACAGAAAGAAAATAACTTTAATCACTGTTTTCAGGGCTTTTGTGATTATTATGCACTAATTCAGGACTGTTTCACTTGCAAAATCTAATGGAACATTAAAGCAAGCAGATAATATAGCACAGTGATGCACAGCACATTAAACGCTAACAAGCCTTTCTGGCTCTGATTTTTTTCAGCTCCCACACGAAAAACAAAAATAAAGACAAATGTTCTGTCAAGGCTGACAGATGCAAGTGATTCCCCAGAGAGGCCAGGTTGCAACTGACATACAAACAATGACAGATGTTTTTACTTGAATCCTTTATTGATGATGTCACTGTCACATTAGCAAAACAACTGGACACGGCTACCCTACACACAGATACAAACACACCCACACAACCAATTTTGGTCATAGTGAGAGTTAAAAAGTAATACCGATTACAGAACATACAGAACAGCACGCAAAATAAGTGTTGCCTGGCAACTCCATCCACATTGATTTGCCTCATTACTGCTTCACTGAATACAGCTAAAGACAATTATGGAGCAGATTCAAGTGAATGGGTGGGCTTTCAGAGGCGCTGCCAGGGATTTCATTAGGCTGAAACATGTGATGTATGTGTAAGGTCTTATGGCACCATCATGTTGCAATCGGTCAATGCTGGTATATTTTATGGAATTTTTAATCAATACCAGTACTGTTTTCAGCTCTGAGTTGTGAGATTATTCACAATCTGACAGGTACGTATTTGGCTTTCAAGGCGAACATTATCATTAATAATACAGCTACATTATAATGTAGCCGTATTATTATTAATGATAAAGTCCAGAGACAGGACTTTACTTAAATTAAGAGATGACTGTTGTCATGAACCTACTGGAAGTGTGCTGAACACAAAGACATGTAAAATGTTGTTTTTTCTTTTAATGAAAGGTGCTCATATTTTTTGTAAATGTGAACTGAATATTGCTTTTTTCGCTCTCTCAAATGGATAAACCTAAAGAAAGCAAAACTCTATTGTAAAATTGAACACTATTCTTCAAATGTGAATGGAGTGATGCTGAGTTCGACCTTCATGAACCCTGTGGGAGCAAGGTTCAGTGGAAGCCACAAGACCTTGTAAATGTTGTTTTCTCCCGACAGAGTTTAAATACATGTAATGCCATTGCACAAGGGCCTGCATAACAAGATCATCAATATTCTGACTAAAATGTTAAACTCTGTCACCGTTCCCTGCTGTGTAAGTTAAAAACAGACAAACTTTTAATGTCACTGCATGCACATAATAATATCCAGAAATCTTTGAGTCTCCAGTTATCACTGAGCTAAACTATCTCTGTCATGGTGTTAACAAACTGATGACTTTCATTTATCTAACGAGTATAACATTTCAGGAATTTTGCACTTACTAGCACAAAATTAATATACTATTAATCATTCATGTTAGGGTTATAAATTAAACTTTAAAGACGAATAAGACACTATTAAGTGATGGACTAAAAGGTCATGCAATACAGAAAATCTCCAAAGCAGACAAGACACAATCTGCTCACAATCCTATAACAAAAGCACGTTTTTTAAAGATAGCTATGAAAAAGATTTTAAAAAGATATGATAGCTGGATATAAAGAATTTAATAGATTAACTTGCAGAAGGCCTCAGTAATGTAAGTTGAACCTTTTGCATGTCTTTGATTCTGCACTGCCGCTAAGCGTGATTTGATCTGTTGTGTTGTTCCCAAACCAGCTTTTGTCATCCATAATTACTGGTCTTTTCTCGGTGATTGCCTTTTCAATGTGTTTTATCAGCAGAGCATGTTAATGGAGCTGGTTGTGCTAAAGCTGTATTCTTTTACCAGCTGCTGCAATAACCTTTTGTTGCTATGATATTCACTGTGACACCGAGGCTTTTGTCACTGACCTTCTGCTGGGGACTACATTATGCTTTAATCTGTGTATGAAATCCTTAATTTCAAGACAAGAAGCAAGAATGTGGGATGCAAACTGAATATTAAAATGAATAATGCATTGTAGTTAGAGCCTGCTTTGGCCATCTTGCATGAGGCCCGGTGCTGACTGATTACTACACTGGCACCAGAGTATGGTTGAGATATTTGATTTGATGTATGATTAATGCAAACTAATTTGAGCTCTGCAGTCTAAAATAATTTAGAGGGATAAATAATGTATGTAACATTACAGAAACAGAATTTCTTTGGTATGGACAGCACATGCAAAATTCCATTCAAACCATCCTGCTCTTTATGCAGCCAGATGTGACGGTAATTACAAAAAAAAGGATAAGAAGCTGGAGAGTGATAATCAAAATCTGATTTTACCATAAGAATTACTTAAATTAAAGATCTGAAAATGGCTAATTACACCTGGATGACTAATGAAAAAGATTTCCTGATAACTTATTTTGATTCTTGGATTCTTTTGGGGCTAACTTGTACTTCCTTGTTTTACTCAACACTGGTTGCAACCTTTCTCAAAGCTGCGAGGGGAATATTCCAATATCTAAACATTGAAAAAAATTAGTGGTGGAATGTTGATACAATGCAATAATAATGCACATGAAAAATAAATGAATAAAATAGAAATGAAAGACAAGGACAATAACTGAAATAAAAATAGAAATGAAAGAGATCACAAAAAGAATGTGGGTTATGATGAACAGTTTGTTTAGGTGTGAGGCTGGGAGATGCTCCAGCCCACAAGAAACCAAAAATTAGTTTAAATGGATTCATACATAGATGGACAGAAAATATTATTTATTACGCTCATTTTTCATCCTAATTTTTTATTTTTTGCCATAACATATCAGATTCATTACCAGAGAAGCATCCCTCAAACTGATGAGGAGACTATAAGGAAATTACATTATAATGCAGTTTACTGTAGTATGTCAAAACAATTGATGTTAGTGTCTATTCAAAGGATCATGTTGTTCCTACTATTGAGCAATATTGAGTACATAGTACACAACATGGTAATCTATATACAAGAGTAATCTTTATGTGTCTGCTAAATGCTACATACTTACTGCAGAGGATGTTGTTGCTAATCGATTTGGCCTAAAAGTAAATCAAAGTTCAAAGACTGACCAGTTTTATTTAACATTGTTCATTCCTGCAGGGAATGGCTAGAAGGAGGAAGGCAGCAGGTTGGTGTTTCCTGGAGTAAACAGTAGAATTATAAACTGTACACATGGGTATTGTGCACAATGTCAGAGGTGGAGGTGAAAGAATATGATGGATGATAGAGCATAACAACCACAGGGACTACACAAAAACGTGGAACGCAGTTTGTTGCATTTAGAAACATGCATATTAACACAGTGAACGTGAACCTTCTAAAAGCTTGAATGCCCACATTTATTTCCCCTTTATCTCACTTCAGCACATACATTATAAAAACATACATCAAGAGACAGCTGGCTCACCTGCAACCACTCACATGCAGCATGATTGACATTTTTCATGGGTGGAGGTAAAATACAATAGACTCTAAATGGAGCTGACATGTTTGACTGGTTTTCCAAATGATATTTTGCACACACATGGAGCAGAACAACAGCAGTGGGATCTAAGGTGGCCAAACAACATTAAAAAATATCCTACAAACATGTTTTCCCTGCCAGCAAATACAAATTCAATCAACTGCATTACAGTAAATGAAAGATAAATTGCACTGATTATACTATGAACTACTATCCCTAGTATTGTAACTGTAATAAAGTGTCCTTCTACTTACAACACACACGTTTGTATTTAATATGAAATGATACATAAAAAAAAAAAAAAACATTTGACAATGTTATAGTTTGCTCTGAATAGTCTATTCTTCAATTTGCTGTTTTGTCATTTTTAGTTCATTTAAACACAGAAACTGTCTGGGTGCTCATCAGACAGTGAAGAAGAAACAATTAAAAACATCCTAGGAAATAGATTTTTATGCCACACTTACCTGAAATATAGATATTGATTCCCTATTCATAACAGCCACTGAAGCTAGGCCTTTTTTTCCCTTGATCTAAAAACGTTGGTACCGTTTTTTTTTTCTTACTTCCCCATAAAAATAAAAAAGCCAATTATAAATAACAAAGATAAGTAAGCCAGTGATGCCATGCATCAACCAACTGGCAAAAATGATCCATCATGTCCTCTAAAATTGGTTTCACATGTGTATTTTCGAAAGTTTTATCAGACATATGATTGGGCTTTTGTCAAATGTTTGCAGAAGCCCTCGCTTGTAGGAAGGTGATTACCATCTGTGCTTTTTATTTATAGTCAGTCTCTGTATCTGTGATTGAAGCACTTTTAAAATAGGTAATTTTACAGTCACTGCACCTAATCACTCAGCTGTGGGTGGGAAATAACCTGTCCAAGCAAGCTGAGACCCGTCACCCACCTATGAGGGCAGACAGTGTGCAGCACTTATGGGAGTGTGTGTGCAAGACAACGTTCAAGTTGATGAGCATACATATTAATTTATGCAAAAAGATTAAATGGATGAAAAAGACAAGGTGCTTTAGAAATGTGCATGTAAGTCTGTAACCATTCAAAAGGTACTTCCAGAGAAGGATTTGCCTGCTGCAGTACTGAATATGCACTTGAAGACAGAAACTGCATATGAAAGTTCACCCGCGGAGTGCCAGCCTCCTCCCTCAACAGGAGTTTTGGTGTCTTACTCAGCCATTAAAGCTTAGCTCCCAAAAAGGACAAAATAGGAAAAAAAATCATTATCATTAAAAACAAAAACACTCAAAGGTCTCAAATGGGCATATTTCAACCTTGTCTCTTTTCCCAGCGTAGAAACAGAAATGAAACACAGTCGGAAAAAAAGAAACATCTGAAATGTCAAGCAGCTGTTAAATCAGTAAGCACATCATGTGGAGGAAAAAATGTCCATTTCATATCTATCGCCTGGCGGACTTTATTGTATCGGTTTTCCGCTATTGGTCTTAGCAAAATTTGCAGCAAATAATATGCTGTTTTATATAAGAATATTGTATGAGTTTTCATCAACGTTTTCATTAAAATTTCAGCAAAGTCACTTTCTCTGGTGAAGTATATGCTTTGTATTTCGTGAGCAAACTACATAGCAGCCTATAAGACAGTCAGATGAACATCACACAATGCTTCTGAAGTTGACCACAGAAAGTAGCCGTAGCGTGCCAAGCAGATAAACAAGCTATTAAGTCTTACAAAAAGAAGCTTAAAAAAACAACAAACTGTTTTCTTTGTAGCAATCAAGTTGTGTTTCATTGCATACTGACAACAACCATCTTTCACAAAGTGAGAATCATTGCAAAATGCAAAGAAAAAAATAGTAAATTATGTACTCCCAGAAGATGATTGGTCTTATAAATATCAAAGCAAAACTTATGTATTATACACGAGCTGCTTACCTGTTTGAGCTTCTTCAAGTCTTCATCCAACTCAAGATTATCCAAGATAACAGCAACAAAGAGACTCAGCAGAATCTATATTAATTCAAAAGAAGTTCAATAGAACATCTGCTGTATGTGAACACATCACAAAATCATTATTAGCATCACATTAATGGGAAAAAACTGTCTTTGTACTTTGTTAACAGTGTATGGTCTTCTTTTGTAATTCATTCTCGCTTGTTCTGTACTGGAAGACATGTTGCCTGTCTGGAGTGAGGTGTGAGTCATCAGGGAACAGTGTGCACTGTCAGACAACTCCCTTTATCAGAGAACCAAAGACTGAAATGTCACTGCTTCTTACGCCTGCAAGTCTGATTATCTACGATTAGATGCACCACTCGAGTAAACAATAAAGGGGTAGGGCACTAATTGAAAGCATTAAGAGAGAAATCCATGCATCCATTTGACATTTATGTCCTCCAACTGTTTTTTTACTGATCAAAACAAGAGAAAGCAGATGTGAAAAGAACATTGCAGTGAATACACAATGCAATTAAACAGAACTTTAATAGTCTCCTCAAGTTGATTGGTTTGTTTAAAGCAGAACAGAATGTTCCTCACCAGGGTAGCAAACAGATGGTAAAGGATGAAGTAAATGGCAACTACTGGAGCCCACATCCGACCTACAGCCACCAGAGTTTGGTCCATGACATCTATCCAACCCTCCTGGGTTAGGATCTGGAACATGGACATGAAAGCCTAGCAGGAGAAAGGCACAAGGTAAAAGAAAAAAAGATGCAAGAGGCTGAAGATAAAATGGCACAACACTTTGCAGCAGAACTGATTTGCGATAGAACGTGGGACAGAAAGAGAATTTCAGGCTAAACATTGTTAAGAGACAGAAAGATTTGACATTTTAACCATGCTTTTGCACAGCTGATACACAAATCCCTTTCTCAGTATCTATCCCTCGCTTGCAGACTGAGGCTTTTAAACATAACCAAAGATGAGAAAATAGGGATCCAGGAGTGAGACATCCTTTCTCACTTGCTCTCATGCCCTCTCGTGTACTTGGTAGAGGTCAGCTGAAAGTGTAGGGAACAGCCAGCTGTGACACAAAGGCCCCAGAAGGCAAATGGCACAATTGCACTTCTTTCTTAGCATCTCCTTTCTAGACACCAGCTCCACTCCCGAAGTCTTCCCACCCTCTATCATGTCCCAGTCACAGCAGATAAAGATAAACCCAGAAACATGTCTGCCCATAGGGAAGACAGCCAAACATCATTAAATATGATGTGTCTGTGTGTTTCCATGCATGCACACTGTATGTGTGTGTGAAACAGGCATCAAAGAAACAGAGGTAAAGGACAGACAGAAGGGTAACACCATATACAAGTAGCCCTTCATGTCCCGCTTGACTAGAATCAATGAAATGATAGAAGCATCAGAAACAAACAGAGGGTGGAAAGATTTCACTAATGAGAGAGAGGGAGAAGTTTGTGAGCATTTAAAAACCAAAGGAAATGTCACATCTGTTAACTGTGAAACTCATCACCTGCAGGCATTCCAGAAGTGTTCAAATGAATTTCAAACTTCAGTATGGTGTATTTCGCTTGCCTAAATCCAGCCATTCAATCATTTTCTATCCCCCTTATTCCAATGAAGGGTCACGGGTAGCTGGAGCATATCCGAGCAATTATTGGGCGAGAGGCAGGGTAACACCCTGGACAGGTCACCAATCCATCACAGGGCCAACACAGAGAGACAAACAGCCAGTCACACAAACACACACACACTCCCAAGGACAATTTCAAATGGCCAATCAACCTAACAGGTATGTGTTTAGACAGTGGAAGAAAGCCGGATTACCCAGAGAGAACTCGTGGAGATCATGCAAACTCAGAACCAGCAACCTTCTCGCTATGAGACTGCAGTGCTAACCACCACACCACAGTGCAGCCCGCTTGCATGAATCATTCAAATTTATCCAGGATATAGTAGAAGTCAATGTAGATTTGCTAAAAGAATCATTTTGAACTAATTAGTATAGTTACATTTTCTTAACGAAACACCAAAAAAGTCCAAACAGTAACGTATGTCTTACTTATATTTTCAACAAACAATGTATACAAATTCTGTGATTCATTTTGTCAAACAAGAACTGCTACGATAAAGCTACAACAATGTATGATCAGTTAATCAATTTAATTAATTATAACAATAGTGCTTTTCAAAGTTTATGTTTCCCTTACGAGTGACCCAGTGTGAGAGATTCCTTACCCTGGGGAAAGTAGTAAAGCGATCCAACTCCTCCACAAAGCAGAACATTTGTAAGCTGATGGCTGACATGACAATAAGAAGGCTAGCTGTGAACACCACCAGGCTGCCCAGTTTTTTCCCTGGACCAAATATTTTATAGACAAAGTCCTCTAGAGCTGGGGATATCTTTATCAAACGCACCACACGTAGCACCTAAGGGAAAGAAAGACATTCATTGGTAATATAAAATTGTGGTTAGTGGAACATCTCTTACATAGTTCTTTTGGTTAAGTTTCTAGTAGTAGCTTCCACAGCAAAGAAGCAGCAGTTTGATTTGAAAAGAGTTGGAGAAATAGCACATTGATTACATATCGACGGAAAAATACAAAAGATTGCTTCTGATCCAACTGTAACGGTGTTGCAAAGCCCTGCTCTGTCAACAGGTTTAGCCCCTATATTGCTTGTAGTGACAACACCAAAAAGGTAATGAATCTTGGTCAGGCTTTGATTGGAAATCCAGAGAGTAACTATTGATTGAGCTCCTCTCTGTGATGCTTCAGGCCAAAGATTTTTCTTTAGAATCCCACACTAAGCCAAATGAAAGACTATCCAATATTCTTGGGACATAGAGCAAAAATAAGGAAGAAAAAACAGGATACTGGTCTAAACGGGAATGTGAAGAAGATATATTCACTAATTACACGGACAGACATTACCTCCAACTCTGCCTAACCACAAGGAGCACAATCCATTTCAGAACAGGCGCTTACATGGAATAAAGATAAATCTCAAGAGAAAAATTTCACATTGAAGAAAAAAAAAGAAAACTGCGTTTTTCTTTGTACTCCATCTCAGTGGGGTATAGCCAACGAGGTGTCCGTGGGAGTGATTTAGATGCAATTGAAAAACTAAACGTAGAAGAAATTACATGTCTTAGATTTACAATATTTTTTATTATATGTCTATTTAATGGCTTTTCAGCCAAATGTTTTGTAATGTAACTGACACAAGGTCTGCTTTTCCTTTCCCTTTAATCAGAATTCACAATCAAATATAATTTTAGAAATTGTAAGCACTGCTGTTCAAGTAAAGGTGTATTTGCCTAGCATTAACACCCACAGCATCTTTAATGTGCTGCTAGGGTTAACCCTAGCTAACAAAATGCTGTAGGCTATACAGAACATTTTTGTATATCACCAACAGCATAGTGTGTCTGACCACAATGATTAACTGTAAATGACAGACAGAGAATGGTTTTCCTGCTGTGCAGCAGTGTGTGATTCTGGTTCATACCTCTTAAGACTCCAAAGCAATGCTAAAAATGATAATTAAACAGGAAAATGTGTCACCAATGCTCAATCCAACGTCTTAAACTCACGGTGGCCAAATTACAATGTAAATTACAATGGAATAAAATCTGTAAGTCTCTACCAGAAAAGTCCAAACATGACATCAAGTGCTGCTTTTCAGAATGAATAAAGCAGCTGACCTATAAAATCGGGCTGCCGCTGGAATCATTGCCATTCTGAGCACATTAAGTGGAAGTGTCAAGGTGCGTTCCATTGGTTGATTAAAAATCATTGAACCTTGTGTGTGTGTGTGTCAAAGCATTTAGTAGGGGACTACACATTGTGACATGTTGTATAGACTGAAAGGTAATAACCTTTAGCTAACCTTTAGCAACAAAATGCCCCTCAGTTGGATACAACTCAAATAAAACCCAATAAACAAATGTAAAGATAGCTGTGCCTGGTTTCTTCTCTGATGACCAGGACAAATCTAGGTTTTGCAGAGAATCATGTGGTTAATCACTTGTTACTAAATGTCACTTGTTTGAGTGAGGCAGTAAGTAAGGCGCTTCATTCTAATGTCCCTTTAATAGTCAAGCAATAATCAATTGATCACTAAAAGTAGATGGTTTTAATTGAGGAATGTGGACATATATATATATATATATATATATATATATATATATATATATATACACCAGAGCCCCTATTTAACTGACGAATCTAGAAATAGTAAATCCTAAGATGGTCATTATGTTCAATTTGCATTTTTCTTTCTATTCAACACATGACTGACGTTTGATTACTCACCAACAACAGATCTTCAATAGTACTTTAGATGTAGTTTACACTTAGTTAAAGTGTGTGCTGTTCAGTTCTATGGAAGGCACATTCTTTTTAACTGGAATTGATACTGCCTTTAGGTACATAGATGTTTTATTTAAAAGATGTATAATGTTCATAAAACCAAACCTGAGTAGATTTGCAATTATACACCAAACTATCATGGCCCACATCTATAATAAGCATATCTGATGTGGCTAAAGTCTTCACTTGCCGCTAATTCCAACTGCAGGATAATCCGGACTTACTCATGTAAATATTACAGATATACAAGTTAAAGCTGATGGATATGTTTGAGATACTGTTTGTGAGAAAATACTGAGTTCACAAATCAACAAATAAAGTATATCTTTAAAGACTTGGTTATATATCATTAGTCATTTAATTTTCAAGAAATGTTTTACATTAAAAGAAACAAAGTGGTTGATTTATACTCAATGTACAGCCACAGATAAATAAATGTCACAAGATGATGCTTCAAATGGATAATTCAAATAAACAACATGATGCTTTCTTTTTCTGATTTCCATGCAAGTGTGCACAAACGCAATGCATTCATTTCTGTACACCCATACCTGAAAGTAGGTGAACTGTGAGTGGTAGAGGTCAGGGTAGATGTGCAATGTGGTGCCCACCACCAAGAGAGATTCAAACTTATGCAAAGAAGAGCTGATGTAGCCAGTGAAGCCGAGACACCAAATCTTAAGAAGAGCTTCTAGGTCAAACAGCACAGTAAAAGCAACCTGAGATGGAAAGAAGAAAATGCAAATCACTCTTGGATCATAATTTTACTTGTTTCACATCTCTATCAATATCTTATCTTATCTTAAAATTGCCACATAAAGCATTGTTACCAAACCTGAACCAGTTCAGCATCAGACTTGTAAGATATATACAGAACCTGGCCACAGTTGAACAGCAAGTATTTGAGTATAAAAATGCCAGTCAAATATTTGTAATCACCTTGGGGTGTAGCAGTGTGATCTGAGTGTGCTGTGTGTGCTAGTGCAAGCTCCTAGGCTAAGTTCAAGGTGGAATTAGGAGCTGTGTGCCAAGGGAATCACTTTTCACTCCCTAACACTATCAAAAACATTATTGTTACTATCATTATAAAGAAATCCTGCAGGAATGAAGTGGGCATGATAGCAACCAAACACACATTTCTCCATTTTACTCTCAACCCACCGTCTCCCATTTCTTCCCATCTTTTCTGCACAGCCTTCACACAGATTAGAAAAAAATCTGCAGATTGAAGTCTGTATGACAGGGATGGAAGGAGTGACAGAAGGTAGTATTCTCTGTGTGTTGTTTGTATCATCTTTCTTATCTCTTTCATTCAGCTGTGTGTGAGGGTAAGAGGTATGACGAGAATGGAAGAGTAGCAACACTCCCCATCATTTCTGTTAGTGCATTACACCTCCATACGAAACAGCAAATTAGCTTGATGTGAGCGAAGAGCATGTGTATTTTCTAAAATATTATAATGAAAAGAAAGCTATCTAGTGTTGTAGGCTTGGGAAAAAAAGCGTAAAAGCTAAATCCTCAGTTGGGTTAACTACAACATGAGTGGACAGGATGAGATATTCAGATTGTACGGCATTAAATCATTCTAATAACATACAGTAACAGACCATAGGACACACTACACAAAGACATATGTGGTGGAAAAAATCTATGCAGCATATGAGACATTAACATAAGTATTTTGCATCTGTTTAAAAAAAGCATGCAATCAAAATCAGGAGAATTTAAAATCAAAGTCAGGGTCAAATGGCTTGGAGCACGTATCAATAACAATATTTATATTTGGACGTGGTTAAGAATGTAGAGAAAGAAAAAAAAACTCACTTCAGCCAGATAAAACTCATCATAGTGCCTGCGGTAGTTCTCCCCCTTATAGTAGTTGCTGGCAGCAACAATGACGTCCACAGCAACCATGCTCAGGATAAACATGTGGAACACAGAGGACCGCATCATTTGCTGTGGAAACAGAGCCATATTCATTTGCAATATGCAGACAATGCGATAAGAACATCAGCAAAGAGAAAATGCAAAGAAAGTCAATAACTGTCACAGTTTTTTCTTTTTGTTTCCCCTTTTGAGAACAAATGAGTCATTGTTTGAACATTCTGAGACAACAATATTTCCTGACAGGAAATGACAGTTTTACCATGGATAGGCAACAATTAGCACTGGTACAACATTCCAAAAGGCAATAAGCGTTTAGATCAGCAGACAATGAGTCTGAACTGGCTGTTTGACATGCTTGTATGCCCTTGAATGTGTTTAGATTATTGTCTGAACTTATAAACTGGACAACTGACATAATCTTTAAAACATCAGTTGACTTCTATCAGAAACGGGAGAAGAAACATGTCAACATTTGTGTATTGTTTAATGAATTAAAAAATAAATAGTCATTGTGAGAAACATCTAGGAAACAGAAACAGGAAAAAAGCAATAAATGTGCACCTATCTTTGAGGATTAATCTGACACAGTAAATGCCTCCAATAACACAGAATAATGAAAAAGAACTGACACACTGACAAAACAAAGCTAGATAAAGCACACGCTTCTCTTTCAGACAATCAGTGCAACTAAGCATTCTTTCAGCAACAATGTGACAGATGTTATCACAACCTTGAACTCTAGAGATATATGGTAGGATGAACAGCTTGTGAGTGGGTAGAATCACTCTTCCTAAAAAAAGACTTGCATGTAAAATGGAAAAAAAAGAGAAAAGGAAATAAGAGGAACACTTCAAGACAGATGAAGACTGTTTGCAGCTTTGCTGAAAGGATCAAATTCGCCCCAGGAAAGTGGGACCACTGCCATCTGCCCTCCTACACACAAATACAGTTACAATGCAAACTATTTCAAGTCTAGAGTCTGATTTGCTGCTGGGTTTAGAGCTTTGAGTGATCTTTTAACTTAGGAGCAAAAAATAAATCAACCAGAAATGCGCTAGGAGAGCGCAGACTTCTGCCAAGCTTATTTTTTGGGCTTATTTTAGGGTGATACATCTGTCAGAGCTCAGCCACACAGGATCTTTGTCAGAGTGAAAAACAGCAAACGAACCAGCCTCTAGGAGGTGTCAGCTGCCATCACGATTGCCTATATCACAATGTTAAAGAATCCGTAAAATCCTGTCTGGATCCAGATGGTGATCCAGATCACCTCAAAATGACTTAATCTCTTCTTCATCTTCCCGTTCTGGATACATCCTGAAAATTCCATGTGAATCCGTCCATAACTTTTGAGTAACGGACAGACAGATAAACGCTGACGATTACATAACCTCCTTGGCGAAGGTAATTAATAAATAACATATGACGCTACTGATAGAATATCAATGCTTTTATGTGCTCATGTCTTTATTATGACATATAATCTGTATCTCTTTAACCTTTAATAATAGTTGCATGACTAAAAGCTAAATTGTAAACAAATAATAGCGAATGAACATGTTTTAAAATGCAATGACAGTTGTACGGTATGAAAACATGCATTTCCTCTGTTGGATGGTAACCTTAAATAAAGAGTTCCTTGCACAAAACCAATAATAGTTGATTGGACGTGTGAGTGTATAAAAAGGAAATAACATATACGTAAAAATATTATGACAATTAGCTGCAGAGATCAGATTTCTCCAGTTTATGCTTTTTTATCAACTGCTGTTTAAATTCAGAGTAATAATATTAATTAATAATCAGTGTGTTTCAGATCCACTGCGTGTTGTCCTGACAGTGGAGTTTTTGGAGTTAAGTAATCTCAATCTTTAGGTTGAAAAAGATAATATTTTGTAGTAATTCTCACAATAGAGAATTGAAATATTTAAGCATGACATGGGCTATATATTTGTTTAATGATCAGAATCTGTATCAAACTACAGGGTTTGTCTAGTTAACACATGTGATAGTTTTACTACTAAAATATTTCTTGCTGTGTTCCTGGTCCTCCACTCTTAAATAATAATACTGTGGGAATAAAATATGCAATAGTGACCTAATATGTCTCATGACAATACAGAAAAGTACCAAGCAGTGTTTCTTGCCTTAATCAGTCTACAGTTTCTCTTCTGTCCCACCTCTTCGAGGCTGTCCACTGGGTGTGTCATCAGGTGTGTGTTGTTGGACCTGATGCAGCAACCAGCTGTGATGCAACTAAACTATATCTATAACCAGTTAAGTTGCTTTTCACCGTGACATAGTGCACACACAGTGCTTTTAAACATTATCAGAAAATCGCCAAATCCTCAAATCTGCAGGCATGTTTAAACGTTAACTATGAATTTACTTTGTTTTTTTTTTTTTTTTTTTTGCTCACAATGTAGATTTTTATTTTTTTTTTGTTGGTTAAATAATTGCTAAGATTGAATGACTAGCTAGCAGTGAGGACGAGTGTTTCTGCAGAACATACGCACATGCCCAGTCTACACAGAGGTTAGCTCTCTGACTGAGATTGGACATGACAAAGCAGTTTGACATTTTCAGTGACCAGACGCTCTTCCCCATGGGTGTTTTAGCTGAATGTAGCTTTGAGTGTGCACATGTGCTAGTGTGTGTCTTTGTGTTTTGGAAAGATGGAGCAAGAGAAACAGAGGCAGTCTGACAGAAAACAGGAACTACATGCTTGTGTCTATGACAGCGCAGATTCTCTTAAGGTCCTGACTTTTCCCATATTTTCTGTCAGCTTTCAGAAATCACACTGCGAAGAAAAGCCAGGGAGCTAGGTGGAGATACCGTCTTACCATCCAGCTCTGCAGAATAATAACCTTTTAATCTTCCCCACATAATCCTGTCTTTTTCACCCATGCCTTGTATGCCTTGCATTTCACCAGACAACACCTTCCTTGTCATTCAAAGGCAAAAGTGGCCTAGATTGCCTAATGCAGCTGATGGAACTTGCATGCCCGATATGGCCTCAAGATGTCAGAATCAATTTGGGCATATCCCATGCGGGACAAGATGCTTCTCCCCTGCAGTTTGATGTTTCTCAGCTTATATGCCTCTGAAATTCTTTCTCACTTCCTTGATGGATGCTATTTATTTGCGTTGCCTCTGGCTGGTTCTTTGAAATACCAGGTGCTCACTGTGCACAGGCACAAATATGCACACACATATGCTCATGCTGAAGTCAAGTACTGCAAAGCAGAAGCAACACATTAAGTTGCAGCTTTGGCATTTATCCAGGGAACCTGCTATGATTCTGTCTAATAGCAAATGAACGCTGAATGACAGAACATGTTAAAAATATAGCATGCTGTCTGCTTTAATTTCATGACTGCAACAGATTGGAGAGGCAAGAAATTAGGAATGCAAACCGTGTTGTTTACAAGACATCAAGTGGTATATAAATTGCCAAGGGAAAAAGCTCTGTGAACTCACGTTGTAGATAGGCTTTAATAATAAGAAAAAAATTTGTTTTATTAAACCTTCTAGCTTTTTATTGAGTATTTTTTAAATGATCAATAAATGTTAAGTTAATGTAAAGGGAGAAGCAAACTCTTACTTTCTAAAGGCAGTCTAGTCAGTGACATATTATAGTCTCAGAAAAATTAAACAACTTTGAGCTGTGTTTGTTAGAGATGTCCCAACATGTCCCGTTGTCAAAAAGCATACTGATCCTCAAAACCAGTATGCTGGGGGTAATATGCATAGTACCTGGACATTCTCCAGTGGAACTGTCACAAGCAATGGAAACAGACTGACTGTTTCCTCATGCTCTGTCTGTACAGACAGCCAAGCAGTACAAATGCTCTTTCTGCTGGTACACGAGATGAGTGTGGCACATGTGCACATAGCTGGCACCACATAGCAGTGCTCACGCAGGAATTGTCACCAACAGACTGGGCCATGTTCTGGCACCTTTTCCTGCAACAGTTTTCACTCTCCTGTTTACTGAGATTAAGAAGAAAGTGAGTGGGATTACAGAGTCTTTCACTTGAGTTTTCTTGTTGCACTTTTTTTTGTTTTTTTTGTTCATTACCATTTTATCCACAATAAGTATAACAGTTCAGAATTGTTAATTTTTCTTTTTCTAAAAATGTTTTTTGGATTTGAAATCGAGTAAAATAGGATTCTGGTGACTTATTATGGCCATGACCAGAGCATGGTGCCCCTAAATGGTTAGCTTGTCTTCACAATCATACACTTAATAAAATCGCCTGTGTTTTTCTACATGTACCTTCATTTTATTCTGATTTATTCTTAAATTATAGAGTATTTTTATTATTTGAATCTTGAATAAGTCTGGTGACTGCAGACATCTTAGTGATGCCTTTTTCCTATAATTCTCTCCTTCCTCCACAGTTCTTCTCTTTACCAGTTACTGTTTTCCAGTGGCCTAATTCTCCCTCAATACAACAGATACAAAGTGACCTTAACCTTGACAGGCTGCATGAATGTGTGTGAGCTTAAAATGATATGGGGGCAAAGATCAACGTTAAGTGGAAAAGGAAAGCTCCTCGAATCAATAACCTATGGCTTGAGAGGGAAAGGTAAAAAAAAAAAGAAAAATCACTATATGTCAGTGCCCCCCAGTGAGATACTGGGTTATCCATCACTCTGCATTTACTGGAGCTCTGTAAACAGAGGATCACGAAAAGTGCAGTGAGCAACATCTGCTGCTCATTGACAAAAGAGAAAACATTGTAGGACTTACAGGCTGGTTTGGCTACTCAGAACTTAAATTTTGAAACTGGCCATCGTTTTAGCCTAAATGCATACGTTTCCAGTGGGATACATCTGGAGTGGCTGTTACTTATTTTGTTTATAGCAGCTACAGCACCAATCTACAGTGTAATTATGGCATGGGTGAGCATTGGGGGTTAATTAGTTGACCAGATCTGTGGGGAATGAAACAGGACACTTCATTAACCTTCACTAATCCTCACTGTACCTCCTCCATGACAGCAAAACTGAGAAACCCAAGAAAAATACAGAAAGTCTGTGAGCCACTGAAGCACAGTCGACATAAATCAAAGAGAACTGGCATATTAAGATGTTGACATTAATGTAATCTCCTGAATTAAAACCTGCATGAACAGGTCAGTATTAAAAATTCAAATGAAACATAAAACAGTTCAGACCCAAAGAAACCAGATTACATTTTTATTCGATGAAGATATATGTCATGTTAAAGTGCATATGCTAATATGCATTCTGATCTTTATTTCTGATTAATTCACATGACTAGCAATAATTTGATTAGCTTTAGTGCAATAGTCTGACATTTTGGGGAATATGTTAATTCCTTTTGTTATTAAGAGCAGGCACCACATGTAACCTATTACCTTAGAAGGTAGATAACAGAACATATGAAGCAAAAAACCATTGATTTAAATATGAGTGCAAATCGGGAACAGTGTCAAATGTGAAGATTTGCAGAACCCTAAATGCATACCAAACAAAGAATTTTATTTCAGTGAGTTTTTTTGTAAATATTCAAATTGCAGATAAACATAATGACAAAAAAGCAACTGTGCCACCACACAGATGAAAAAGTGAAGTATATTCTTCGGTTCTGCAAACAATAATTAAAAATTCATTGAATACTGGTCACAATTACTTAGTTATAATGGCATAATTCAGTGGAACAATGATGAGGATTAATAAAGATTAATAAAAGCATTAAAAAACAACTGCCAGAGGGAGAAAGAAAAGTGGACATGTTCCCTGCTTTCAGGGCTATTTTGGTTTGTAGCCCCTCAGGAGAGGAAGCTGCCATTTCCTCTCAGTCTCCAAAATGAGCAGGTGGTTAATCAATTATGTGTTATCTCCAACTGCTGCAGCCGGTTGGACACAGACAGACGAAGACTAACACACATGCATATGCACCAATAGACAGCCATCAGCAGTCGCACCAACAGGCTCAACACTTAGAAACACAGCAGCCTGAATGGAAAGTTACAGGTGGCTTAAAAAAACTGTCCAATCACTACGGATGGTTGAGCTAAGGAAAGACACACACAAGCCACCTGTCTGCAAAAAGCTCTCCGCTGCCAGCCCTAAAAATTTTTAATCATTTGACGGCCAATTACTCTGGAGCCATACAGAGTAGAACAGAGACCCACACGTCACTTCCTGAGAACTTACAGGCAGCATTGCAGGCTGGATCTGTACCTGGCCACTCAATGAGCACAGCTCCCTTCTGATACTGAGGAACAAGCAATTTAATAAGGTGTTTGGCAAGACTAAAGAGAGGGAGCTCAGGGGGATAGCTGTCATTAAACAACATTTATGGTAGCATATCACATTTCCTTACGAATAATTTATTACAAAATCACAACTCCTCATTTTTTTAAATTTCCCACTTATTTACTTAAACTTAAATTATATGCACAAACAAACAGGTCCGCATGAGTGCGTGCAAAAGAAATTCTAATGCACAGGCTCAAATATATGCATTGTTCTCTTAGAGCTCAGTATTTTTACTGTTATGTTTTGGGGCTAGCCAATAATTGTAGCTGGAAGGCAATCACCTTACATGGCAGCAGCACAGCTGATTGCTTAACACTATCATTTAAATGTTTTCATTCATAAAATTCATTTTTTTGTGAAAAAATGTCAAATTTAAAATAAAAAGCATACACAGGCCATAAAACTATCACCTATGTTTATTTTAATTCATTTAACAATTTTAAAAAACCTTCAAGTCAACATTTGTCAAGATTTTGCATAAGCTCTGTCAGAGGAGTGTCTGATTTGAATAGTCAGTTTATATCCTGCAGTTTCTTGACAACATGAAAAAAAATCAAAGAACTTTCAGAGCAGTTTGATGGCTTGACATGCCATAAAATGCTGTCACTTTGTGACAGTGGAAGACAATGGATGACTTTTGAAATTCAAAACTGTCTGATTCCCGTCAAAGTCGCTCAGCACTGTTCACATAGTAAAGCTTTTGATGATTATTTGCCACACGCTTGACACTTGACATGTTTAAGCAGGCAGAAAAGATAACAAAAGGTAGAATACTGTCACACCAAAACTAAATTATTTAGAAAAATGCTACTTTCAATTTTTTAGTGATGTAGCTTCAAAAACTCAAAACTTCAAAAACTTGACTACAATACCATTAGCAGACCATACATTGTTGGTCACAATTTCTCCATTCATGTTACCATGGAAACACAGGTCTGACTTTGAAAATGTCCTCAGGGTAGGGTGACCTTCTTTTGGGTTTGAAATAAATGCATGTCTGTTTAAACACGCAGCATCGCCATGTAGCTCACAACCAACATGTTGCTGTCAACTCCTGCAATATAAATCCTTTATAGCCTTCTGCAATTACCGGTAATCTTTGTTGAATACATTTTGACTCACAAAGTAGAATTATTATTATTATTATTATTATTATTATTATTATTATTATTATTATTATTAATAATAATAATAAGAATATTTTGAATTTAGTGTTGTAAAATACATGACACAAGTGATTAAACAAATGATAAACATAATTATTGTACCACGTGCTTTCACATAGTAGTAGTGGATGGGATGTTTGTCTTGTTTAACCAAATCTTAATTAGAGCTTAACAACATAGGAATTATTTTTCATTTATATAAAAAGCCATTAAAACATTTGAAACAAGATATAAGAATATTTAAAAACTCTGCATATTATTTCCTATGTTGTGACACTATGGTATTTATTAACAACAACAAATGTAACAATAGTTTAATTGTTGCAACATTGTTTTTTTTTCTATTTTTTTACTGAAAAAACAACTACCTTAAAATTAAGCAAAAATTCTGTTTCATTAAAAGTTTTAACTAAAGTATGTTGTCAGATTTGTTTTATAGTGACTACTTTTGCATCTAACTGCTGGTTCGAGTCTTTAGTCTGTTATATACTATGCAAGACACATACACTTTTCTTTTTCTTGTTCTTTAGGATACTAAAATAAAATGTAATTCTTGCATAAATGATTGTGGACATCTTGAAAGATGTTTTTGGTGCATCAGTGAAGCCAAACTTTCTTCTTGTGAGGCTCCAAGAATAATTGTGTGATTGGTTTGAGGTAGGTGCAGATGACAAACACAGATGAGCAAACAATATGATGTCACTGGTTAACTGGAGGCGTAATACAAGTATAATACATGGATGTGCATGTGCACTCATATGTCTAGGTGTGTGTCTACATTGTTTGAGAAGAAAAAAAGGCTTAGCCGCTGGGACAAAGATGGCAATACTGTCATCTTCGAATAATGCCACAGCAGAAATTTCTTTGTCTATAAAATGTAAAAGTTTACTTGTAAAAAGTGACATATTGCACAGTTATGGATGATGTGGACACAAATTTATCTCACTGTTTTTATATGCAACAAAGATATTTGTCTTATTGTATTATTTTTATGGCTTCATCCCAAAGGGACCTAAGATTGTATTAAACTTCATTATAAGCCATGCAGATATATGCAAAGCATTACATTTTCATTTTTTCTTTAAACAGCAGTGGTAATCATGTATTGGCTTTCGGGAGAGTTTAGTACCACTTAACTTCAGAAAATTAATATTACTTTGATTAACAAGTGATTTAGTCAAACGGAAAAGTCATCTTTGCATTCTCAATTGGAACATTTCCTGTTAAAGTAATAAATAAATAAAATTCAGATTCATATTAAAATTCAAATCTAATATGTGGTTCCTGACAAAGACCAACTAATCCATTAATCCACTGTAATCTGGCAAAGTACTTCACTGACCTTTCTATGAAACATACCCTACTGATGCTTTTATCAGGACAGACTCATAAGCTGATGATCCTTGTGCACTTGGCTTTCTTTGACAAGAGAAATCTATGGCAATATTTTTGCTACCATATCTCTATTGCAATATTGTAACCTGAGGTATGTCAAAAAAAATTTGCATTGAATATAATATGGATAAATTCACTAAAAAGGAGAAAAAGTTCACATCATAATCTTTAAATTAAAAGTACATCAAAATCTGGGTGGGTTTTAGGGCCCATTTTTGCTCAAACTAAAAGACAGATAAGCAGATGGAGGGACAGTTCGGTTCATCTACTGCATGGGTTACGTGTGTAATTTGGTCCATTTTCTCTTCAAATATTTTTTTTATTTATTTATAAGCACATGTAAAATTACATGTTGTCTCATAGACTGCCATGGCTTCATTTTTATACAAAAAGAAAAACAAAACACAAAAAGTGCCTTGAAAATAGACCAAATGTTTCTGTATGTTTCCGGGTCAGCTGGAGAGTCTTACCAGTGTGTGCACCTGGCTTCACGTCATTTGAATCTACAGTGGTGCAAGTATCTGGTCCAACACCAACAATAATTGTAACAGTTTATCGGCCACCCAAGCCAAATCCAAACTTTTTAACTGACTTTGCTTCTTTTCTTACACACATCTCATCTCTTTCCCCAAACATTATTGTTCTGGGAGATTTTAATATTTACGTGGACAATCTTAACAGTGTTATCACTAAAGATTTTTTTTATCGTGCTTGGACAGTTTTGGACTTCAACAACATATCAGCTTTTCTACTCATTCAAATGGGCACATTTTGGATTTACTTTGTTGCACCCGTCTCACACCTTTTAACTGCATTCCTACCGATCTCCCCATTACCGACCATATGTTAATATCTTTTAATATAAAGTTCACACTGTCCAAAATCAACACACCCCGTACAATATCTTTCCGCAATATTAAGGACATTGATACTACATCAATTTCATCTTCCATCTCCACCATACCCCATCCAGATAATATTTATACCCTTGATGATCTTGTTCTTTTTTATAATTCTAAGCTGCAAAACATTTTAAATTCCATGGTCCCTATCAAAACCAGATCAGTATCTTTTGCGCACTCAGCTCCTTGGTATACTCCTGAACTTTGGAAACTCAAAGCAAGAGGCCGCCAACTTGAGCGTAAATACAAGAAAAAAGGTCTCACCATTCACAAAGAAATGTACAGAAACCACATCTTAGATTACAAAGACTCCATCACCACTGCCAAATCAACCTATTTTTCCAAATTAATCTTTAACAGTAAAGGGATTTCAAAAACCCCTTTTTCCTTAGTCAATAACAGCACACAATCTCCCGATCTCTTTGCTACACATCTTCTCTCAAATGATCTTTGTAATTCTATGTCT
Source organism: Pseudomugil tenellus (assembly GCA_037177515.1). NCBI lineage: Eukaryota > Metazoa > Chordata > Actinopteri > Atheriniformes > Pseudomugilidae > Pseudomugil > Pseudomugil tenellus. Next base: position 8,249,138 of record JBAMHX010000014.1, on the reverse strand, counting down.
TTTTTTTAACACCAAAATACACAAGATACACAATGAAATAACCTTCAATGCAAGCACAAGTACTTTTACTACAGATCCCTACATTCTTCCTCTCTCCACGTTTTCTCAATTTACTCTTCCCTCATCTACTGAAATTTCCTCCCTGGTCCATAAATCCAAACTCTCAACCTGTACATTAGACCCTATGCCAACTTCCCTGGTTAAAGCTTGTCTTCCTTCTCTTATCCCTCTAATAAAATCTATCCTACATTCCTATCTGACTTCTGGCATTGTACCTTCTTTATTCAAAACTGCACAAATAACTCCAATTATCAAAAAACCCGTTGCAGACCTAACTGACTTTAATAATCTGCGGCCAATATCCAATATCCCATTTCTTTCAAAAATATTGGAAAAAAATTGTTGCTTCACAGAAATTGTCTTTTTTTTTTACAGTGTCTGAATGTGCACTATCTCCTAGTTTACTACTTAGGCCCACTACTTTCTCCCTGTCGCACATCGCGTGACTACCAGCTGTAACTACGGCAACCACTACAGACTTGAAGGTGACATTGTAAATCCAATGTGAATATGTCTTATTTACTAATATTGCACTTTCTTGTTGCTTTGTAGCATATTGATTCTGTAGAAAAGGGAAAAAATTATGCTTTATAGTTTTTTTTTTTTGTTAATCATTTCTGATGTTTGTATAATTTCCGCCATTGTTAGCTCCCGCGCGCAATGCATTGTGGTCTATATTGACTTGCCTAGTGACCATCGATGCTTACTACTTTTCAAGATGCATTGTGAGTAATTTGGAGTGTGCTACTTTTTCCAAAAGTATACCCCTACAAAATGGCATGACCACTACATATATAGGGCAGTAGGGCATAGGTGCACATTTGGACATAGCCAATGTGTTACCAAGTGGTGTCTAAAGTGAAGTGACTTCGGAACTCGACACCATCCTCTAGTGATGAAAATAATCAACAAGCTTCTTTTTTAACTATTTATTTGGATGTAAATAAATTATTACTTACATTCCCTTACATGAAAATCAAAATATAATTATTTGCAACACGTTGTATTGTCATAGATTTCTTGCTCTTTTATGCTATGCAGCTAATGAGTCTCATAGAAATGGAGGTTTTGTCATTGTTTTATCAAGAGCCACCATTTGTCTGAACATGACCTAATACTGCTGTCTGTTGTTCTATTAGCCCTTCATCTGGCAGAAATTATCTTCTCGTTAGTGCACAATGACAATAATAGCTGTTTGCAATGATTGCAGAAGGCAAATGAAGAAGTCTTTGATTGTTCCATGTAAAGCAGCACAAGGCTCAGAGGGACGTCAGCTGTGTTTATCCCTCTGGTTATCCCCCCATCCAAATGTTTTCACTCTAACTGAAGACAAGGCTCTGGGGTGGGGGGTTGCGGGGTGGGGTGCTTCAATGGGAATACTGTATTTTTCACATTTTTTTCACATACTCTCTTTTTACCCTACTTCTCTCTCCTGTTTCTTTATATTTACTTGTTCTTTTTCACTTGATTTTTTGTGTGTTTGTGTCTGTCTGTCTGTGTGTGTGTGTGTGTGTGTGTGTGTGTGTGTGTGTGTGTGTGTGTGTGTGTGTGTGTGTGTGTG
>JBAMHX010000014.1:8217931-8245815 GCA_037177515.1 Pseudomugil tenellus | reverse complement strand
AGATAGATAGATAGATAGATAGATAGATAGATAGATAGATAGAGAGAGAGAGAGAGAGAGAGAGAGAGAGAGAGAGAGAGAGCATTGTTAGTTACAGCCTAATCTTCATTAAAAGCCTCCTTAATCGGAAAGAACTGTAGCAAAGTGAAGCATAGCGAAGTGTGGAATGGGTTGTATCTTTCAGGGAAAAACCTTACACCTTTCCTCTCTAGAGATGATGAATTAAGGATTATATTGTTTCATTCTCTGTGATTGATAGTTAAGTGTTAAACCAAAGCTAATTAGTTTTTTTTCTCATTTCAAGATACAGACTGAAGGATCTTGATCTAATTACACTTTATTGTGATAAAAACAGAAAAAAGAGTAATAATTTTTTTTAAGGTCTTTGGCATCGTGTGAAATGCACAAGCCTGTTCACATCAAAACTGGAACAGAGATTTAAGTTTCACAACCTTCCAGGTTTTTATCATTGTGAAGACTAAAAGGAAATAGCATTAACAAATGCTTGCTGTTTTATACAAATTTCAGAACAGTTGAATATTTTAAAAGAAAATTAGGAATCTTGAGAAGACCAGTCCAAACAAGCAAAACAAGATTTTTTCTTTGACTGATCAAACTGCAAAAACAAAAAGCAGACCAAGAAATTTACAATATATACTTGTCTTACAGTAAACGTCTGTTTTGATTAATTACTCTCACATGACTCTAATCATGCATTATATACTTCCATTATTGTATTTGAAGACAAATTATGACAGATTTCTATCATTGTTCTCCTTCATCTTTAAAATTTAAAAATCCTAAATCCAACACTAAAAGACATACAAAAAAAGTTGGGTTTTTTTTATCAGATGCATTTCTACTTCTAAACATAACTGACCAGCAGAGAACTAATGTAATAAAGAGGCAGTCAAATGCCAGTCACATTGTGAGAGGAAAACCCAAGCGGCATCCTCTGTTGGACAAAAGAAAAGCTTATGCAGAAGTGCAATTCATCTCTGATCCGCTGGGGTTAAACAGAGCAAATTTCCATAGAATCCCATGTTTCAAAAGACCAACTTCACAGCAGACATTAACATGTTTACAACCTGCTTCAAAAAACATTTTAGGTTTAATAGGTCCAATTTACCATCGTGCCAACTGTGAGGGGGGTGATTTCTTTTGGTAACTCATTCAGACGCTATTTTAACCTTGAATTAATAATGGGTGTGGCCATTTGATTAACCAGTAGGCTACCCGATATCCACCAACAAGAAGGCTGAGTGTGGTGTAGCACAACCATGGTTTTGAGCTAGCTAACAGGGCACCTTAGCTTTAGCCTGCCTACCTCCATTAGCTGGTTAGCTTCAGTTAGATCAGAAGTAGCTCAGTTAGGGCTTAGCTTCAGTCAGCTTGGAGTTTCATAGTAGATCATTGACCACCACACTTATAGCCTATCTCTGAGCTCCAACTCTTTGCCTATTTCTGTTTTTTCCAGGAGTAAGAGCACAAGCACATGCTTCACGTAAACTCTTCAAAAACCTGCAGATGACGTCAAAGAGAATCTGTCTACCTTTTATATACAGTCTATGGGAAAATTGCATGAACTATTTGATTATGAAAATAGGCCACGTAAACTTAATAAGAAAATAAAGCCAATGGTACACTGTAACATATTGACTGTAGTTTTTACAGTAAACACCTGGAAAAAAGTTGCCAACAATAATCATTTGTACTACTACTACTACCATAAAGGACTTTAACTATTTTTTTTCTCACCTGAGTCACAACCATTTAGGGGCCTTCAATCATGCTTATCTCTACGTGAGGTTTTAATGGCCCCTGCCTAAGGACAGTTTAGTAAAATCAAAGTTCAAAATCTATATAAAACAGGTAACAGAGAATTGGAAGAACCAGGCTTGGCTCTCTGCAGGGGTGGACTTGATATGCAATATGCCAAATGGTTATCACAATAAGATATTTGGTAGAAAAAAAAACAGAAGATAAGACCAAGTAAAAACCCAAACACTATTTTTACTAGAGAAGGGTTTGGAGTAATAAAGATTGACTTGTTGAAAAAATTTTTGAATACTGATAATTTTTTTGGAGATGGTAAGGGATAGTAACTATTGGACTGGGACATAAAACATTAATCAACTTAAATCTGTGACTCTGACTTACTAGTTCAAGCTGATTAATTCAAATTATTTTAATAATGTTATGAGTGATAAATTGGGAAATAATTAAAAAAGGAAAGATATGAGAAAAGATTAGCATGAGACTACAGTGTAAGTAAAAGAAAGCCTTTATATCAATGACATTTATTGCAATCTTATCAAACAGAGGTGGATAATAAAAGGCAGTATAAGTCTGACTAAATCAAAACTAAACCTAGTAAGCCAGATGACTAGATCTCAGATTATGTCCACCTTCTCATGGTGAATTCCAATTTAATAACCTCTCAGTGTGTTCGTGCATGCTAATCAGATGACAAACTACTTCTATTGCCAAAGAAAACCAATTTAATCCCAAGCTTCGTCCATTCCAGCAGAGACAAAACTTCCTTCTTATGTGTGACCTCATACTTGCAGTAGCATTAAATTATTCAAACTACTTATAACTTTGGACATTTGATTTGTTAAAGCTACAAAATCTCTCAAACAAATCACATTTTTGCTTGGTAGCTTTTATCTCATCAGATACTCTTTGGCATAGAACCGATGCTGTCTTACAAAGAACACACTAACCTGCCAACAAAACACATATTTATATGTATATTGAATCACTCTAAAACATTATTTAGGGACATATAATATGATTAAGCACCAGTAGCATTTATCATTTTAATCCATAATTACGATGACGCGTGCCAGCAAAGCAACCCTGCTTTGCAACCAAGAGAGTTGATTTGTCTCTGCCTTAGGTGTTAGCCGACAATGCTGGATTCTTTCTCTGATGAATGATTAAATGGACTGAAATACAAATACATTTTAAGAGTGAAATAACAACAAAAGGAAAATCTTAGCCTGACTTATAGTTATGACACAAAGTTAGGAAAAAGATATATATGTGTATATGTTGATTATGTCTAGATTGATTAATCAAATTTGTCACCTCATTCCTGTGTTCAGTCTTGTTCTTGAACCCAAAACAAATGGAATAGATAACAAAAACCTAATTTCCTCCCAAAGAGAGCTGCTTTCATGTTGCCTGAAAATTTTATCATCTTCTTTTTTCTTTGTTTTGTTTATTGTATATTTTAGAAAAACAAGTCCTGTGTATTTTATTGTGGAGGTGAGTTTTCTTTACCCATTTTTATACAGTAGCATTTGCATTCCATTTAAAAGAACTGGGAATGATAAGTGAGCATTCTTTTCTATGAAAGTTATTCCTGTGTTTGCGTCCATTGCTTTGATTATTCAGAATTCATGCAAGTTTGATGAGCTCTCCTTTGAAGAACTCAGTTTTAATGAACGAGCAGACCTTTTGCACTCAATTACCAAGATAAACAGCAATAGTGACTTTTTTCATGTTTGAAATCAGGTCAGATCTTGGCAGCACTTAAGTTAAAGCAGACAAGACATTCAAGTTGCCAGTTGAACATTTTTGCGCCACTCATGTCAGTTTGTGTCTGTGAGTGTGACAGTTATACCTGAGTTGTAGCAGTAGAGGTGGTGCTGCTCCTTGACCCCCACATCTGCTGAAATTGCACTCTGATCTCGGCGAATGTCTCAATGATGACAGCAATGAACACATTCTGGAGGAGGGAAAGTCAGAAAAAAGCGTTGTAACAGTTAAAAGTAAATGTATATCATTTGGTTTTCTTCCTTTTTCCACAGAGAACATTCAACTAACAGGGGGAAGTCATCATGCCTTAAAAACCCTTTTAATGTTCAACTTCCCATTATGATTTATATAAGAAAAGCAGTAGAGTGACAGAGGCTCTAACCTTGACAAGCCATGCCAAGAAGAAAATAAGAGTTATGAAGTAGAAGTAGGAGCGCCAGCGGGGAAAACTGTCAATGGCTCTGTACATGAGGAACACCCAACCTTCCTGTGACGCAGCTTCATACACAGTAAAAATACTTGTACCTAAAAAAAAAAAAACATTAAGACAGTTAGGCCCAATGCTATTCCTTGCCCCCTGACATAACCCTGTGCTTTGCAGAGGCAAGGTGCATTTGGGGCCATATGCATATGTAGATAACCACAATTTCTTACAATGTACCCTCTAGTTTTTTTTTAAATTTTATATTTTTAGTAGACTCATTAACCTGATGATGTGATCTCTAATGCATGTCTTTGTCACTAACAAATTTCATCTAATGTACCTAACAAACATAAATCATGTAAGCTTGCCAAACCACAAAATGGAGCCCTGGGCTGTTTTCCAGATACTGTCCTCTCTGTAAATGAACTGGCTGCATTTGTAACACTAAGCAAAGGATCATTTAACTGAGAAAGAAAAAAAAAACATGTCAATATTCTAATGCTTGTGAATATTGAAAGTGCTACTGAAAGCAGTCAAGGTTTCTCCTGAATGCAGCTACACATAACAAGCAGAATAATGGTAAAAAGGTGGGTTTTTAGTTTAGCTTTAAAAGTGCCAAGATCTTTGACTGCCCTTATTTCCTCGGGTAGGAATTTCCACAATTTCGGAGCTATGACCAAAAAAGTCCTATCTCCTCTAATGACGAAACAGGGAGGGAGCACAAACAGGAGGCCCTGACCCAAGGATTGCAGGCACCGACCCGGGACATAGGGAGACAGCATGTCACTAATGTAGGTGGGGGAGAGCTTTAAAAGTGATTAATAAAATTTGATAGTTAATTCTAAAATTGACTGGTAGCCAGTGTAAAGATCTAAAATAGGGGTGATGTGGTCATGTTTTTTTGTGCCTGTTAAAAGTCTTGCTGCAGATTTTTGGACCGGCTGGAGACAACTGAGCAGCTTCTGGCTTATGTCTGCATATAGCGTGTTACAGTACTCCAACCGGGTAGAAACTAGTGCGTGTATGACCTTTTCCAGGTCAGATCGTGAAATATAATGCTTAGTTTAGGCTAATACTGGATTTGATCATCATTGAGTTGATAAAAACCCAACATTCTGCAGCATGAATATAATAATATATATTTTTTCCACAATGTTTAGGATCTTATTTTTTTCACAAGTGTTTTTCTCAACTGTCTTAGCCGAATATCCAATAGAAATAAATAAATAAAAAAATAAATAAATAAAATCTACTTTTCCTGCATAATTACTATAAAAGGTAATCAGTATTGCATACAAAATGTAAACTTATTTTGCAAAAAAAATGTATGTGCATTGCTGGTTTGGGATTTTTAAGGCAGTGCTGTCAATAATATTATACCTAATTCATTAAATCCACTGTAGCCGAGCTCCTGTCGGCTAAGGCCCAGGTCTTCTAGATTCACACATGTAAAGCCATGAGGACACTGGTAACCCTCTCCATCAGGGGCGCAATGCGTGTCGGGGATAGCCAAGCTGTTCCATGTCACTTTACTTATGAAAAGGGAGAAAGAAATTGTATAATTAAGTAGTCAGACATCATATTTCAGCTAAAGAAATTTAGAAAATCTAAATGAGAAACAAAAAAACGTTAAGGCCATTTGAGACTAGAATCCTCCTTATCGTTATCCTTGTTTTCTTCCCACAGGTGCTACAAAGAACTGCTTGATTTCACTAATGAAAATAAATGCCTTTAAATTGCCTGCCCAGACACTCATCTAAATTGTTTATTAAGGGGTACAGAATCAGAAGGGATAATTGATTACACTATCACAAAGGGCAATCAGAGGCATAACAGTGAACCCTGATAAAGCTAATTAAACTAGGCGGAATAATATTAACACACACAGGATATCACTCTCCTAGATGGTAAAGGGGAAGTAAGTGAAAGCAAGCATCAGTGACAAAGTGTTCAGCTATGACTACATATTATTCATTTCTGAGTCAAATGAAAAACAAAACAGTTTGTGATAAGAATTTTTTCCCAATCCGCTTTGCATAATTTGCATAATTAAAACTTAAAGATTTTGTCCACATCTTCTGCCAAACCAGACTCAGGGAAATAACACCACATGAGGATGCCGATAATACTGATAATTCTGCTTACAACATTTAGACATGTTACATCCATCTGTCTTAGTTTGGAAACATTCAAAGGCGTGTTAATCTGACAGGAATACCTTTTTTACAGTTTTTGATAACAAATTATATGTGTGATATTTATTGAAAATTTCAAACCACAGCATTGATACTCAATCCTGGAGGACAACAGTCCTGCAAGTGTTGTGAGTCTGCTCCAACACACCTGTCTCAAATCAATGTATAATAAGCAGACTTGTGTTGATTTTGACATGAAGCTCTTCACGAGTTGTTGAATTAAGTCTGATCTGCGTCAGGTGTGTTGCAGCAGGGAAGCTCAACACTTGCAGGACTGCAGCTTGAGAATGGGAGTTGCCTACCCCTGCCTCGGGGTAGGTTTGGTGGCCTTTCCGTGCAGTGTTTGCATGTTCTCCTGTGTATGTGTGGGTTTCCTCCATGTACTCTGACTTCCTCCCACTGTGCAAAGATATGCTTGTTAGGTTAAATGGTCACTTTAAATTGTCCCCAGGAGTGAGTGTGAAGGCTTGTTTGTCTCAGTGTTGGCCTTGTGATGGACTGGCGACCTCTCCAGGGTGTACCCTGTCTCTCGCCTGCTAATTGCTGGGATAGGCTCCAGCTTTTCTGCCACCCTGAATTGGATCGTCAAAATCTTTGTGTAAAGAGCTTCACTAATGTCAAGATGCAATCAAGTTAAACATCATTCCAACTGTGCTGAATTTGTACAATACTCACAATCAAGTATGCATAAGAATTCATCTGACATCAGAACTATTCATTCATATGCAACATTTCTAGTACCATCTATTCTTCTACTAATGGCCAAAACAGACCACAGCTAGTGGTCTCTGCAAACATGGAAAGGACAGATGAATTCTCTGAAACAAAGCTGGACGATGTAGGACATTTAAATGACTGTGATTAGATTTGTGTTAACTTTAGCAACAGCCTCCAGCTTTCATCATGACAGAAACCTTTTACTGTCTTTTGTCTCGTGTTCCAATATAAAAATATATATTTGAGAAAGTCTCTTATGTCAAGTTTGAAATGTTTAATATAAAAAACCTATTATCAGATGTGTGTCATCTGTAGCACATACTGTATAAGCAAATTTATTTTCACAGAATTATTGTGAAAAGATCGAGGTTGACAAACCTTAAGTTTTTTTCTCTCTTAATCATGATGTATAGAAACTTAAATATATTTATGTAAATATGTGTGAAAAGTAAACTAAACTTAAACAAATTTAGTTACCATTCTTACCCTTTTACTGTATCATTTGTTACACAGTGATGGTTGAATGTTCCAAACATCTGAACACCAAGAATTCCATAAAGCAGAAGAAAAAACAGCAAGAAGATGGAGACACTCCAGATCTGTTCCCCAGATCGCCTGCAAGCATGATAGAAAGTCATATTTTACATATATCTACCCCATCTGCACCATGAAGTGGGGCACCACTTATGAGAAATTTTCATGACAGTATTGTACTTGAGAATGTTGGTGATGCGGGAACGGGGAAGCTCAAAGCGGAAGTAGATTCTGAAGGCGCGGATCATTATCAGCGCTCGGGGGATTCTTAACATCCCCCATGGAGACATCTGATCCACAAGCTTTGCTATTTCAAACACCTAAAAGAGAAATGTATTCCTACAGGATCAGCCAGCTGATATCTTGTGGGGAGACAATCTAAATAAAGATAAATCTATATTTTACCTGTAGCACCAGAGAGACCCAGATGAAAAATACCATGCATCCATCAAACATACACCAGCGGTCTTTCACATAGGAGTTGTCCCCCTGAAAGAGAGAAGATATCAACGTTGGCACAACTTCTAAAAGGTAAGAAATATTAACCTTTTTTTACATAAATGACTAAATGATAAGAGCATCCCTAATATTTTATTCACATTCACACAAAGCAACTAAATGACACATTACAAAGCATATAGCAATTGGACTTTTTTTCCTATTTCCTCCCATCACATTCTTAAACTCGTCCACAGAAAGCTTTTATAGCTGTAGATAGTCGCTGGGTGACTTCAGTAACAGCGCAGCAATATTCCAAAGAACACTACAAACAGAATGTGAAATTACAGTGGCCATTTTGACAGACTAACAACAACTTTCAACTGTTTTCAAGATAAGACAGAATTGTAAGCCCCTTGAAGTGCGAAAAAACTCAAATGTCAAGGGGCCCGCAGAAATGGGCATCCTTAATTACCATTTAGCGGCTGAGAAGGGGACTGCGTAAGAAGCTCTTAGGGGGTCAGTCTTCTACTGGAAAGGCTGCAAATGGAAGGGTGTGTTCTGAAACACTCTAAAGATAAGGAGCATGTTTGATTGTACACACTGACAAGTATAAAAACATGCAATTACATTCCTGTGCTGTGTGGATCATTGATTTTGGAGAGGAACTTTGAACAAATAGCAACAAAATAAAACCTCTATGTTGCATGAAGTATAATATTAGACATGATGAATGTTAAATGGCTGCACTTTTGTACACTTTGATAATAAAATATGCTTAGATTTCTTAAATGTTCTCTGTCACTTTATAGATGACATTTATGATAAGTTTAATTAAAGAATTATTCTATTTTACAGTCAAAGATGACTCCAAAATCTAAAAGAATTGTTAGAATAAAAAGAAATTCTGTTTTTTTTTCTTACATTTTTTTTTCTTTTTGTGTGTCTTTGAGTGCCTTCCTGTTAGTTAGCTTTGATTTGCCAGTTAAGTTGTCCACATTTTTATGGCAGTAATTATGGGCCTTTCATCTGCCAGCTGTCTGTTCTTGGATGCTTCTTTTCAACATTAATGACCTACCTGGAATTTGAATTTGGCTGGTTTATTATAAAAGAAGAAAAGAAGCACTATATTAGCTGCAGACTCAGAGAATGAGTTGTATTTTGGCAAATTAGCAAGAAGAAAAGAAACATGCCTAATTTGGCTAAAGTTCACTATGTTTGACCTGCCGTCATAGACTGCACATAAAAGATGGATATGGCCAATGTGACATCATCTCCTGTTTTGCAGAACAACACTATGGGCCGAATTTACTAAGGTCTCATTTTGCATGTACTAATTAGCGTGTGGCATTTAGAATTTAGCATGTGAGGCGGGGCTGTGATTAGTACGTTATCTACAAAGATTGTTCACGCAAATGACAGCGGGTGCAAAGTGTTGGAGACACGCTTATTAAAATGAGGATTTGTAGCGTGTCATGGTTTTCATGATGACAACTTTACAAAACCGCAAGCGAAAATACAAGTTTGATCCAATGGAACTAGAGGTGTTGGTGGAAGAACCCAATAAAATGTCCAAAGAGCTACAGCAAAGAAATTTGACAGCAGTTCAAAGGAACGTTGGTTATGATGCCAAAGGCATCACATACGCACTGCACATTCAACGAACGGGTGTGTTTTCGGTTTCTGTATATATGCTCAGAGTTTGCGGGAGGCACAAGCTGCACATGAGTGCAGTCAATTGTTCCTATAACACCAGGGAATCCAGCTACCTAAAAAAAACTTTTTCAAAGAATCTCGAGTGCATGGAAACCTAATAAACCTCGCCATCCGGCGCAACATTGCATTTAGGAATTCAGTCATGTGAAAGACGTGACTGAGAGATCCCTGCTGTGTTGACTACTGTACGCTGGAATGACCCAGATGCCAAAAATCTGCACTGAGTTTCTCCAACAGCTCCAAAACAGCAAGGCTGGATAGGCAATATGTTTTAATAATTAGTTCCTCTCTCATTCCAAACATGTTAACACGAGGAGGAAATATGCGTTCTCACCGTCGTCTTTGATTATTTCAATGTCCATTGAAACAATCACTGCAGCCATGTGTGCGCAATTACGCATTAAACCCGTTTGCACGTCCTTTTGATATGTGCTAAATATAGATGGAGTTTCTATCAGCAAAATTACTTTCAGTTTGATAAATCGCTTTGCATGTGCTAAAATTATATATTTAAATGTTCTCCTCCCACTCCACGCATAATTGCGTGTAAACGCCCCAATTTACATATTCATTGAGGAAAACGTACAAACTCGAGGAAAATGCGCAGTTTTGCACCTTTGGAAGACGCAAACCCTTTTACTCACTGTTAGTAGATCAGTTTGTACTTTTTTTAGCATGTGCAATGTGTTTGCACGTATTTTAGTACACGCAAACCTTTAGAAAATCTGGCCCTATGAATCTTTTGACTTTTTTTTATTTGGCTATTGCTATGCAAACATTTTGTAATGCAACAAAGACTTCTCCCTCCTTACTTCAATTAAATGGTCTTGTAATAAAAGATTCAACCACTAAAGATGCTAAAGAATAAACTACAGTGGCTATAAATGGCCAGCTATTAAACTTGTTTTCATACTAGCTTTATTTATTAACTGAATGTGACAATTTTGTTTTATAACTTATTTTTACTATTTTTTTGGGGAGGGGAAGTTAACTTCAAACTGAAATGCAATGGGGAAGAGGAATTAAAAGAACAGTTTTTAGTAGGGCCTAATACCAGTTTAATTATAAATTCCTTAAAACTGTCTAACTGTTTAAAACTTGATGGCATACCTTCAGGGCTGAGAGAAAGTCTAATTTCATCAATTGGTTACTGTAGTTAAACCTCTTTTGTCATTTTCATGGAAAGAAACTTTTTTTCAATATTACTGCCGACATGTCCTAATTAGACTCATTAATTGTCTGACAGTGCTTTCGTCCTGTGGTTCTCTGTGAGTTTCTTTACAGAACTGACATAAAAAACAGAAAACTCTTAATAAATATAACGTAGAATGCAATGAACTCTATCTCCAATAGCAATCCCATGAGGTTTTATCCAATGAAGGCTTAAGTTTAGGATTAAAAACAAATTTTCCAAAATCAGTTTGTGCATTTTTAAGTCTCTACCTTGATGATTCCCCTGATGTGCATCTTTGCAATCATCTCAGCTGTGTAGAGGAACATCAGCAGCGTGTCCAGTGTAAACGTCACATACTGCAGTGGAGGGTAGTGCTCAAAGGTCTTTGGGGTGTTCATACACACAGAGATGACACTGATGATGGCACAGGCCCGAAGTAAGGAATGGACCCACTTTAGGAGGAGGACAAAAAAGAAGCAAATAATATCAAATATGCCATCATTTTTTAAATTCTCTTACTGTAATGCTGTCCGTTGTTCAAATAAAAGAGGACACATATGAGTGGACTCACTGGTTTGTTGATCCAGAAAATGTCAGCACTGTCTGCAAGGGTCTCGTCCGGCCCAAAATCAGTCATTGGCTGGGCCTCGACCCGTGAGCTCTGCTTCCTCTTCAGCATGCTGGGGCTTGCCGTGCTATACAGAGAGTGAATCTAACAAAAGGGAAGGAGGCGAACCACACAGTCACCAAAGCTAAATGAGGAACAGGGGAGCACTCTGGCTGTATCCAAGTCGGGGCAGTAGCGCTCCATCTTTCTGAACTTTAATTATCTGAATCAAAATTTGGAAACAAGAATTTATTTTTTACCTAATAATCCAAAGATGAATGGGAAAAAATATGATTGTCCTCCATAAAACCAGAATTAAATTAGATTAAAGGTCTCCTAAACCACTATATAAATAAATCTCATGTTAATGACTTATATGAATAGTGACTTTATGCAAATATAATAAACATTACCAAGTTGTGATGTTTGTTCCACAAGGAAAACATCCCTGATTTGAATTGCCAGAGGTATGTACATTTAAACTGTACATGTTGCATCACTGAATGACCACTGTGATACACAACGCAGCACACATGAAACACAGAACAAGTATTTTCTTACTGGAACAGCTCCAGTAACTTACCGTTCAAAAAGATCATATGAGATCTTCATCATACTAAACACCAAGGAACCAAAAGAATATGCTGCAGTGTGAGGAGGTTTGACTTGGTGTTACCTGTCCTTGTCAACATCTTTATGTCTGTTTGTGTGAATGTGTGTATGCAGAAAAAGAAAACTATACAGGCCGTTTCAACATAAGAACACAAGAAGAAATGGAGAAAACTCTGAATGGAGACAAAGCGCACATACCAAAGGGAAAAGTAAAGCTGAAATTGCTCCAGCACTGCACATAGCATGCGATCAGGCATACCCTGTAAATAACACACAACAGTTAGTCAACATCATGGCTTATATGGTGTACAATACACTACCCACATCTACAGTACGCTCATAGAAGACAGGAATGCCCACCACGTCTGACATCAAGGCATATATGCGACACGCTCTGTGAGTGAGTGACTGATTGAGGTGTTGTGGAAGAAGAAGATGGGATAGAAGAAGACTAGCGGACTCACTGTGAGGCTCCTCATTGGTGCGTTCATCCCAAGGTCACAGTGGGGGTGGAAAGACCAACCAGACAGAGAGAGACAAGAGATGCAGAGAGGAGAATGTCCCAAAGATTTTGCGGTCCTGCAGCTGTAATCAGTGAATGGTATTGGTCATATGCAGGAAATATGTAGCCTCCACATACAACTATGCACTTAACACGTTGTCTTTCTTTCCATTAGCAGCATGTAGACAGATGTGCTTTCGTTTGGAAGATTTCTGATCTTATTTTTTTTTACTATCTCTGCCAAGATGTTCTTCACAATACATTTGATTACTTTAATTCGATTGCTAAAATACTTTGATGGCAGCCATCACTTTAGCAGGAAAAAGTTCCTCAAAAAACAACTAATAACAAAAATCTTGAATGTTTATTTTAGTTTGCTTTTAATAAATGAGTACTGTCAGGAAAGATATGCCACAGTTAGCACATTTAAATGTCATTTAGTTGGTGTGAAAAATGTGACAAATTGCTTTGAATTTGGGCAGAAGGCACAAACTCTAGTAGAAACTCTAGTAGAAAGAATCCAGATAAATCCAGAATTATACACATAAAAAATTACACGTTAATAGGAGGATCTTTAAATTTTAGATGACCAGTGTGACAAGAACACAGAGTGAAAGGACAAACACCACAGTGGCATTATTTGCTGATTTAAGCACAACCTTAACCTTGACCATTATCCTCTTTGGCTTCCTATTATAATTGAGAAGATAATCTCATTTTAAAGAAATTTGGAACTGATGGCCACCAAAATCACCCCTTTCTTTCTTATACAGTTTATAGTATTTCTATAGTATTATAAACAAAATTTTAATCTGATAAGTAAAACCACAAAATTGGTACAGACAATCCAAAGGTAAATCTTTCATTCTCGTGGCAAAACAGCAGCAGGTGAAGGGAATACAAAGTAAAGAATGCATCTGTCTTACCCTTGCTTCCTTACATGTTCTTCCTTAGAAAAGAAACTGTCCATCCTATAAACCCTATGTAGTTAGAAGCAATTTTCCAGGATAATTGCTACACTTAACATATGCAGATGGAGATGTGAAGAAGAGTGAAAACAAAATTGCAGGGTCTAAGTGCTATTATGTGGGAGTATAGGTGGCAAAGACTGCAATTACTTTCCCATTTGGAAAAAAGGACATGTTCTTCACATAGAAAGATGCAATCTCTGGGCAGAATAATTGTAACTGTACAAATTTGAGCACTCAAACTTTCTTGGTAAAGTTTTTTTCATTTATTTATTTTTATTTTGAGAGTATTGTGGCAATATCCACAAATGACAAAAACAAAAATGTGGGGAGCAATTCCAAATTGTACTGTTTAATCTATACTGTATAGATTTTAACTACACACAAGGATTTAGACATTCATATACACACATCTTAATTATATAAATCTCTTTTATCTAATCGAAATCTTTAATAATCAGTATTTTATGCAATGGCTCATATGATTGCTTTAAATGATCTGGCCCCTCCTTACCTCCCTGAGGTACTCCACCCCTACTCTCCTTATCTGTCTCTCAGGTCAGCTGATCTGCTGCTCCTGGGTGTACCAAGGTCTAAGGAAGCTCAGGCCTCATTTATAAAATGTTGCACAGAATTCTATACTGAAAAAAAGAAACTACAGTGGTTGGTACACCAAAGTGAAACTCTAAATTTAAAAACATTGCTTATGCACAGGTGCACACAACTTCCTTTTATAAATCCCAACCTTGCGGAAAAAGTTGCGCAGGTGATTTTGGTTCACGTCCCGCCCCTACACACACCCACTTTCTACCATAACCGGTCAATGAAAAGCAGCTCATAAATATGTGGGCATATGAATCAACAAGATTCTGAATGTCTGTGACATTGTACGGTGAATTAGGGAGACATGGAGATTATGGAGAGGCTCATAAACATAACTTTTCAGAGACTAAAATCAAGGTGTTCATTAGTGAGGTGGAGACACGGCATCATGTTTAGGGGTCACAATAGTGGTGTAATAAGACGACGTCCGCAGCACGACCGGGTTTGTCAGGACCATGTCCGCATTACAAATAACTTGTACATTAATAGAATGTGCATTTTTACAGTTCACATAGGCAACCTCATTCTCACATGGAGTCCTTATAGCAACATGAGTGCAGTCAAGCTCGCCGATTACATTTGAGAAGCCAGACATTGCTGCAAATTGTCTTTTTGATGTTGGCCTGTTCTCCCTCAGTGTCAGGAAACTTCACATATTCACCTGTCATTTTAATGATGCCGTCCAAAACAGCCAGTGTTCAGCGAGTCGGGCACTGTTACACTGGACCCACCTTTGTACATAATCATAAGAGCAAATCAGCTTATCAGTCAGTCGTGACAATTGGCCAGAAAATCCTCATTATCTCCGAACACTCTCCCCATCTTCATCCTACCATACTCTTCAAGAAGTGCAAGCACATTATGATAGCGTGACATTACGCACGTAGCGATATTTCTATACCCACTATAACTCGGATTGCTGGTCACCCTCTCACAATAAGCGCGATGAAGATTTTAGTACTAGCGTACTGCACTAATATAATAACTTTGAGCATTTTTATAATAATCTGTTTATCTGTGTGTTTGATTACAATAATACAAAATCTAGTGGGAATGCTAACAAACGTGTTTAATGATCAAAATAATCAAAATACTATTAAGCCCAGCCCAGTTGATGCAGTGGTACGCACGCTTCTGCGTCAAGTTTATTTTATAAATGCCAAAGTTTGTGTAGTAACGTTCTTGGAAATTTCAGGCCTGTTTTTTGCGTAAGCAAGCTTTATAAATGAGACCCCAGATCTTTTTCTACAATCGCTACTCCAAAACTGTGGAAAGAACTATCCCTCCACACTAGACAAGCCTTCTCATTGTCTGTTTTTAAAACTCATTTTAAAACTTTTTTTTTCTTTTTTGTGGATTTCAACTCAGCATGAGACTGTTTCTGTTTTAATGCACTTTGGTTTGTTTTATTTGTTGGTTTTATTTGTTTTTAATCTATTTATTTTAAAATTCCTTTCCTTTAAACTACTTGCAAAAACAATAAACACTTTGCTTTTACCATTTGTTTCCCTGTAAATTGTTTTATTTGATGTGATTTTCATCTATAACTTTGTTTCAGCTTTAAATTACTTCAAAAATAAAGTTGAGATGAGCATTTTAAAATGCCCCAGCTTTGTGCCTGCCACCACACACTTATTACCAAACTTCAACAGCTTATTCAACTGTTTGGTTTCTTGTTTTTTATTTTCCTTTTGATATTAAAGTCAGAAAACACAAATTTCTTTTACCTTATTTTCAACAATAGCAGGCAGATCAGTACAGACATAAGTAGCAATAGGAAAGAAATAGAGTTGAGAAAACATCAAATTAAAACCATCTTCTTTTTTTATTACTTCCTGAAGGATTTGTTATACCTGATTTAGCTTTTAGTGAGCTGTTGAAGATGGGGGCTCATTTCCAGCACGCATGTTGAGTCAACGATGCTCCCCTGCAAAAATAATAGTTACAGTAAGACTGCAAAAATGGCAACTTAAAGGGGCTTTTTGGATTATTACCTTGTTGCACTATGTGTTATATGGAGATGTTCACATTTAGGCCTCAAAAAAGACCAAAATATCACCTATTAATCATAAATGGCTCTAAATAGTTTGTTCAGTAAGTAGAGCCAAGTATCAGCAAGCAACACACAATACTACAAAAATTATGAACAGCTTTGCAATTCTAATTTATTTTCACATCTTGAAAAATTAACATAAGAAAAGATACATATTTTAGTGACAAATCTGGACAGTACACATCTACACAATCAAAATGTCCCCGTTTTTAACACTAACCAGCCACTTCGAGCACATGTCCTAATTTCTTTTGAGCACAAACAACAAATCAGTCCGCCATGTGGTAGAAGTTCCCTGCATGTAGACATGATCCAGGTGACTTGATCAAGTTCAAACCAAGCATCAGAACAAGGAAGAAATGGGGTTTAAGTGACTTTGATTGTATCATAGTTGCTTATGTCAGACTGGCTGGTCTGAGTACTTCAAAAATTGCTGATCTGTTGGGACGCATAAGCAACGAAATTCTCTGAGCCTGACCAGCTCAGCCTGCTGCATCCAGCTAGTGATGTCTCACTCTGCTCCTTCCACCCTCTAAATGAGGATGAAGTCTCTAAACTGCTAGCAAACTCTAAAACCACCTCCTGTCCACTTGATCCTGTTCCTACATGAATCCTGCAGATCATTCTACCCACAATCAAATCTGCATTAACCAATACTATCAACTGGTGCCTTCTCCTCTGACTTCAAGGAAGCTCGTGTCACCCCGCTGCTAAAGAAACCCACACTCAAACTGTCCTAATCAAACTGTCGTCTTTGCAGCTCTCCAAGCCTATAAATAGGTCACCTGTGGCCGCAGCACAGCGGCCCCCATTCCCTCTCTCTCTCGCATGCACGCTGGCTCCATTCAGCTGGAGCGCTGCCACACATTGCCGGTTTGAGAAAAAATGCCCGCATCACACCGATCTGTGGTACAAAAAAAGGTTTAGGACCCTTGCTTTAAAGTATTCTGGCAAGGACAAGTTTCCAAATCACATGTGTTACATAGGGGTCCCTCAGGGCTTGGTGCTCAGCCCTCTCCTCTTTTTGCTATACAGATTCTAAATGGTGCGGTCATAAGCTCTCATGGCTTTTCCTACCACTGCTATGCAGATGACACTCAGCTTTTCTTCTCCTTCCCACCTGACGATACATCCATCTTAATGAGAATATCCGCATGTCTTGCTGATATCTCTGCATGAATGAAGGCTCACCACCTTCAGCTAAATCTTTCTAAAACGGAGCTCATAGTCTGTCCAGCCAGTGCTTCCTTACATCTGCCAATAAGTGTGAACTTTGACTCTATAACACTTGTGCCTACATCGAAATCTTGGAGTCACGATGGATGACCAGCTGAATTTCAAGGTCCATGTTGCCTTGGTTGCCCGTACTTGCCGATTTGCTCTGTACAACATCAGGAGGATCAGACCCTACCTGACAGAGCACACAACACAGCGCTTGGTTCAGGATCTAGTCATTTTTTGCATTGGCTACTGCAATTCCTTACTGGCAGGCCTGCCGGCATGCTCAGTTACACCTCTGCAGATGATCTAAAACGTAGCACGTCTGGTCTTCAATCAACCAAAACGAGCTCATGTCACCCCAGTGCTAATCACACTGCACTGGCTCCCAGTTGCCGCACATATCAAATTCAAATCTTTGCTTCTAGCTTACAAGACAATAACTCAAATGGCTCCTGTCTACTTTGACTCATTAATCCAGAGCTACACTCCCTCTCCACAGTTACGCTCAGCCAGTGAAAGATCCCTAGCACTACCATCACTATGTGGGGCTAAATCACAAGCGAGACTCTTCTCCTCTGTTGTTCCTTGGTGGTGGAAAAAACTGCTAAACTCTGTTAGCTCTGCAAAGCCAACCTTGAAACAGAGGTGCTACAACAGCAGAGGGCCACACTGGACCTCACAGCTGTCAGCCAAGAACAGGAAACTGAAGCAACATTTCAAACAGGTTCATCACTGCTAGACAACAGAAGTCCAGAAAAGCATTGCCTGATTTGATTCAGCTGTGACTTTGATGGTACAATCAAGACATTGGGATGACACAAAGATACAATGCTTTGCATGGCTCTATATTAGCTATGGAAAAGGTTGGTTGGACTCAATAGGTTTACACATAAATATGTATAACATCAGAACAGTATAAGCTGTTTAGCATGAGCATATTTCTGGGTTTTTAGGAGTTTAGGAAAGTCGATCACCTAGAGAAAATGCATAATGGCTCAGGAGGAAACTCCACACACATTCCTTAGCTGACCAGTTGGTCCAAACACCAGATCAGAGGTACAATTTTCAATATAATAAACAAATGCACATCATTTATTTTTTCTTTCTCATTGATCATAGTCTGTTCTATTTTATCTCAATTTTAGCTTGTTTTTCAGTTTTAACAAAGAATTTGCGCATGGACTAGCTTGTGCCCATGATATTATTATAAACACTTCAACAGACCTGAAGATTAGCTTATCTTTATCAGATTTCTCTACTTGTCAATGGACTGCCAATCACAAAACTGTAAGTTTACCACCCCTGCAGATCATTACAATTGGACCATAACTCTGACCTTAAATTCATTTTCACATTACTTAGTGTCTGCTTCCTAGTATGAACTGGAATACGACATAAGACACTTGCTATGAGAGGAAGGAATGAAGGAAGAATGAGTTTATTGTCATCATCCGATGAAGAAAAAATGAAATAAATTTTAGCGACCTCCTTGTCCAACAGCAGTACTATATATTACTTACATGTATATGTATATACATAAGTATATACATAAAAGTAAAAAAACAATAATAGATAAAAACTTCTGAATTATCTGTCTCAGTCTTCAGAGGAGGATGGTATGATGAATTTGATGGCTAGTGGGTAGAAGTTGTGTTTCAGTCTATTGGTTTTGCATTTAATTAGTCTATATCTTTTTCCAGAAGGCAATAATTTGAACAGTCAGTGCCCGGGATGGGTGTGATCCTTGGAAATGTTGCTGGCTTTCTTTCTGAAGTGTGCAGTGTAGATGTCTCTGAGGGGGGGTAGTGATGCCCCTATGCTTCGCTCTGCTGCCTTCACCACTCGCTGTAGCTCTTTTTTGTTCTCCTTTGTGCAAATGGAGAACATACAGTATAGTAGTGGGCCAAGATGCTCTCTATGGATGACCTGTAGGAGTTTATGAGGAGAGGCTGAGGGAGGTGAGCACTCATGAGCTTCTGAAGGAAATACAGTTTCCGTTATGCCTTCACCACCTGATGTGTGATGTGAGTCCAGGTGAGGTCGGCTGATATAAGGACACCAAGGAACTTGACATTATTAACCCTCTGTGCCTCCTCTCCCCTAGTCCAGGTTGCTAAGTTTAAGAACCAATTTGTGGGGAACAATGGTATTGAAGGCTGAGCTAAAATCCACTAACAGAATTCTGACATAGGTGTTAGCCTTGTCTGTGTGTGAAAGGGCTATGTTGAGATCTGTGTTTGTCCTGTATGCAAACTGGTGTTGATCTAGGTCGGCGGGGATGCAGCTTTGTGATAAAAAAGTCTCTCAAAACATTCAGTGATAATGGGCGTTAAAGCAACAGAGTGATAGTCATTCAGAACTTTGTGGGATCTTTTTTCTCTTAAATAAGTTTTTATATTATGTTTACGCAGTGTCTGGGAATGTGTGCATGTACCTGTGTATATGTACGCAAGTGCATTGTGGAGGTGGAGGGGAGGGAAAGGGGGTTGGGGGGGGGGTTAAAGGCGTAAAATACTTTGTGTAATGTTTTTAATATATGACAAGTGCCTTATAAAAAAATTTGATTTCCATTGTGCTTCAAGTCAACTTTGTTTGTCTGCCACTTTGTGCTGCGAGTTGTGAGTTGAAAAAAATACAAGTTTAGAAAAGTAAGTAAAATAGTAAAACACAGATGTGACAAAAAGACTCTGAAAACATGTGAATCCAGACATAAATATATGATTATGGTACAAAGAATATGTATCTGACCAAGTAACCACATTTTATACATGATAATCTTTTGGACTAGTGATAGCCTATTATTCAGACTATTTTCTGTTTAAAGAATATAAGTAAACCAGTCTTAATGCCTTCAATGTTTAATACCGATAATGTCTGATTTACTATCATATTTGTTTTCAGCATCACTGTATTCAACTAGTGCAGCTGTCTCAGCTGTTCCGTTGGGCCAGAAATCTCAAATAGATGTTCCTACTGAAATAATAGTACACAAACTGTTAAACCTGGACAATGCTCAGAGGTAAACCCCATGACAGAAACACCTGGATTATATAAGGGCTTTTTTGAAAGTCTGGTTGCTTGACCTACTGTGGCTTATAAGGGCAACAGGGAAATCCTGAAATCATTTGCTGAAATTGCTCCTTTTCAACCCACTAAGCTTCTCCAATACGAAAAATCTCACATCAAGTAAAATGGCTGTCATCCCAGTGAATGTCAAGCACTAACAGTGCACCCATTTTCAAACAGAAAGCTGAATGAATGACACCGACACATTCAAGGTTACTATGGAAACGACAAGGAACAACACAAGCACAAAAAACAGGCTAAAAACAATAGATATACAGTAGTAAGGAAACGCATATGTTCCAAACGAAGTAAATATCATATATGGCAACATGGGCACGTGACAGTGCCGTAAATAAGAGACAGTATTCCACCAAGGCCTACTCCGAAGGATGAGATTTCCTCCACTTCCCGGAGAGCCTACCAGCTAGCACGCATCAGCATCAAGCGTCAGCCGCGTCCTAAAAGCAAAACAGCTGGATGCGCATCCACGTTTACGACCAGTCTGGTAGCGGATTAAGAAAACATTCTGATTCACTTACGAGAGGAGGATTTCCCTTTTCAGCCGTGTCTAGCCCTGTCCATGACATCAGCTGTGTTCTGGATGTGCTGGGATCGTGTGGGAGAGAGCGGGAGCGCGCAGGCTGCAATCACATCAACAGGACCAGCGCGTGCTGCGGTGGCGCGCAGTCGTTTCCAAGGTAACAGCTTAAAGCGCCTACTGCTTGTCAAATTCTCCCAAAATCCATGCATTTACCTTAATCAATGACCGGATCCATTTTGTCAAAGAAAAACAATCATTACGACTTGCACTTTATCAAAAACAAGTGCTTTACGTGTATGTATGGCTGACCTGATGTGTTTGGATGTATTGTGACTTTTACAGAAGGACCCAAGTAACTTCCACATATCTCACATTAAGTTTGTGTGTAACATCCAAAGTATTAACCTCATTTTTGGAGAACTGGTTCTGACTCTGAGTTAATAGACAATTACCATTATTACTAAAGCAAAAACATAGAAAGAAATTATGTTTATGTTATTTTATGAAGTTTAAATATTGGATATGTATGATATGGGAAAAAGATGGGGATTTGGGTTAATGATAAAAGGGTTAAAACATTTGATACAACAAATCAAAGCAGCAGAATTAATTCATATGAATAGTTTCTGCTTCTGATACACAATAATATATAAATTAATATAATCTGATAACTGATAGCCCTCAAAAACATTCTATTTGATTCATAAATAATGTTAGAGGTATTCCCTAGACCTATTTAAACTTCAGTAACTTAAATATGTTTTGACAGAAAAACATTTTAACCAGAAAATGACTATATTTTTAGGAGAATCTGTCTAAATTTGGGACACATTTGGTACAACACTGATGGTCACGCAATTTTCAAAATAGCATTTACACGTTTGGAGGAAGAACAGCAAAATAGAGTCATAGGGTATAATTGATTTTGTTTTAACATAGGGTAGACGTTATCGCACTGCAAAGCTATTGTAAATATTCTAAGTGACATCCGTAGGTTCCTTTCTTTGAAAGTCAGTTACAGTTGATGTTCTGTCTGAATGTGGGTAAAACTACCATCAAAAAAGAGGATAATAGAAAATAAATTCCTGAGAGAACACTGTTCAAATTATAATTATCTCTGTTTTTAAACTGTTTTATTTATATTTTAAAACCCAGCAGTCCATGTTAGTTTAAAGTAAGAAATTGATTCAGCCATGCAAAAATGCTTATCATGTTTTATTGTTGCGTAGAACATGTTTGACTTGTGGTATTTAGTTTGTTTTTTTATCTTTGTATCTTCTAATGTTAAAAATGTTCAAGTGTGCAACAGCTGAACTCAATGACCCCAAATCATTTTAATACGTTTTAGCTATCAGTATTTTTATTTTTCACATTTTTCCCTGTTACAGTGTCTGGAGCTCGATTTTGGATGCCGTTTATTATTAGCCACATAAAACAAAGAGCTGTTTGCGTGGCACAGATCATATGGAAACTTGAGGAGAAAAAAGTGAAACAAAAAATTACAAAAAGAACAGTCTGCTTCTAATTACAACTGGTGACTAAACTTTTCATTTTGGCAAGTTTCCCCTCTTCAGCTCCAGGACTGAGTCTGAGAGTCCAGAATAATCAAAGGCACTTGTATGCAGAGGACTGTGGAACTGGGATTGAGCCAGTTCAGGCCAGCCCTGCTGCTCTCTCCTTCTCTCCTTTTTCTTTTCCCTCACTCTCCCGTCCTGTCCTGTCTGTTCAAGGAGCAAAACAATTGGGAAATTCCTTCAAGCTACTTAACTTCAGGTTTCTGTGGAATTTAAACATGCACACTGAGGTTTTGGTGCAGTCCATTTTGGTGCCATTGTTTCTGATCCTGCTCTCTAACGTTGAGGACACTTTGTTACAGTCGGTGAGGTAAGTTCCTTTAAGGCTTGTGTTTTTCTTGTTTATTTTGAGGTAAGCTAGATACAGAAATAAGAAGGAGGTGCAAAGTTTTGCTGACAGACAACATTTGGAAAGTACAATACAGTATATTTTAGAAAAGCCTACAACATAGGAAAAGTTTGCACCAAAGGTACCTCTGCATGTTTTTTTTACATACTGATCCACTTGCCAGCTGTTTAACCTTGCATTACAAGTCACATGGTGAAACTATCAGGTTATACTCTGTAAAATGATATCACAGTTAGTGATTTTAAATGATTTTCTAGTTTGGTTTTACTTCCTGTGGTAGGTTTGAAGTTAAGTCTACACAGTACCAACAAGCGGCACATTAAGCTCGGTTAACATGAGCATGAGACTTGATCTCAGGTTTGTGAATCTGAGTCCCAAACTGCATGTAAAGTTTCTCTCTGGAGTCGTAAGTTGGAGGAGTTTCACCTGGGTTTAAGCTGACCCGCTGTGGCCCCGCTGTTTAGTGTCCTTTGGTGCTTTTTTAATGCCTCTTGTTTCCCAACACAATCCAAAACGATATATGCGTGGTTAAATTTTGAGTGACTGTATCCAATCGGGTATGTGAAGGATTGTTCCCTGTCAATGGTCTAATGGCAACTGAGAAAGTTGTCACCCCACATGAGTCAGAACAGGATAAAGGTGTTGAAATGGATAGTTTAGTGACAAGTAATCTTTTTGTCTCATGTGTTTGTAAGACAACTGGTAGTTTAAGTCACACTGTGATTGCAGGCTTGCTGATCATTACACAAATCTACTCACCGGTAGTAATCTTGCTGTCAGAAAAGGTTTTGTCCTTACATTCAGAGCTACCGTTGCAAGTCGTTTTGCTGTTGTATCTCAGTTTGTTTCTCCTGAAATACTTTGGTATTGTGAAATGGAGGGTAAAAACATTTAATGTGAATGCAAACTGCATAAAAGCCCTTATTTATATGTGTTCAGATTAGTTCATTTTTATGATAATTTATGCTGAAACATTTATTTATTTATCCTGACTAAATTGGCTCCCAAACCATGACTCCGTTCGGGAATAAGGGGTAGAAAATGGATGGATGGACTTAATTGATGCTGTTGCCTCACTAAAAGCAGTTTGCCATTTTGATCTCCGTCTCGGACAGTGGCCTTTCTGTGTGGAGTTTGCATGTTCTCCCCGGGTTAGCGTAGGTTCTCTCCGGCTACTCCGGCTTCCTCCAACAACGTCCATGCGCCTTGGTGAAAGGCTGTTTGGAGACTCTAAGTTGCCCATAGGAGTGAGTGTGTGTGTGTGGTTGTTTGTCTATGTGTGTTGGCTCTGTGATGGACTGGCGGCCTGTCCAGGGTGTACCCCGCTTCTCGCCCCATGTAAGCTGGGATTGGCTCCAGCCCTCCCGTGAGTGGTAGATAATGTATGGATGGATTGCATGTCTACATACAAACATTTTTTTCTCCCAGAATGCTGCATGCTATTTTATGAATGGGCTATTTAACCAATAGGGAGAAGAAACTACTCATATTGATTGTTAGTGTCACTGATAAATAAATAAACAAACAAATAAATAAATAAATAACAAAAAAAAAAAAAAATTAATAGCAAGAAATGCTCAAAGTAAGTTCAAACTGCTGGGTGGTCAGGGTCCAGGGTGCGATGAGAACACCTCATTGATGTATAACAGGAGAACAGCTGCTTCATGGCCCTCAGCAGGTAATATTCGTATTTCATCAAAAGGCATATATTGCTGAAATATAACAACTAGGTGTCAATAAAATTCAAGATCTAGTTAAAGCCAATATTTAAGCACCACCCATATTTTAAATTGCCAATATGTTTGAGGTAACAGGTATAAAATAGTCCAATTTTTAAAATGATACTATCATTCTTCTAATACATTCTTCAAATACATTATACTTATATAGCATATCTACTATGCTATAGATATGTATATAAAAAAACTCCTCCCTTCCCATCCCTGGGTAGAGCAGGTGGTTGTTCCTCTCAAGCTCGGGTTCTCTACCAGAGTCCTGGGAGCTTGAGGGTCCTATACAGTATCTTAGCTGTTCCCAGGACTGCGCTTTTCTGGACGGAGATGTCTGATGTTTCTCCATGTATCTGTTTATCTGTTGGATTTCTCCTGTGTAGGGGACACTGCCCCAGTGCTCCGATGACTACGGGTACTGTTGCTTTCACCCTCCAGGCCCTCTCCAGTTCTTTCTTGAGGCTTTGCTACTTCTCGTGTTCCTTTTTCTTTCCTTGGTCTCCAGTCCATATTCTGCACAGATGTTCTTGTACACTATGCCGGCTACTTGGTTATGGCGCTCCATGTATTCTTTACCCGCCAGTATCTTGCTTCCTGCTGTGAGGTGCTGGATTGTTTCAGGGGCTCCTTTGCATAGTCTGCACCTGGGATCCTGGTATGGTAGATCTGGGCCTCGATCGCTCTCATGTTCAGGGCTCTTGTGCTGCCATGATTAGTGCCTCTGTGCTGTCCTTGAATCCAGCCTTCACCAGCCATTGGTAGGAGTTGTTTATATCGACCACTTCAGTGATCTGCTGGTGGGACATCCCATGCAGAGGCTTGTCCTCCCATGATGGTTCTTCCATCTCATGTTCCTCCAGACTCCATTGTCTTAGACATTCACTAAGAGCTTCATCCCTTGGTGCTCTCTTTCTGACGTATTCGTGGAGCTTGGAAGTTTTATCTTGGATAGTGGTGTTGATGCTCACTAACCCTCGGCCACCTTCTTTGTGCAAATACAGTATATTTATTTACCATATCTACTATGTGAAGAAATTATCTAAATCTTAATTTGCCACAGTATAAGAATATGGCTCTTCTTAATTATCACCTCCATTTAAAATTTACTACACTGCAACAGAAAGGAGAAAAATTGAGCCAAAAAAGCCCCTTGGTTTGAAATAGAACATTTGTAACCTAGAGACATATTGAGACTAAGAAACAATTTAGCTGTTGATTATTTGAAATGTATCTATTTTTGCAGAGTGGACAGCTAAGAAAAATAAGGGAGGGTTGGAGGAGGAAAAGAATGCCAGGCTGTGTCCAAATGAAACAAATCTCACTAAGAAGGCCCATATATTGAACAAAAGAAACAGAAAGAAGAGCTTGACGTGATCATTGAAAAACAAAGGTTTTTACTTGCAATTTTATGCCTTTGAGTTATTTACCCAAGTGTTGTTGTTTTTTTTCTTGATGTAAATCGAAAAACAAAGTGACCATGATGTGAAGAGTTATGTTCTCGTTATTATTCTTCTAATAAGCACTTCTTCCACAAAGTTTCAGGGAAAAACTGTGAATTAAAACGTAAAGGATGTTAAACATTTCTGCATATCTTTGCAAAAGTGACTTTTTGAATGTGGATTTGATTGTGCAGGCAGCAGCATTGTAACCTTTTTAACTATTTACTTTTCAAAGCATGAGAACAACTGACATTCTGTGCTCTTTTTAGCCACGTGGGCCTTGTGTGCAAGCTATCCACGGAGTCATCCCTCCGTCGTTGCAGGACACCTGATGGCAAGATATGCAGTGGTAGGGGCAGATGTGACTGTGGCATCTGCATCTGCGAAGCCACTGAGCCAGGAAGATTCTACGGTCCTCGTTGCGAGTGTCACAACTGGGTCTGTGCTACGTATGATGGGCAAATTTGCAACGGTGTGTTGATTGGTCTCCCTTTTTATACAGATAAAAAACAAAAAAAATGTTTTCACCTGAGGTTGTCTACATGCAAAAGGTTCCAAGTGTGTTACAACTTGGATGTGGATTTTAGGGATGGATCTGTAAGAGTTGTATGTGATCTTTTTTTTACTGTGCACTTACAGAGGAGTTTGGCAAATGGATTCTCCAGCTGATGTTCAGGGTTTTTCAAAGTATTGGAAGAATGCTGCTCCTTTTAATGTCATTCAAATGTTTGGCCTTCAACAGGCACTTACATGCCATTTATTTGACATTAGGTAAAAGTACATGTCAGACTTGGAGTGTTTTTAGAGCTTTTTGCTTCTGCATATATTCTCTTTTCTTTCCTGCAGTGTCAGTAGGGAATCCGTATTGTGTCTTTAACATTTTATGTTACATTGACATGACTTCAAATGGTTTCATTGTGCAGCTGGTTGATTTCTTTTTTAAACATTACCAAGACATTAACTTTGTGGGGATTTGCATCTTTGATTTTATTTCACATGCTCTCTAAAAACACTTAACGTGTTTAAGTTTTGTTTAAGTAACGTGTTAAGTTATATTTTGGCTATTTGGTCTGTAGTTTTTCTTTATATTACAAATAACATTGAATAACTTTAATATAACCAAATCAACAAGTAGATCATCAAATAAAAAAATGCACATATAAATTAATATTTGACACCCAGTTACAGGTAAGCTTGTAGCATATACAAAAATTAATTAAAGTGTTAAAATTAATGATGTTACATACCACTAGCCCAAAAATAAATATATTGCTCTTATTCTCATTTTAGAGAAATATTTATTGCTCCCCCAGCAACCCTCAATTAGATTAAGCAGTATAGAAAAATTAATGAATGACCGAACAAGTTATATTTTTCTTTACCAATTTTAGAATATAATTATTCATTTGATCTTCTTGTAAAATGTAATTGTTTATACTTTGTCCTAATATTTTCGAGTTCCCTTGTTTTATCCCAGTCTGTTTATCGGTTACCAATACTGCCTCATAATTAAGCAGATTAGTATATGGCTTTGGCAGGGATAGATTTTGTAGTTGTAAATGTAGTTGACATGAAGATGTTAAGGCTCATCAGACAGCGATTATAGAAATCAGCCTGGGGATGCAGCAAAACAATAGATAGATGATACAGCTGTGCTACGCATCAATTTTAATTGATGTTTAAAATCACAGCTCCAAAGCAATGAAGTCTCATCCTATTAAATGCCTGTTGCCTCGATTCTTGTCGACTTTTGTTTTTTTTTTTTTTTTTTTTTTTTTTTTTTTTTCCCCCCCTTTGCCTTCCAAAGGGGAAACGAAAAAAAACAAAAACCAAAAAAACCAAAAACCAACTTTTTTTTTTTTTCCCTTTTTTTTC
>JBAMHX010000014.1:8197033-8207741 GCA_037177515.1 Pseudomugil tenellus | reverse complement strand
TGCTGAAATGATATGCAAAAGAACTGATTACTGAAATTGGCCTTTAATCTGTCATGTCACCATATACATTATTCCTGGTGTGCGTATCACTTTAAGATGAACACTGTCAGGTCAGGTAAAGGTTAGAATTGTTTTTCACACACTAATGGCCTCTCATCCACCTGAGTTTAACCTTACTCCTCTCCTGCAATGCCTCTTGGTACATGAGTTAAAATCATATCTTCATGGGTCTGTGTGGAATAGCATATACTTTGAAGTTTGATGCTTGATCCAATATGCAGAATTGCAAATGCATTCACACCATGTGGTTGTCCACCCTTTTGCTTCTTTAACACATGATTAAAAAAGCCCAGTACACAAACACACCATAACCACATTTAGTTGTCAAACACCAGCTCAGACCTGTTTGCACATGATGCACAAACAGCCTGATGCACAGCATGTTGAAGAAACCAGACTCACGGGGTTATAGTGCATTGAATTAAAACACTGCACAGACACATCCTCAAATATCTGAAGAGCCGCTTATGATAAAAATGAACACAACCCAGAAAGTTGACCTTTTCCAACTGATAAGTTTAAATTGTGCCTGAAGCTGGCATTTTTCACAGGAACCTGCCACTGTGGTAGCTGCATGTGTGACAAGAACGATGACAGGAGCTTGGTAACGGGACGCTTCTGTGAGTGTGATGACAGTGAATGTCTGGATGAAGACACGGGAGAAGTCTGTGGAGGTATGCTGACAATTGCTCCTCAGAGCATTTCCTTTGTTTAACATCTTCTTATACAAGAATTGTCCAACCATGGCTTTCACTGTGAAGCAGCTTATTCCAAATGTTAGCAACTATTTTCAATTTTACAAATATGTTTCAAGTATATTCTTTTGATATTAGTGCACTAATATTTTAAGACCTGTACTCAGCCATATTAATTAATTGTTTTGGATGCTACTAATGATATTAGTTTAAAGTCTGTGGAAAAGGGTAGTGTAACTAGTTATTACATACAATGATCAGCCCTATTTTAACCGTGCTTGCTGAAGACTGGATTGCTGGTTGCTCAACATCTGAAGAAAAGAACTGAATTTCTTTACTAGTGTGCCCAAAGCAACCCCCACTTTCTGTTTCCCTGGTGAGGGAAACCAAATGGTTTTTGTTATTTTGCTGTAGGAATGTTTTATTTAAGGAGGTTCTGATTTGTCTCCTGTCTCGGGTGCTGGAGACCTGATTGTAGAGATGCAGAATCTTGAGAAAACAATGCAGTTAGTTCAAAGGCTTACATCTCATTTAGTCATCCCCAGGAACAATCTTGAAGTGGGGGGAGAAAGGATGTCTTTGTCTCCAAGGCCCAGATCCCAAGGCCAAAATTTCTCTCTGTAAAGAGTCTGTTATCTACGGTCATAAAAATTCCAAAGATCATGAAATAGTTCTTAAAAAGTGATCTTTCTGGTAGTTTTGAGGATGGAGTCTGCTACATCACCATTGAAAAGCAAGAATCTGATCCAACTTTTAATAAGGAATGTGTTTTAGATAATGTTATAACAAAGATCACTATCCATTACAAGGTAACATCAGTCTCAGGAGCAAAATATGACTAAAAGTAAAGCCTTCTGGTTTAAATTCCATCTTTGCAGGTTTTATAACAAATTTAAATATACATGCTTTTTTTCATTGTTCATGATCCCCTCGGGACTTGGCCAGATTTTGTCCAGCCAGTTCAGAAGCAAAGTTAAAATGGTCCAGGGTACAGCAGCTTTTTGCACCAACTCAACCAGATATTGCACGATTATGATTTAATAAGTATGTAGTGAAAGACACAGCAAGTACACTTTTCAGTAGCATCAAAGTGTTTTTGTTTGTCATGCTGAACCTCCGAATTGAATTGTTTCACAATATTCCTTTTAAGAATATGCATATTAAAGGATGTGTTTTAAGATGTTAGTGTATGTTTGCTAATTTAGAATATTGTAATTTGCATAGGCAAACGCCTAAAACTAAAACTGTTACACTGTCAGATAATAAAAACAGAATGAATATATAGCTAAAAAAGTTCTAATTAGTGAATACAAAGATTTGTACAAGGTCATTTTCTGTTTTGCAACACTGCTAGCTGGAGCAGGGTACAATACACCATAGTCTTATGGTCTAAGTGTGTGTGTGTATGTTTGTGTGTGTGTGTGTGTGTGGGGGGGTGGGTTCTAATGGTAAGCTGAAGTTGATTAAGTATTTACAGGAATTATAAACTGTGACAAGTTTTCTTACAAAATGTGCAATTTTGAATACAACTAAAAACGTCTGAAATTTTATAAAAAGAACTTAGAAATTAGTAAACATGTGTGAATTGTATGTGTTGAATGTGCTTCCAGGCCATGGTCAGTGTTACTGTGGAAACTGTTACTGTGCTGCTGGTTGGCATGGAGACAAATGTGAGTTCCAGTGTGACATCAGCCCATGGGAAAGCAAGCGGAGATGCACATCTCCAGATGGCAAAATCTGCAGCAACAGAGGTCTGTTCACCCAGTTCAAAGTAAACACTCAGTCTCCAAATGTCCTGTTGTTAAGTACATAATTTTTTACAGGGTTTTTCCCAGTAAGTTTTAAAAAAAAATTGTAGTAAAGGATCAGAATAATCTTTTATTCCTTGTATAATATGCTTATAATTTTCCACCTATCTTGGCTTATCATTTTGAATCACAGAAAAAACATGAAATATA
Organism: Pseudomugil tenellus; assembly: GCA_037177515.1. NCBI lineage: Eukaryota > Metazoa > Chordata > Actinopteri > Atheriniformes > Pseudomugilidae > Pseudomugil > Pseudomugil tenellus. The sequence continues at coordinate 8,205,028 of JBAMHX010000014.1, read as the reverse complement.
TTCAAAATGTAACAAATGATAAAATGTGCGTGTTTTTCTTCACTTTCCCCATAAATATATGTCATTGCATCATATCGGTGCTTTACAATGTCATAAAATACTGGAATGATGACTGTTGCCCGGAAGGACATTTTAATGTCTGTTAGCACAGCCTCAGACCCATTACAGCACAGAACATCACAATAATACTTTCAGTATAATTATGTTGCTAGGAAACAGGAAACAAACATTTTAAATGGGATAAATTTAATTTCCTGTCTGTTTGAATCATCAAGAGGAGTAAAACACTTATCCGGTAGTAGTGAAACATGTGTTCTATTATCTCAGTTGTTATTCTTCAAGACCTGTGAAGATCTCTGGCTTTTACAATGTCCAGATTGTTCTCATACACTATATGTCAAATGCAAAGATATTTGTATTAACAAATAATTATTTATTCATTTAGAGTACCTCTTATATAGATATATTGAAAAATATGCTGTCTGAAAGAATATGCTTTACTGTCCGAAACTATTCCAAGAGGTTACCAATAACAAAACCTGCTTTATTTCAATTCATATTTAATTTAAGATTTAAAAAAGAAGTGGGATCAGGAGTATATTCTCATATGTTTATTATCATTCTGGTGTCATCAGGTATTACAAGAGATCACCAGGTCAATGCTGCTCTTATTTAATGACTACAGATGAAATGGAGTCAAGTGAAATATGGCGAAAGTGAGAACCCAGAGATCGGATTGGCTTAAAAAAATATGTACTGTAAGTCATCAGAGCTTGGCAGACAGGCAGTCAGAGAACTAGAGGCTCTAACTTAACTTAAGTGATCCTGTGGGATTTCAATAAATCTCTTTAAATTTAATTACTGTAGACTGGCAAATTGCTGGCTAAGAAGAAGGGTGAAATGATAGGCCACATGGAAGTCCAATTGCAAAGCTGTGATTTCTGGTTAAGTGCACAATTGTCATAGCATGAAGAACTGCATCATGAAAAACTGTGTCTGTGGTCTAACAGCCTGCTGTACTAGACAGAACTGGTTTTTTAAAGATCCAAAAATGCTTGTGCTCTGTATAGTTTTATGCATTAGAATATGAGCTTAACCATATTTTCTTATTCTGATAAAAAAAAAATGCACATTAGTTACATTTACATGGGCAAATAGTTCATCTGTCTGAAATCAATCTGATGCTCAACTATATTTAACTCTTTGTGTTTCTATAAACATTCTCCCATTCTCAACAAATGATTGAATCAAATATGTTATTATTTGATTATTTTTTCCTGCTGATCTGAAAAGATGTGAACTATCTGCATTAACTGAATGAAGGTGAATTGAAAAACTGACATGTTTACATGAGATCTACATGACATTTTTATTCTGATCGAACGTTCAGTTGGATCAAAGGCACTTTATGTTAACACAGCTATTGTCAGTAAATAATGTGTAAAAAATACTTTGCTGATTCTGTCATGCCTCTATTTTTTTTATACATTTTAGAGTAGGGCAAACTTCGAATTTTAATTAAAAAACAATACATATGGGAGGAGTAACCTTAAAGAAATGTGCAATATCTGTGATTAAAAACATCAGAATTAGTCAGTTATTAAATACAGTCTTAAACTTGCTGTAATAAACATTAATTACTTTGATAGATTATGTATCAGAAAAAATGTCATATCCATGTTTAATTAAGTTTTTAAAATATGTTTGTGGAAAGTACTGCTCCATACAAAGGAAAGGTCTTTGAAACATTATCTTTTCTTATTTTGTATACAGAACAACATATTGACATATAAGTTGACACTGATTGGGACATAAGTATAATTCTTTCATGGAATTAACCCCTGCGCTGATCCTACTCTAAAAGAAAATTAAATAAAATAGAATATAATAAATTCTTTAAATCACAATTCCTGCTAAAAAGTCAACTGGTCGAGGAAAGGTGCTGATATAACAGAGGGATGATTTAAATCAGAGATATTGACTGTTTTATGAGATGCTGCATAAGGTCTCATCTCTCCTTTGCTAATCAGTAATCATCATCTTCTACTGCACATGTGTCAAAATCAGGTCCTGGAGGGCCGGTATCCAGCAGGTTTGAATGTTCCCTGCACTAACACACCTGACACAAATCAAATGGATCCAACAGGTTCTTGTCAAACTTTTCATTAATTTCATTCAGCTATGTTGGAGAACGGAGACAACAAAAACCTGGAGGGACACCGGCCCTCAAAGACTGGACTCCGACACCAATGTGAATCTACAGACTCTGATAAATGAGTGAATGATCTGACTGGCAGTAGCCAATAGATAATTCTGTTTTATCCCACCAAACTGTCGAGCCCCCTCTGTCTTTTGGGTGCTCCTGCCTTCTAATTATACATTATAAAACATAATGCTTCAGGATAAATACATGACTTTATATATTCTTTCTTGATAAAAAAAAAAAATACATATCATTATAATGTCAAGCTTAGTGTACAAATAAAAAGAGACAAATATGGAAAAAAACAGTAAATTTACTCTCTTTTATTGTTAACAGGACATATACAGACATGAACTTTTACAGGTATTTTAGCCTGCTCTGTTGGGGCACACTTGTGACATTTGTGGCTGGCAGAGACATTCATAGATCTATTAATTCAGGAATCCAAGATTATGAGGTGGCGAGGGAAACGGAGCATAAGAGCATGGGCCTGACATGCGCCAGCCACAGTCCACACGCTTGCCAGCTGGCCCTGCTCCCCTGGGGTTCCCCATGCTCTGTCTCTACTGATAAGAGTAAATGGGATTTCCATTGGCTGCAGCTCAACTGACGCCTGGGCTAAGATGTTAAACAAATTAAACGAGGAGGGGAAGATCAAGATGAAGGGAAAAAAATGAGTGTTTATCATATTGGCAGCAGTATTTAAAAATATTTTCAAAAATATATTTGTATTTAATATTTATTTATATTCCTTTTCTGTTTGGGCCGAATAGAAGAAATTATTTAAGAAAGCAAGCAAAGAACTGTAGGCTTAAGCACCCAACGCATCTAGCGAATAAAAACACATCATGCCTATGTATAAAAGACTGAAAATTACCTGTTTCATCTGCATAATTTAGATCAACTGCATATTTAAATGTATATATTTTAATATACATGTGACTTTGTTCTATTACATGTATAAAACCTTATCTTTATGTAAATGTGTGTTTGCTGTGCACATTAGGGACCTGTGTGTGTGGGGAGTGTAACTGTTACGATGTAGATCCCTCTGGGGACTGGGGAGACATTCATGGAGACACCTGCGAGTGTGATGAAAGGAACTGCCACTCAACATATGATCGATACACAGATGACTTCTGCTCAGGTTAGAATGGTTCTTATCTCTTTTTTAAAACTTTGACCTTAAAAGAAAAACAAATCAAATCATATTTATTACAGTAAGTAGCATTTTGTAGGTTCAGGAGCATAAAGTTATGTTTATCTGTGCAATGTGCATCTTTTGCTCAGCACCAACATTCCTTTGCTGTCCCCTGCTAATATGGTGGTGCACTCCACTGAAGTAAATTGTCCATATAACTTAAAAATGAACTTAGAGTAACTTAGAGCATTGCAATGACCTTATCATTTTATTGTAATTAATGAGCAAAGTTATACTAATGCTGCAGTTCCTCATTAAATCTAATCATTTACTCTACCCTTTCTCGTAGTTCCACCAGCTTTTATTTCCATCTCTAAAACCAACCCAACTCTCCGCCCTAAATGGCATGTTCATGTCTCATCATTAATAACCTTAACACTCCCTCAGACCTGTATAATTTGAATTGGTCTTTAGGCAAAACCACCAATTTGCTTTGCAGCAGCACTTCCTGAAACTTTTCCTGTCTTTTTATCAGGTCATGGCCAGTGTAATTGTGGCAGGTGTGACTGCAAGGAGGGATGGGCAGGGAAGAAGTGCGAGCATCCTCTGTCTTGCTCCTTGTCTTTGGAAAGCAGTATGAAGAAGTGCAGAGGAAAGTCCAATTTGCCCTGCTTCGGACGAGGTACCTTGTCCTTCAGTTGCTATAGGACCTTAGAAATTAAATGAAGGTACTTTATATGTAGCTTAAACACATGTATGTCTTTTCTAAACATATTTTGTGTCACAAATCATGGCTGATATGTTAAATCTCACCTTGAGTTAGTACTTAATAAGGTAATCAGATTTGTTTAAACATGAGTAATTCAGGAGTGGGCACAGTAAAGTCTGTTGTGTTCGGCTGGTCTCTTAGTGATTCAACTTAATAATGTAGTTGGAGGTGGGTGATATCACAAGTACTCAACCTACTTGCTCTCAAAGCTTCTTGATTTGTGAGGGGTTAATGTGAAGCATTGATTTCATATTTCATTTGGCTGTGGGGGAGGTCAGTGGGGAGTCCGCAGCTTTTCAGCTGCCGCTTTGTTCAGTATGAAAAGCAAGGATATGTGCACTGTTGTCTATTGTATGTTATTATAGCAGCCACAGATATCCTTCACACCCATGGCTGCTGATTAAATCAAAAACCTGAAGCCACACAAGGCAAGGCTGCTGCCATGGAGATAAATACATTAGAATAAAGTAAGCATCACTGCAGGCCAATAATGGACCAACAGCACCAAATGGAGACTCAAAACATTGAAATAATGTGCTGCTCTTTTAATAAATCAATTGTTCATTACATATTGTGTCAGACAGACAGTTATTTTGACAGCCACAAGCCAATACCACAAGGTTGAGAACACATGGCGCTCCCACTAACATTATGACACGGCAAAGATTAACTTGTGCTGGGAGAGTTAATTAACTTTAATTCCTCCAGCAGTACCTTAAATTATCTCCAAATGCTGCAACAAAATGGAACTTTAAATTACCATGTGCAATGGAGAAAATTAATGGGATTCATGAATGCTTCCGTCTCAGTCTATTCTGTTAGCAGTGCGCATTTCTTTCACCTGCCATATTCCTGAACAATGTTTTTCTGCATATACTTAAACGAGTAATGAACAATGTGTGCTAGAAATAGAACTGGTGAATGCATTGGGAGAGAATTAAAGTTTCATCCATAAGTATTAATAGAAGCATTATCTGTAAGTGATGAATTTTTTAATATCTGCTTATTGTTTATCCTCCTCTGTTCTTTGTAATAAGTCACTTAACTTGACAAACTGAGGATGGAAACTCTGTGAAAAACAATCATTATGGATGCATGTGTGTGTGTATCCATGGATTCAAGTGCATCCTTTTATTTACCTCATTTCCATGTAGTGCACATTTGGTTTAATGTTTGGATATTCTAAACATTTGATGACAAATGAATTCATTACATGGCTTTAATGGTGAAACTTAAGTAAAAGTAAAGGAAGCCGGGGAGAAAAGGAAGCAGTTTGGGCCCACAAGGAACAGTGAGGGAGCGAGCAAGAGAGACAGAGGGAAAGTGAAGGAGACAGACGTTGAAAATCACTTAGGCATGGATGAAAGCGACTGGTGCAGATGGCAGCTTGAGCGGAAAAGCCTTGAAATTTGAAACAGCAGTTTCAGATCCTTTTTTCCTAAGAGATGGAGACAGAGACGCTTGTGGATAGCGCATTCCTTTTACTGTGGTATTTCCTCAAGGAAACACCTGCTTTCAACATCTTTCTTGCTGATTCTTAGGATTCCTCTCTCTGCTCTGCACAGAGTGGCCTGCAGTACACATTAACTGTGAGACTCACTTTCCAAATGACTTTTCTGCATTGGTTTAATCCAGATATTTTACCGGATTATGTAAAATATCTGGAATTACCTTTATTCTTGACCCATGTTAGGAGACAATCATATATTAAATGCATCCTGTTGGATAAATGCAGCCCTCCAAAGATTGATGACATGGTTTCTCTTATACACCAGGATGAAATGCAGAACATTCTTAGACTGAATTTATTATTTTAGTATGATGTTGAACTATCTGTCACGAAATAGAATATAAAATCAAGAGAAAACAAAAAATATTAATCCTAGAGAACCCAAATTTAGCCGCTGTGTACATTTGAAATCCAGTTATCTATCATGCAGCAAGAAAAAAATTAAAACATTGTTAAATGGTTCACTAATAACATTTCTAAACATAAAATAGTTTACATTTAAAGTGTTTGACCCTGTGGGTTCCCCAGGGTTAATAATAAAATCATTGATATAGATATCAAAACTGCTCATCTATAAGGCTAAGAGATTAACCTTTAAATAAATCTTTTAGACACTAAGCCTTCATGGTGATCACTGATATCAACAGTAGATATACTATACATTCATATGTTGCACCCAGATGTTTGTGATTGTTCACATTGTTTTCATTCAGGTTGTTGGGCCTAGACGGCATTATCAAGAATCATCAACAAATAAATCCTGATAATTCATAAAACAATTAACAAATTAACTGTATGCAACCTTACTTGACAAATCCAGACTTATATGACTGAGAAATGTCACAGTCTCAAAAATTATAAGATTTTTTAAGAATGTTCTTTAGGCAGAATTGAGGCGTCTTCTTTTTACTTGAAAACATGTAAAAAGGTTTTAGGAATTTTGTCTTGCAAGTTGTGTCTCTCGCAACTCAGTATGTGGGAATTTCACACTCACTGTCACACCTTTAGTTTGGTTTGTGTTTTAACTGCTCTTAATTCAAGCAAATCAAAGCACCTGGGCATCACAACAGCTGTTATACTGTTGATTTTCCAATAAAAACACAGTTTTTAAAACACTTATTTGCTTCATTTTGCACATTAACGCTTCTTTATTTCTACTAAAATTGTCTTAGTATTATGTCAGCTGTGCCATCATTCAAGTGTTACCCCTAGCCAGCATGTTAAATGAAACACACAAACACAGACTGATGTGGATTGTTTGACAACTGCAGAGATAATCGATAAGGCAGGGTATACATGACATCACCAGTTGCTAAGGTAACAGAGTCCTCCAACCAGATGGTTGTATGTTGTCTGAGAGGCAGGTAGAAAGATTGGTGTAAGTGTTTTTGTGTCTAAACAATTGAGTTGGTCATTAAAAGTGACACTGATATGACACTGACAACACATTTCATGTTGCTGGCAGTCAAGTGGCTGTCCTGTAAATTTTTGTTCCTCACTATTTATTGCCACTAAATCCACTCAGTGAGTAACCAGAATTTAAAGCAGGTCAAGCGCACATTACAAATATGATCCAGGTGTTATCTAGTGCCGTTATAAACAAAATGTTCGCTGCAAGGCAGCAAACATGCTCAGAGTAGTGAGAAAGGAGTTTGCATAAAAGAGATATCAAGCTGCTAAAAAGAGAAAAAGAGTGTGTGTAGGGGGGGGGGGGGTCGGGCCAGGGGGTAAGGATAAGATGGACTCAGTGAACTGTAAAGTCTCTTTTGTGTAATTAGCTTCCTCGGTGGCCAAGTTACATGAATCCCTTGCAGGTGTTCAGAAAATGATCAACTGCTGTTCTTTTTTATTCTTGTTAGTTACGCATAAAAAATGATAAGAAAAAGTGACACAATGGAAGTGAAAAATGATGCAACTTATAATAAACATCACCTCTGAATATCATTCCTACTGAGGCATAATTAATGTGTTATTTAATTATTAAGTACAGTCACATGACAAAGTTATTTTTAGTTTATTTAACTGTAAGGAAAAAAGTATTTATGGCCTTGTGTTATATTTTGTTGTGAAAAAAAAAAAAACTTACCTCCAAGAATTATGTCTAAGCACTTCATTTGCCACCTGCTGCCACAGTTACAAAACCCTAAACCTTTATGAAAGCACATGAGCTCAGCTTCCGCAGTCGAGAAATAAATGTTTAAAGAAAAAGTTATTTCAGAGGGCTGCACGGTGGTGAGGTGGTTAGCACTGCAGCCTCACAGCAAGCAGGTTGCCGGTTTCGACCCCCGGTTCGGGGGTGGCCTATCTGTGTGGAGTTTGCATGTTCTCCCCGTGTTAGCGTGGGTTCTCACCGGGTTCTCCGGCTTCCTCCC
>JBAMHX010000014.1:8164761-8188065 GCA_037177515.1 Pseudomugil tenellus | reverse complement strand
ATACATATGTATAAATATGACCCTGGACCACACAACCAGTTGATGATATTGCATAAATTTGTGTAAAACACTGATCTTCACCCATACAATGTTTTAAGCGCTATTGCTAAACATATTCTGACTCGTACATTTTTATTTCTATGTGCTGATTAATCAACTGCTTTCTTTTATTTAAGTTCGCAAAAAACAACAAAAATACATTTTTTATATTATTATTCCGTAGCTCATTCGGACATTGAAATTATTCTGCTCCTGTAACAAAATGTACGTGTACATCACTAGTGATTAGTGTATCAATGTTTGATAGAGATTGGATTGATACTCTAAGCTTTTCAAATGAATCGATATGTTTTGCCTCTATAGCTAAGTGCACAGGAAATATGCCCTTTGCAAGAACCTTCATACAAAGATTATATTTAAAACGACATCCAGAATCATCAATCTAACCATGAATGATTTCTCAGGCTGTGAAATATTTATTTTGGATGTTTCTAGTTCTTACATTGTCTGACAAACAATCGATCAAGCATTTCAATCATTTCTGCTTGTCATTTTGTTTGGAAATTACTAAAGGGACATTCATCTGGTTCAGACACATATAATAAGGAAATGATGCTCAAAATTCTTTTAGATAGGATTTCTGTACTTGTGTAAATTGTCGTGAATTAACTTCATTCTGCTTTTCCACAGCAATGAAGACTATATTGTTCTCGCCAAAGCGGTCTTAAAAGCCAGGGGTATATTGACTCTTCTCTAATGGTTTTCTTCCTGAATACTCATACTCTCCAATTCAATTCACAAACACTTTATTTGTCCCTGAGGGGCAGTTTGCAGGGTCAGGTAGGGTAGAACAACAATGAAAAAAGATTGCATAGCTGTTGTCCTCTGAGTGCTAATGTCTTTAGTTATTATTAATATTATTATGAAATATATTTAGAAAGAAAAAAGTTGCTTACATTTAACATGGTTTGATCCTAGTGTGCCATCACAGTGTATGTAGAGCCCAAACTCTAGAGAAATTAATTAGTCTCTGAATTATTAGTGCTAAGTAATTAAACTGATAGTAGTGTTTTAGGAGATCCCACAAGATTAACATTTAATTTATTCCAAACTAAAGTTTATTGCTCAGCTATATCTATATCTCAGCTAAATCTTCTAGAAGGGGTTGTTGTTGGTTCATTATGTAGGCTACAGATGATACTTACACAATTGTGTGTATGTCTGTGGACATAAAAATAACAACACAAAAGGACACAATATTCATGTAATTCGGTCAAATATTGTTCTTAATAATCTGCTGAAGTCAACTCCAATCCCACTGTCTAAAAAGTCCATTTCTTTGAAGTGGCACTGAACTTTATTTCTAACATTTCATTTTTAGGTTTAGTTATGTTCTTCAATAACTGTGTTTTGGCTGTGTTACACACAACACATTACTTGTTAAAGGTCTTATTTTTAGGGATCAAAACTGATACACTGTAAAAGCTAAAATTTCAGTAAGATTAAACATCTCAAATCAAGGACACGTATGCTTATTTCTTTAAAAGTAAGATCATTATTCTTTACTTTGTAGTTTTTTTAAAGAGATTTTTTACTTGTTTTATGAATTCTTGACAAGGTTAATGTTCCTTGAAGTAAGACAAATTATAGGCGAGGATGTTAGCACTGTAACCTCACAGCAAGCAGGTTGCTGGTTCGATCCCCGGCACGGATAGGGGTCTTTCTGTTTGGAGTTTGCATGTTCCCCCATGTGAGTTCTCTCCGGGTTCTCCGGCTTCCTCCCACAGTCCAAAGACTTGCACCTTGGAGATAGGCTGATTGGAGACTCTAAATTGCCCGTAGAAGTGAGTGTGTGTGTGTGTGTGTGCATGGTTGTTTGTCTGTGTGTGTTGGCTCTGTGATGGACTGGTGACCTGTACAGGGTGTATCCTGCCTCTCGCCTGATGTCAGCTGGGATTGGCTCCAGCCCCCCGCAACCTTTTTTGGGAGAAAGTGCTAGGCTAGATGATGGATGGACCTAATTTTTGTTTTTTTTTTCTTATTTTTTAAAGCCAGTTTTTGTAGTGTAAATGATTATTTGTTGGACATGCAATGTATTTTTTTAACAATGGCTGTTGAAGCAAACCCTCTGGGATGTGGCCAGAGTACTTTAGTCATCATCATGTTTACATTTTCATTCATTAACTTCTGGTTCTTCACTATAATTGGCAAAAGCTTTGAATCAAAGACAGTATGAGGAAGAATCTGTGGGCAGTGAGATGTTTCATCGTTGGCAGACTCAATAAACTCAATATCCCATTCCATCATCCAAAGTCTTTGTACAAGAGGCCACATTGCAAAGTGAAATAATTGTACACTTTGCACTTTTACTGATGAAAATGAAAATTTTGTTTGCATCATACTGACCAAGATACGGAAACTGGTTTAACAAAAGTTGCACAAAAAAATAATCGTAATACATGCTGGATTGCGCTGAATCGCGCAATTGCTGGATTGGCATAAACTGCACACGAGTCCTCCTATAACACTGGGGAATCCAGCTACCTAAAAACCTATTTGTCTTATTCAAATAATCTTGAGTGCGTGGATACCTAATAAACCTCGCCATCCGGCGCGACATTGGATTTAGGAAAACAGCAAGGTTGGATAGGTGATATATTTTAATAATTAGTTCCTCTCTCATTCCAAACAAGCTAACACGAGGAGGAAATATGTGTTCTCTCTGTCATCTTTGATTATTTCTATGTCTGTATTGCAACAATCACTGCAGCCATGTGTGAGCAATTACACATTGCCCGTTTGCATGTCCTTTTGATACGTGCTAAATACAGACGCAGTTTCTATCAGCAAAATTACTTTCAGGTTTGATAAATCGCTTTGCGTGTGCTAAAATCATATTTACATGTTCTCCTCCCACTCCATGTAGAATTGCGTGTGAACGCCCCAATTTACATATTCATCGAGGCAAACGTACTAACTTGAGGAGGACGCGCAATTTTGCACCTTTGGAAGACGCAAACACTTTTACTCACTGTTAGTAGATCAGTTTGTATTTTTTTAAGCGTGTGCAGTGTGTTTGCATGCATTTTAGTACATGCAAACCTTTAGTAAACCTGGCCCTTAGTCATAAATTTTTAGTGAAGCACTATATTAACACTGAATTCTTTAGTACTGGTTAACAAATATTTTATACTTTATTTTTTGCAGCACTAAATTCTGAGAAATAGACAAGCTGCGTCGAGTCTAGCCTTGCTCTGCGCTGCAGGGCTCAAGAATGAAGATGAGCATGCTCTTCATGCTCCCCTAAATTCAGACACAAGAACTATCTTCACACTCATCTTGCTCCCTTGTCTAACCTCTCACTTACCTGTTTCACTTTCCCTTATTCTCTCCTCTCCGTCTGCTTCCTCTTATCTGTGCGGCTTCCTGTTGATCGGTGGAAGCGGATAGAAAATGGAGAAATTGAAAACACAGCTGGTGGACCTCTTGGTGGAAGCTTTTGAAAAATAAAGCAGGTTTATCTCTACCAGTCCTTAATATCTTATTGTCGGGTTGTTACTCTTGAGAGGCAAGGAGGCATATACACTTATAGCGAGGAAGAGCAGGTTTAAAGTGTGTGTGGATTGGTATCCTGGTGGTAGGAGTGTATTAGGTGTTTCCACAAGGAACATTTGTGTGCACTCTAACATGATTAATAATCTGTGTCAAAGAAAGAAAAGAAATACAGGAGATAACACAAATAGTATTCATAAAAAGGAAGAATGAGAGAATACACATATAATATCACTATTTCTTTTTTATTTTATGTGTATGTTCTAGGTTCTTGTCACTGTGGCCAATGCATTTGCTCTCCGCAAGAATGGTGGGTGTCTGGAGAGCACTGCGAGTGTGACGACCGGGAGTGTGATAAATATGATGGTCTCATCTGCACAGGTAAAGAAACAAACCCATTAAGTAAATGTTGTAAAAAAACAAAACAAAAGGAAAAACCAGAAAGACACAAGAGTCGAAGAATCTGACCTGTTTAACCTGAAGTAAACCATATTAATGAGAGAACATTACAAAAAATCTGAATATTCTTAATTTAACTAGCTGCTGGAAAGGAGCTTTCCAGAAACGTAAAAATACAATCCTGTGTATGAATGAATTAGTAACATGAACATGATTGATGTTTTCCAACTTTGAAATAGGCAATTATATGTAAATAATCAATTTAATAGCTGAAATTCACATAATTGCATTTAAATTTCTTTTATTCTTGTTGTTAATTTAGAGTAGGTCTATTTTTTGCGTGTTGAGTCCAACTGGCAGCCTGTGCAAATATGAGAAATGACTGCAGCTCTTAAATACACACAAGTTCCAAACCAAGCGGATCCCTGCAGACTGGCTTTAGTTGTCATTTTTTGCAGCAGAAATAAACAGCTATTATTAAGGCTTGGAGTTATGCATTATTAAGGTCTGGGCTGTTTTGAGTGACAGATGAGTTCAGTGGTCCTTATCCAATGGATGTGCAGTGTTTTCTGGCTGTTGGTCAAATCCATTTTATTGCACGTCACTTCTGGCTTCAAAGATAGTAAAAGCTGAAGTCCACAAACCTGGGAGCGTGTTTGTAATGACTGTTTTAAGTTTTATGCAAAATATATTACCTCTACCACAAATATTTATTTGTACTTTTTAAGTTAGGCTATGTATATTGGATCTATATTGGACCTACATAAAAAGCACTACTTTATGAATTCAGATGAACATATGAAATTCTGTTTTTTTTTTCTATCACTGCTGATAATTTAAAAGCAATGTGGGTGGTAAGTTTTCTAATTATTGTTTAAACTTACTTAAACAACTAAATAATCTCCCCACATATAATTTAGCTTAAACATAATGATTTTTGCCCAAAGATCCATTGGAACAACTGTAATCATGATGAGTGGCTCTTATCATAATTTCATGCCTCAAAATATAAAGAAATATAAATTAGCATCACTGGCCTTTTATGTGCATTCATGTTACTTAAACATCTTCAAGTAAGGAAACAAATATGGAGCAACATCTTTTTGGAAGATGTGTTACTTAATGCAGCCTAAATGTGAAAATAATTATATGCATAAGAATTATTTTAATGGTACGGTATCTACATGATGAGACATTTCTAGACAGGAGAGTTTGGAGGGAAAAAAGAGTTCATCTTCTCATCAGATAACAGTGATGGAGTCGTTTTTACCATTGTAATGATTAAAAATATTATTTGGTAAGTTTGCCAAGAAATTACTCTGCATCTCAGGATTTCATGGATCCCTGAAAGCTGTAGATTCTCATTACACGTACAACTGATGAGTGATGTGGAAAATTTGGCCGATTAGGAATGCTTGCTGGTTAATTTCATGCTCTGAATACAATCATTTTAGCAAACATTTCAGAAAAGAGACATGAAGGTCTGTTCAGCTTTCTGCAGAACAAGTAAAAGGAAAAAAAAAGATTTTGTCACCAAGCAACATTGTTATATCAACTAGTTGCAACAACAGCTGTAATCACCTTCAATATTTCTGCATCATAAAATACCATCACACAAGTGGTTTGAATGACGTTCCAATAAAACTAGCTAATATTTCTAAATATTATGCTGAAAATTCAGGAATGTATCAACCATAAACAAACATCCTCCTACTTAAATAAGGCTCTAATAAGATGACTTTACTTAGATGCAGATATTTTTCCCAGACAACAGCATTCAAACCATAGGTGACTTACTGCTGCTAAACACAAACACACTATTCTTCATCTTAACTTTGAGTTATTTTGAAGATTTTTTAAAGAAGTTTAATTTTGATGTTTGTGATGTTTGTTAATGCATGAAGTTACAGGAAGTTTAAATTTGCTTAAAAAAAGAACTGTCAAACTTTTTCATGGGGTTGGGGGCACATTAACCTGAGCTAAGAGGATCTTCTTTTTCTCACTTACTCTGTAGCTGTTACCTCAATTAGCTCCTTAGACTTCCTGTGGAGCTATTGGGGAGCTATACTCCTATAGATATATGGCTTGTGACAGGAAGTCAGCAGCAGTTCTGTCTTCTGTAAATTTCTTTATTTTTGACCCCCCACTCACCAATACACACACATATACTAAAAGATCATATATAAAAAGTCATATTTATCATTTTAATGTATGTGTGTATATGTATATATGTACTGTATGTATGTACATTTTACCGTCCTAATCAACTTGGCTGCCTCTCCCCCCCTCCTCCACAACCCTATCTGAGTGCTTCTGCACCCAGGGATGCAGGGTGCGAAAAGAGGACCCTTGTTAAAGGTCAGACGTGATGGCACAGCTCTTTTAATTCACAGCTTTTCTTCTCACATCCTCTCCCAGGGAACGGGTTGTGCAATTGTGGGAACTGCGAGTGCTGGGAAGGCTGGACAGGGAATGCTTGTGAAATCTGGATAGGAGCAGAGTAATGAGGAGAGCAGGACACTGGGGTTAAAATCCAGAGTTCCCCACTGCCCTAAGCAACCAGAGGAACCGGCGCCAGTCACGACCAGCCTGTCTTTACGTCACAGCCTGAAAGCCCGCGAGGAAGACTAAACATAAATGTTACCCTGCAAATTACTAACATTTATTATTTTATTGTACTGGTTACAAATGATCCTCATTAAAACGGGGTTTGTTGGTGAAGAGAACAACCGTTTTAACATACTACATTGTAAAATGTATATTTTCAGAATTATTTTTATGTATTATTTGTTTTATACACACACACAGGTATGGATGTGGTACCCATTAGATACAAATTCTGGAAAAAGGATGTGTTGGCTTACATATTAGTAGATTAGCAAGTCTATGTTTTTTTTTTTTTTTTTTTTACAAATACCATTCTGCATATCAAACTGGACTGAACATTAGCTTGAAAGCTCAAGGCAGAGGTTACTCTTTGAATTTTTTATTTCTTTTTCATATTAAAACATTAAATGTGCCGCATGACACCACAGTTTGCATGGAAAACAATGCGCAGACCTTAATCATACATGGTTACAAATCTGTTATAACATGACATAATTCTGATGGGCATACTCGCCATGGTATATTATATATGTTTTTGAAAATAAATCATTTTAAATATCGCCTATTCTTCTCCACAAGGAAAACAATCTGACATGTAAATCTACACTATCCTAGAAGTGAAAAGACTAAAGTGGAAGAAACAAAGAGCAGGGCATAAATAGTTCAGCTGTGGCATGCTGGCATGTCCATGTCACTTCAAAAGGTGGTATCCGGGGGTGAGAGCTGCTTTGACACAAGAGCTCTGTCACCACTTAAAAGAGGATGAGTAGGAAGTCCCAAAGAAAATGTTCATTTTAATTCTACTTTGGCCTTTTTCATGCTTAAACTAGCCAACCTCTCTGTTTTATTTGTCCCATCAAAAGTGACAGGTGCAATAATATACTGCACACTATATTGCATTAAGTAGTAAGTTACTGACATTACAGTACACCTTTATATAAATATTTTATTCAATATGTTGTATATATGAATACAACAGACACAAACTGTATAGTGTAGACAAACTCATTGCATATATGTAAAATTAGCGGTACATACCAACAGTTCTTGATAGACATAGCCTACTTCATGCAGTTCATCAATGCCATCCTCTCCCCATGCAACAGATGGGACAACATACAACATAAGAGGCTGAAAAGAAAATAAGCAACAAAGTTTCTAGAATACTCCTGTAACACATCTGAAAGAGGGCGAGGACAAAGCAATAAAGTGATTGGGATCTGGAGAAGACATCACTCTTGACCCGTATATACGAGAGAAAAAGAGGACAAAGAAAGGAACTAAAAAGTGGTTACAGGGATGCACAATTACACACCGGTCATTTACACAAGTAAAAAAAAATAAAACAAAAGGGAGTAATGTCAGTCTTGGAGCAAGGAGCCCATGTACTGGGCTGGAGAAAGGGTGGAGTGATAACCATCCCAGCATGTAGAGTTTGTGAAAACTAATGATGCATGGTGAAATGAGGACTCGAGGCCCAAACACAACTAGAGCGGTTTCTGGCTCCTGTGTGAGCATGTGTGGATAGTTACTGTTATAGCATCGACAGCTTTGTACAGACAAGTAGTGGCATCTCGAATATGGTTATGTATAACCCCAAAAAACCTCAGAAATGGACTTTACCAAATTAATTTTCTAATATAGTTGTACTTTTAACAGCATTCAGTGGCAACAATCTAGTCAATACTCTATATATAATCTTATCTAATAAAACTATCGGGAAAAATCATTAAAGCAAAATGTAGCCTAATAAATGTGCTGATCAAATATAGGTTTGATAAACTGCGAATAGTTGTGACGAAAATACAAAACAAAGTGCTGTTGATTAAATCTTGGGATTAGATGTGAGTGTACTGAAGCCTTCGACATGCCCATTCAACTGTCCACTGAACGTCAGTGTGTCAATAAGACCCATTTGGACTTCCTGGTAGAAAATACATGCATGTGATTAATTCAAGGTGTATGTACGTCTCCCAAAAATGACATCAGTCACGACCTGCGAGGGTCAGAGTGGAGTCGATGCTTTCCAACAAAACAAACAATATCACAGTGAAAGCTTTGATGACTTGAATCTGAGAGAGAATCTGTTTTACTTTTCTTTTCTTCAAAGACTCAGATCTAAAGATGAAAAAAGACTTTGGTCGTTTCAGAATGAAGACATCTGAATGTGATTTTTTTTTTTCCTTTTGTTTATCTGTGATGAGTAATGCTACGTGTCCTCTATATGGATCTATTGGGTGTGTGAGGCACCTTTGGCCCAGCTGGGACTGGGATCTTGTTTTTGCATGCCGGGAATCAAGGTCCAAACAGGCACGAAATAGGCCAAGATGATCAGTACTGGACTCTGCATGCTGAGCTAGGAGACAAACCCTCTCATAATAATAATTATAATAATAATAATAATATATATATAGTTATGATTAGTAGTCATTTTCCCTTAGTTTTATACAGTGAAAATGTTACACTATAAGCCATCTCTTGTATAACTGCTGCAAATAGAGAACATAATATTAACCTTGTCCATGCTTTAGTTTTCTAAACCGAATAGGGATGCAGCCAGTATAAAAGTCACCTACTGGTTTTCAGCCATGTTGTTTTCTTTGCTTTAGGTAGATGGTGCCATAAGATGGCTGCCAGTGCTGCAGTTTAGACCATCTGGGTCAAAGCCACAAGCCTCGCCTCGTAGCCCAAAAGTCAGTGAGTGAGGGACAAAGGCCTATAAGGCCTAAAGATATTCCTAGAGCCCACGCTCTGAAATTAGATTAAAGAAAAATAGACTTCAGGTTTCTACTTACCAGAGAAGGCGGACTGAGCCGCTGGTGGGACATAGATAGTGATATGTATACACCATTCCTTACAGCACTTTCCCACTCACATGCACATCTGTTTAGAAATGTGCGTGTGTTTGTATGCGTACAGGAAACTCCTTGCATTGATTGCAGTAGCAGTAATTAGCACTTCATCAACTATGATTGCAGGAGCTATCTGCCAGCCTCCAGTGTGTTTTTATGGGCTGTAAAAAAAAAACGTCTTTGATTTGCCACACCAAAATTGTGTGACTGTATTTTAAATCTGGATGTTTTTGTAGGCAAAAAGTAAAATTGGGCTGTTTTTTTCCATGTTTGTATGTTTGTGTTTTTTTTTAAATGCCACAACTATCTTTATGTGTTTCTTAGAAAATAACACAACTCCTTTGCAAAATGTGTTCATCTTTTCAAGGTTTCTTGACAAACATAAAAGTGTGTGACCAGAAATAGAAAGAGAAGGAGAGGGGCACGGACTTGTAAAAAATATAGGACAGTAGTCCAAATATTTACTCTATCTATACAGTCTATCCCAGAACATAGCTGGTGAACTGTGGTATAGAAAATAGATCTGAAGGTACACACTCTGCTGCAACAGGGCATTAAAGAGAGAGGGAGGGTTTTTTTGGGGGAACAAACCGCTATCAAGCAAAGTACCGCAAGCGTCATTGTGAGACATTATTCCCATGAATTCTCACAGTTTCAGAGGAATCAAAAGGCATTCCATGATCAGAGGTCCTCTTCCCTCTTGTGCTGAACAAACTCAGCCACACCAGAATCCATCTGCCTATGTGGAGACAGCTGGAGAAAGAGGAGGAGCGAGAGAATAAAGGGAGGGAGGTTCGCTTGGATGTGATCTACAGAAAAAAGAGGGTCTGCAGTCCAGTTGGAGAAAAAGCTCAGCCTCCGTCACATTCCTCCCCTCAGCTCACACACACACACACACCGGACACCAGCCAAGCATGGCTATGTGGCAGGTTTGTCGGGCTTGCTGACAGGTTTTCCTCCATTCATCACTGCCGGCTCACTTGTGCTTTTACTGGGAGGTACTGCCGCCTTGGGCACTGTCTCTCCTACATCATGCAACGAGGGCTCCCTGTACATGGCAACTGGAGGAGCAGATATGAAAAGAAGAGCAGAAAGAGAAGGAAAATTATGTTAGCAAGAACACCTCCCATACCCTTTTGAATTTAACTTTATCCTTTAACAACTATTTTTGCTGTCCTAAAGGTTCTAGTCAGAAATAACCTGCAGCCAACACTCTGCTTACTAATGGTGAAAACTGCTTTGAATATAACTGAGATTCATCCTGCTGTTTTGACTTACTCATTTAATGTTTCAATCAGGGACTATTCTAAATTTAAGTATGATTTTTGCCCAAAAAAAGGCACAAAGAGTCTCATTATCCCCCACTTTCCCGCCACTACACTACAGCTGTATTACTGCCTTGATAAGACACTTCACTTTGACTTCTTGTTCAAAATGATGGGAGCAATCAGACTGGTGGCTGATGAGTGTGGCAGTGGCATCTGCAAGACTATCAAAACTTTTTTTTCGTGCATAAAGAGCTCCCATGTATACACGCCTTCAGTGGGGAAGTAACATCAAGTAAACCCTGTAACAGACCACATACACGAAATTGATGTGTACAGCAGTGACAACCAGTAGACTCCTACTTTATTTCATCAGATTATAAACTAAATATCACTTTGAAATAATAGCCCTGCAAAAATTCTCTCTCCTCTTTCACTTCTTTACTATGAACAGTTAATGTTTTACTTGTGTTTAACAGAAAAATAAGAAACAATTACATACATTACATTACAGTCATTTAACAGACACTTTTCTCCAAAGCAACTTACATCTGAGAATAAGAAGAACACAAGCACAAAATCAAACAGTAGAGGACATCATATATCAGTCATTTATCAGACGCTTTTCTCCAAAGCGACCTATATTTTTGGGTCATGGGGTTCACTGTCTTACCCAAGGACATTTCAGCATGTAGTAAGGGGAAGCCTGGAATCCAACTGCTCTTACCCCCCAGCTACAGTACCCTCAATTATCATTGATAAGTGCAGTTGAACTGCTGTAGTCTAGTTGGGCACAGGTGTTGCCTGCAGTGCTAGGGGCACTGAATTTTTTCCCTTTTTTGTTACCAATGGTCATTAGATCTGAACATGTTCCAACAAGGCTATTCTCGCCAGGACTGACAGATAGGGGTATATCCCCAAACGCCCCCAAAGGATGCATCCTGAAGTCATGACCTTTTATTTGCACTTGATTTGAGGTCAATAAGATGAAAAGTTCCAGAGATATAGCCAAAAATCTGATTTTTCTTGAATAAAGCGCCACCTGGTGGAAATACCATAAATCCCAAAATTGTGAAATTCGACCTAGGTCATCCCTTGGGGAGCTAAACAGGTATTTCAGGTATCAAATTCTAAATGTAAAAATTGAGTTTGAATTATGAGGCGGACGCGGTGGACACGGTGGGAGTCGTGTTTCGGGATATAACTATTAAGCATTTCAAACCTGCAATATAGTTTTTTTCACTTCTTCTTACACCCATCTGGTACATACCTTCTAATGGCTTGGGCAGGAAGTGAGCAGCTGGTTTTGTTTTTTTCACCCGGTTCCCTTTCATGGCTTGGCCATCTTTATTGAGCCCTAGGAACCATGCTCTCCCCGACTCCTGTTGTCGGTACAACATGGACGAGTAGATCACATAGTAGTTCTCGAACACAGACTCTTTGAACTTGCATTCTGCTGTAAAGAGTTCCTGCAGAGACAAACAAACCACCAAACATCTTATATAAAAGTTTGACTAAAAGCAACAGACTTTCATGTGAATGTAACGTATGCAGCAGACATTCAAGTAAACGCAAATGAATGATTCATACTTCACACTGTGAAAGAATGAAACAGATGTCAGATTCATAACTTATTGTATAGAGGTCACCAGGACAACCATCACCTTTATTTTAAGCTCACAGTGTAAAGAACAGTGTTTTGGTGAGCATAGAAACTGCCTTGCCAGGTGAAATGAACTTCATACTTGTACCTGTCTGGAAAAGGATGGGAGCAACAGAGTGTCCCTCGCTATAATCATCTTCGATGAAATGCAACCCTCACTCTCTCATTTGTACTAACCTTGACCTTGATATAAGAGCACTCGTTTCACCAATTACCTCACGCCCTCGACAGAAAGTAATGTTAGGCTCTGATACCAGGACAAAAGCCCAGGAAGGTCAGACCACCTAGATGTTTTAGCATGGATCAATCTTCCAAAATCCATGCTCTCAGGAATTTCATTGTGACTTCTGAACTTGTGTGGATAATAACAGCGATAATCACGTGATTACTCCATCCTCCAGACCTCTATCTGGCACTGACAAATGAACACCAAAGCATCACCTTTCTCTTTCTATTCTTACCAACTTATCTCCAACCAGAAAGGTGATAAAATATGTTTCAACCCTGCATTACTAAAAATAAAGTCATTCATTGGGGGTGTATTATTAAAAGGACACTCATCACAGTGGACACTCATTCACCGTGTCTGTTGGGAGTGTTTCACACTGAGTTGCTTCATTCTTTTTCATTAGTTCATTTAACAACATAATATGGTGACAAAAAGTTATATGTAGATTTTAACACATTCATACTCTGTTATGAGTACAACAAACAGAACAGTACAATGTCATCATCAACGGTGCAATCTATCAAATGTGGTTCACGTGTTTCAGTCAAGACATAGCAGAATGAACAAAACTGTTACTTGATTTTCATAAAAAGTGTCTGCAAAATGTAATTCAGTGGAACTGGGTAATTAGCTTGCTAGTGAGTTACTGCCATGAAATCTTGTCCTCTGGACAAACAGAGGAGCTGAGCAAGAAGAAACAACTCGGATGACAATAATGATCCTGAGAAGGACCCGGCTGAGTGTCCTTTCTATCCTTGCTCGAGGACTTGTGGGCCTTTCTGAGAGTCGCTAAGGCACAAATGCGTGATGCATAACGACAACAACAGCTGATATGTCATACAACTCAACAGCAGCCTTTTCAGTTCTAGTTGAAAACAGTCAAAGTGGTTTAACGGGCATCGAAATGTCAGAGTGGTGATCTGTTGCATAACGTCTATTGTAAAATAAATTATTCTGAGCGGAGGTGCTTTTTAAAAGCAAATAACCACTGTCCATCTTTTACATGCTGTAAACCTGAAGATTAGCAGCTTAGAAAGCAAGACATTTTTACTCTCATGGTTCCATGCTGCTTCAGTTAGGTAATTTTACTGTTTCTTCATCAAGTGAGCTGTTCCTCAGGTTAGTTTGGCTGCTGAACTAGGACACATTGCCCCGATGCCAGTATGGGTTTGGAGCAGCAGTCATTACTTATGTAACACCTACAAAATAGCCTTGAGTAGAAGTAATCGTACAAGCTAGTGCCAAGGCCATTAATATGGCCAACTGAATGCTTTCACACAAGTCCTTGTCGTTGAATGTGTGGAGGTGGTTTGTTTGTGGAACAATCACCGTAATCAGCTTCATTTGTAGCTTGGAGGAGTTAAGGCATCTGTAGTCAAATGAATTGTTTTCATGTTGTATCATTATTGTGACAACGGTAAGCTAAATACTTACATTTTGTACAAAGTAATGAACCTTTGTTGTTGTCATGTATTTTCGTGCAATCACACTAAAAAGAGCCGGAAGAAAACTATCCTCTTGATGGACATTGTATGTGTTAGAATCAAGGTAATGTTCTCAGATTGTTCGCATCAGGCCCAAATTTTTGCCCTAAAATATCAGTAAAAATTGTTTTGGAGAAAGATAAGCTTGTCCGTATTCACAGTATATGGCACAAAAATCAAAAGAGCGCATTTGAACTTTAACAGGCTGCAAGCTAAAGTTAACAACATCAGTGTGAAACAAGTGTGAAACTCAGCTAAGTTGTGTTTTAAAGAATATTAATATATAAATATATATAAAAAACACTTTTTCCATTGCCACTGCTAAGAATGTTTTGCATGGAGCCTTATTAAGCAACCTTCCCCGAACACCCCACTGAGCTTTTCTTCCAAGAAACTGCTTCCCTTTTAAAGGAACACAGAAAAACACACAACAGTGTATTCCAGTTGGAAAGAAATCCCTGTCGAGTCAATACATAGAAAACATAACTCATGGGAAGCACACAAGTGTTAGTGCTTCATGTTTTGTTCTGTTTGTTGCCTATTTAATGCAATTTAATTTAATATTAGTCTTCACATTAAACAAATAATTCCATGACTCTGAGCTTGCCTTTATAAAAATTTTAAGAAGCATATAGATAAAAGATAAAACACCTTCTCATTGAGAGCTGAATGATTTGAATCAAAATGGGGCTATTTTTTGGGATAAAAAATGGGTGACATTGAAGGAGAACAAAGAAAAGGAGAGTCAGACACAGCACACACTTTCTCACCAGTGGAAAATTGAATAATTTTTGAGGCACCTAACAGTTGATTTTCTACCCGTTCGATCTCCCTCGCTTGGCGTTTCACATCAGTGGCTCCCTGGCTTGTGATTCGCCATGCTTTGAATGGGAAGGCCATAATTGACCTTGGCCACAGACAGCGTGAGGGCCAAAACTGCCCAACCCTACATAATCAGCCTCTGTCAGTATCGCAAAAAGACCGGGACAGAAATAAAGAAAAGACAAACAGGTTTGGCCAGGAATGTGACTCGGGGAAATGGAGAGACCCAGGGAGGGATAATGTCAAGACAAAAAAGAAAACATTTACAGATGGACTGAAGAGTAGCTCAACATAAAAAAACCTGAAATTGACTGAATATCTTTTAAAAACAGAGGCAAAGGGAGTTATTCCATAACAAAGAATTTTTTGCAAAAATAGTAAAAAGGAAGAGAATCGCAAAGCAGGTAGTAATTACAAAGCCTGACAGCTCAGAAGTAGGTGAGAGGAGGTTCATATAAGAAGGGATGCCAGGGCTAGGACTCATTAATATGCAGTGACTGCTGACTACCCCGATGTGGAAACCAAGAAATTGTTTATTAATGCTGCCAACAAAAAACCTATTAATCCATGGAAAAAGGTCAACCTCCAGAAAGCTGAGTGGCATTGACAATTCTACGCTGCTCTCATACGTATAAAAGTCACGTCCACAGAGAGTGCAGACAATGGGGGTGTCAGCAGACCTGTCTGATTATCAAACTCAGAGGAGAGAGAGGGAGCTAATGGGGAAAAAAATCATGTAAACAGCTGGATGAAATGTGTACACAGAGTACAGTTAGAGCTATCCCTTTTATTGTAATACAAGTTCTGGTGGAATGATAGAAGAACACACGCTGGTCAGAGAAAATTTAGGCAGAAAATAGGTTTAAACATGAAATGATGTTAGGGATTAAGAGGCAGGAGGCAGAAGGAATGTAGTAATCTTTATTCACACCAAGGAATCACTAAAAGCCTACTCAGGGAAAACACAAAAAAGGAACCAGCAAACAGCAACCCAGGGAGTCTAAACAAAACAAGAAACAGGTGAAAATGATCAACAAAATCAAACCAGGTGAACTAACAAAGAGATGCAAAACAGGAAACAAAAAGAAATCCAGAAAAATATAACAGGAAACCAAAACTACATATAAAAACCTAAATCAAGACCATTTCGACGACTCAGGTAACATCTTAAATAATCCTTTAATGGCAGGTGCTTTTACATGATTTACATTAAGATTAACTAAGCATTGAGTAACAAAGAAAGAAAAATAACTTAAAATGTAGCAAACAGCTGCTTGTTTTATTTAATGTTCCTACTTATGTATGATCTATTAATCATTTTGCATCATTTTAGTGGAGGGAGATATGTTTTCTAATAAATTTACTGTGCAAAATATGACTATTTAGCTACAAATCCTGGACTACATTATCTGACACCCTTAACATGCCAATGCATCATTTCTTATACAGAGAGCAAAATCCCATGCTTTAAGACACTATGACCATCTGTTTCCCAGCACACATGGCAAAAACAGTTACACTTCAAAGTGTAACAGTTCAGTCCCCAGAAGCACTTACTCTTTCAATGGTGTTTCCCTGAAGGCAGAGACGCATTAACACTGAACCAGAGGAGCTCCTCTGACTTACACACCCGTCCTCTAACACACAGAAAGACATGTAAAAGTGCAATTCTCAGAGAAAGTTGATCCTGTAACATGCAACATCCAGTACAAATTTAGAATGGGGGTGTATTTTTAGGGAGTAGGTATTTTTCTGGTTGAACAGGAAAGTAAAAAAAAGTACTTTAGATGAATGTTTAAATAAATGTATATATTTTAAGTTTTCTATCAACCATTTTCAGTCCAATTTAGAGCACACATTTTATTAGTATATGGTAAAATATTAATATTATTCACTTTTTTATTGTAGTTTTCAGGTATTCATTTATTGTTCCTTGATTTAGTCTTGATGAGATTCAAATTTGCAATTAAAGAAAATAATTTAAATCCCTTTAAGTATTATTAATTTGATACATTATAGACATTTATCATAAATAACTGCATAACTAAATACCTTTGAACAGAAATAAAGCATGCTTGTGCTTAATTTAAAAGAGAATAACTGTGAGCTGTGAGCAAAGTGCAACAACAGGGTTTCAAGTTTTTCTGGATTCTGTGGTTTGATCTGTAAATTGGTGCCAGACTGGTGTCAAGATGGACACATTTTGTTAGAATGGACTGTCATCATTTTCTCAGCCATGCCAGCAGTCTACTCTGTGCAACAAGCTGACAAAAATATCTCAGACATATTGCACACACACATGCACTCTGAGCACACCCATGCAAGTCCAAGCACACGCATGAAGAAAAACAGAATTACTCATGAGGTGAAAACACAGTCTGGAAAATATATATGAGAGGTGTGTCTGCAGGTAGCGAGCTGCTTCTCCTCTCTTGCTCGGTGTGTTTCTGTACCGTTAGTGTTGTTTACACCCCCAGGAACTGGAACTGTGTCCTAGTTTTTTTAATGAGAAAGTGCATGTCCTTTCCTTGTTGAGTCACTTGTCACTGACTCTATAGCTACTTTACACTTAGCCAGATCCCTCATTTCAGCTTTCATCTATGGGGATATATTCCAGTATGTAAGGAAAGAAAGCATCTATTTTGTTGCTTATAATATGTGAAACTCAACAATGAATATGTGTGCTTTTTTAACATTAAGTGTTTGAATTGAAGTTTCGGAAAAAAAAAAAACAAAAGTTTCAAATATGTATAAAATAAAACTAACATGCTTAATTAACACAGATTTCCCTCTGTGGAATAATCCCTAATGAGACTAATCCTAATTCATTTAGATCCACTTTATCAGTGTGCAATTCCACAATTTCCCCTAAAATATGAGCTTGTTTGAGAAATGCCATAAATATTATCACAGAAGATGATGCAAAAAAACTGTTTCTGATCTTATTTTTGGTTTCATCATCCTTTTGCCATGATGCATTTGATCTTTTAAAGAAACTTACTGAAAAGTGAAAAATGTAGAGTCTTAAAACAGTTCTGTGCATGTGAAGCATCACGCAAGCTATCCACACAAACAAAAGAATGGTATAATATGACATGTCAATCAGAAGCGGTGCTGTTATTAAAGATAAAACCATATCTCATTGCAGGATCCTGCAGGAAGCAGCATCCTGATCCACTGAACTATGAAATCATTTTTCATTGCTGTCATTTGGATTTTAGAATCCCTGTCCTATTGTGCTGGACTGTTCTAAAGCACACTTAACAGCAATAAATTGCCATTATAACTGCAAGCAAATCACTATGTTGGCTGAGGGATAAAGGGCTCTGTTTTCACAGAAACAGATGCAGAGCAAAAACAGGTGCAATTTTGTCAGACGCACCTGCATTTTTTCCCCCCTTTCATCTTTTGTAATATATTGCCCTGAGTGGGTGGAATGGCACAGGGGAGGTTTTGTGTATGCAGATAAAATGCAGTGTAGTGCAGGTGGGGTACCAGGTTTTGGTATTAAATTGAGTAGAACCATGTCCTCTTATCACAAATGCAGGCACTCTCCTTCACCATTTCCATGGTTTTACTGATACCAATTGGGAACCTGAATGATTCAGGGTGGGCCAAAATGTTGACAAGTGTCTTCAAACACAGCAGGGATTTTGAGTAGGTGGAGCCAATTTTTTATTGCTTCTATGTGGTACAAACAAGCCTTTTTTTCACATAATATAGCTAATATAGCATATAATCCTTTACAGTGTGTAAATAACAGATAAAACATGATGTGATGCATCTGAATTTACAGTTTCTCAGACAAAAAAGAGAGCTTTATATTAGCATTGTACTTTTTCACACGTGCACAAACATTTGATCCACTTTATGTTGAAACAACAGAAATGATGAGAAACAGCAGTTGTGGCTATTTCACATCGTTGAACTGACTGTTGCCATTAATGTTAAGGGCTATAGTTAGATATAATGATATAAATTAACTGAGCCAGTGGCTTGTAAGTCCTAAAAAGAGCACAGTGTTCTGCTTAAAAGGCAACCACATACTATAAATTCAAACTGTGATTTAAGAGGTAAATCTTATAATGGATATGACTGATGCAGAACAATTTACGTGCAATAATTTTCTCTTGCGATTACGATGTTTGTTGTTGGCCTCATCTGCATTTTTACTCAAATTTAGTACACAAGGTTTTTACATATGATAATCCAGACACATTGCAGAATTTTATTAGATAAATGGGAAAGTTGAAAGTCGATATGAAACTTCCTAATTAATTATCTGATAAAGAATTTGGTTGCAGAATAGTGTCTCCCCTGCAGCATTTCTAGAAATTGACCACAGAGGGTCCAGCTCTCCTGAAACCTTCCTGACTAGCTGCCAGAACACTCATCCTGAGCATCTGTGGATGCGGGGGAGACAGCTGAGGATTCCCCAGCAGCATTCCCCTCATGCTGGAAGGCTATGTGAGTGAACCAGTCAGCCAGAAAGGAACCCCAAAACCAAGTGGGCTGTCGATCGGCTGTTCAACCATAAGCCAAATCCTGTCAGTCAGGAAATAGAGACCTTGATTCTGAAATGCTTTGAATGTAATGTACACAAACTGAGATTGAACTGGAAAAGCTAAAGCTGTTAACAAATTGCTGCTGAGAACATGGAGTTGAGGAGGGGCGGGGGGCAATATTTTAGCAAATGCACTAGAATGATTTACATAAATGCTAGTCTGTTTGAAAAGCTTGATGTAAATAAATCACAGGATATATGAACACTACCACCAATGACTCATTTAGTTTGATCATTTCTAACTGAATGCAAGAGACAGGCATTAAAAGACTGAGTTTGAAAACTCTACAGCCAGTAGGTTGAGTTAATCTGGTTTGCCTTCCAGATCAACATCTTGCTCATCTTCACATTGTCTCTGCAGCACACACAGCTGCAGATGTAATGACGAGACGACAAAGCCAATCATAATTCTTCGGCATTAACTGATCTGTTTCCAACAGCAGCGTATCATCTAATGGTGATATATGGCATCATGGACAGCCTGCAGAACACACAGAGCTTCTAAGCAGCATTTTCGTAGAATAAAAAAGCTTCTAAGTAGCAGTCTGGTGTAAATCCAGCAGCTGGTTAATCTCAGGAGTCCAAGAGTCTAATGAGTACAATAATTCCTGTTAGCTATGTTTCCATAACATGACAGAAAAATATATATATAGTAAGAAATTCTGTTTGTGATTTTTAGGTATGAATATTTCACAGTGACCATCAAAGTGTTCCATTTGTTTCTCTTTTTCACTGAAATTGCATGTGTGTAGGTGTGTGTGTCACACTCAAGCTCTTTTTGACCTGCTGGCTTCTGCTTTAAGCTTAAGTACCATAATAACAAGATGGTGCAATGTAAACAATTAACAGAACAAAATATACATCAGTTTTGGTGCAAAGTGTGAACAATGCAACTCCTAGACATATGAGAACTGAACCTGTAAAAACAAACTCACATCTACACTTCCTAGTGCTCCTGCTGTTGCATTCACTGGCACACAGTGTAAACAGTCACATACACAGTTGAGACAAGCTTAAACTGTGATTTAGAAGAATGAATTTTCATGATTTACAGCCCTTCCGTGGGAGCTCTCACTTTATTGATCTTTACAACTCCAGGGGTAAATCTTGATAAAATGTTACTTTCATTTCATGGGCAAAAGGGATTCTTGTCGAGGAGAAGAGAGAACTGCAGCTATTACACCTGGAGGCAAACTGAGCACTGAGGCGTTTTCTGTCACAGCAAGAGTACTTCCATTTTTCACACACCCACACCTTGATCCAACTAGAAAAGCTTCAATGGGAGTTGGACCCGCAACTATGTGGGTGAAGTCCCTAAGAGGCTTGAACCATGAAGAAAAGAGACATTAACCTCAAGAGTTTATCTTTATGAATCATTCCCTGGAGATGAATTGCGTTAAGCATAAACTTAATATATTCCTGAGAAAAATAATACATATTTAATTTAGCCATCTCACTGATAATATTTAACTTTATCATAAAAACCACAGTTTTCTGCCTAAATTTAAGATTCTTATACATGCGTCATACAGTTCAAATCAAATCAACTTTATTTATACAGCACATTTAAAAAACAATGACCAAAGAGCTTCATCAAATTTTTTTTTTCACAATCACAATAAAAACTAGTTTAACTAAAAAGTGAAAATATATCAAATAAAGGAAAAATAAAAACATAAACACATAGAATTAATACAGAAACACAGAACTGCAAAATAAAAATAAACATGAAAAAGACAAACTAAATGTCAAGCTCTGCTTAAGCTGAATGCCAATCATGAACTGGGATTTAAACATTACCAACAGCATGCTGCATAACAAAGGGCAGCAAGAAACCTGTGGGAGTGGGAATATGAACCAGATCAGTAAGATGTGGCTAATCCATTTCAAACTTTAAAAGTAAGGAACAGAATCTTAACATCACTTCGGAATCAGACGAAAAGCCAGAACACAGCTGCCAAAAATGGTTCTAATGTGTTCAGAGCTCTTCTTTCTGGCTAAAAAGCGTTTTAAACAACATCTAATCATCCCAGACGAATGATCCACATACTCTTTCAACATGCTACAGCAGTGCAAAAGACTATGAATAAAACCATGATCTTTAAAAAGGAGATAAGACTTTACCTTGGTGATCATGTTGTTGGATAAAGCTTGTTTTGACAAATGCACTGATCTGCCTGTTTATTCTTTCTTTTCGTTTATTTTCTTTTATATTTTTTCTTTTCTTTTTTTCATTTCTTTCTTTGAGAAAGGGGAGTAAACAAAAAAAGGAGAGAGAAACATCAATAAATTAAATAATTTTCTAATTCATAGGTATGAAAGTATGCTTTTTCTTCTTTAGAAGTAACGTGGTTTTAACAAAGTGATAATAAATGATAATATATATCAGACAATTTTTAGTTTTTGTATGACATATTTCTGAAGTGACAGGCAGCTCTTATCCTCACCAGAGCTGGGTTTTGTCTACCAGGTGTACTAGGATAAAACAGAGGTTCAGAGCTACCGCTACATTATTCCAAAGGAATATAAATATTAATCCTGGATTTTTTAAAGGCATCTGAGCAAATCTTCTTTTATTATGGCTCCAGAAATTTTCCAACAGACCTTGTGGTTGCAGAAGTTGGGCCAGCATTGGCAGACTGTAAATCTGTCTGACATGTGAAAGGCTACATACAAACCAAAAGGTGACTGCTAGGTTTGAGCTCTCCAGTGAATTTCTAGATATAAACATTTTGAGTCTGTTTGGACACCGATGTCCTGAGCATTACTTTTTGCTTTACTGGCTCTCATCTCTACGCAGCTCATTTGCTCTTAACACTACTCTTGAGGCAACAAGCACAAGTGTGCCATTTGTATTTGCATGGTGCTTGACATTTACACATTGGGAAAGCAATTAGGCCAGATCTAGGGTCATTAATACAGTGAACAAGCTAGACATGTTTGCTCTGATAACTGCTGCAATGTGCATTCATGGAAAAGTAGCAACGATGCCATCTGTATGACTACATACTGACATATCCTCTGTGGGTCTTGTAGAGGAACAAACATGAAAATCTGAATTCCCAATTCCCTCACGCCTACTCATCCTCTGTCTTTCCTCCATTCTGCTGTTCAGGGGTGTAAACAAGCTCTTATGTTCACACAAACATACTCGTACATACAAAAATGGAGAAAAATGTTTTTGCTTTATCGTTAATGATCTAACTTTAAAGAAGGTTTGAAAATGTATTTCTAAAAAAGCTGCATTGATACATTTTAAAGATAAAGTAAGATGATTATGGACAACAACAACGACACATTGAGAATGGTTTAAATAAAAATTGCAAAGTTGTTAGATATCCTGCAAGGTACTTATTTTTTGTATTAGTGTATCTCAATCTGGTTGTTATTTGCTTTATTTCAGCTGAATGCCTTAATATAAATAAACCTATAGGCTTCTGCAACTAAAGTATGTTACATTTAATCAGCTTTTAGATAATGTATAATTATGTAAATATTGACTGTTTTTCTGGATGAGGAAAACAAATTTAGAGCATTTTATGCATTTTTGTAAGCATAAAGATGCACCATAATCTCATCAATAATGTTTGCTGTAACGATCTCACCCTCAACAGACCCTTTTTTGAACGCTTTGATGAACTGGTCAACAAATGTTGGAATTTTTACGACCATCTTAAACTCAAGAAAGCTGGATGTGTTTGATTTGTGGAGTAAGACCAACAAATCTGATAACCTTTCTTCACCACCCCAAGACTCTCTCCACAGAACGCCAGGACACAAAAGGATTTACCCCCCTTTCTTCCCCTCACTTTGAGACTGTCTCCAGGAAACCAGATCAACTCATCAAAGGACAGAGAGAGGGGGAGG
>JBAMHX010000014.1:8123146-8133274 GCA_037177515.1 Pseudomugil tenellus | reverse complement strand
ATAGATAGATAGATAGATAGATAGATAGATAGATAGATAGATAGATAGATAGATAGATAGATAGATAGATAGACAAAGACTGAACAAAGATAAAAAAGAAAGGAAAAGGAAAAGTAAACAAAGCGAAGACAGAAATCCGCCACAAAAGAAACAATCCAATCCAACCCCAGATCCTGGACCATCTGCTACACCTGGATGGAAACATAAAGCGCATCTCATGGTCGCCCCACAGGAAGACAAAGTCTGCAACTATCAGGAGAAACACACATGTACAGGGAAAAAAAACATTTATTTTAAATAAAACCAGAAACACAAAAAAATAAATGAAGGAAAAATTCTGTTAGTGAATAAATCAAGTCAACTTTCTTTTTAAAGCCCTTTAAAACAAGTGTCGTTGGAACAAAGTCCTGTACAAAACACAAACAAAGCGACAGAGAATTTTGAAAAAAAAATTGCTTCGGAAAAATATACAAACATAAACAATCCAAAGAATTAAAGCAAATAAAACCTAAATAAAATAAATAAAGATATAAATAAAATCAATAATAACACCTGCCGCACAATAAAACAGAACCCGTCTCACACTGGGTTAAAAGCCAAATGATAAAAATAGGTTTGAAAAATAGACGGTGAGGGGGGGCCTTGTCTGGTGTGGAGGGGGAGCTCATGCCAAAGTTATGGAAAAAGCTCTGTCCCCTTTGAGCTTCCGTATGAATAAACCTAATGGAAGCTCAGTGACTGTTTCATCATGCAGAATGTAATTGCAGAAGAGACATCATGCCAATGTGGCCCCCCCTACACAAAGGTCAGAGGCAGGTCAGGCGGACCCCAAGACCCGGGCGAACATCAGTCAACCCCGAACAAGGACCCCACCACCCCACCCTGAAACCAACTCAGCATCCTCCCAGTAGGCGGCAGAGGGTTGTGAAAGCAACCCCTCCCACCGTAAACCCAGGCACACAAAGCCTACAGAAGACCAGGATCTCCAGGCAAATCCACACCCTAGTGCTTTAAAGCACATGAGTCAACCCTCCCAAAAACACATACCCCCCCAACCACTCTCCCACACAACCCTACACACACACACACACACCCATGCACACCCCATCAACCCCGCCAATCACCCACCCCCCTACCTCCATCCCTTCACCCTGACCCCAGACTGACAACATCTCCTGCATCATCCTATCTACAAGTCTCCCCTTCATCCCTCCTCATCATCTTTGAAGATTCATGTTTTGTTTTTGTTTTTATTCATTGATCATCAGCCATAAAAACAGGAACATGTGATAAACTTCAACTACAGGAATTGAGGCTGTGCTGTTAGTGCTTACTAATACTCGCGTCAGTAGTGATAGACCATAATGTGAACGTTTGTTAGTGTTATAAAACATATAGAACCCCTGCTTGTGTGTTATGTTATACATATGCAGCACATGTATATTATTACACATAAATATGTCAGTGTGTAAACATCAATGTAACATTAAAGACGGAATGAAACAGAAGGAAAACTCACTAAACAGCAATAAATGTCGTGCCTGCATGTTATGTAATAAAGACACAGTTAGCTGTATGATATATAGGACACACAATTCCCAACAGCAGTTAGTGGTGCAACTTTGTAAGATTGAACACAGTAACTGAGCCAGTCATATTATAATCCTATCATCACAGCTGTGACTAATGGTATGTCGAATTGGGGAAAGCAGATGTGACATTTTACCAATCAATGATTCATTCAAAAAAATAGATATTCCATGGACATAAAATAATGAAAACCGTTTGAATTTTGACAATTTAGCATTATAAAGTCCCTTTAAGAAGCTCATATTTGCTTTAATGTAGACACGAAAGTCTTTGTATTTGTAGAACTGTTGACTCACCAGATCCAGCACTATAAGAATAAAACATTTAGAAAACAAGCAGGTGATAAATTAAATCACAGAATAAAGACTTAACACAATAGAGAGAACAATACTGAAAAAAGTGTAATAACACTTGCTTTTTAAGCCTAAAGGCCGCATTAACATATATGCAAATCAAAATCCTACAATAATAATGCTGGAGATCTGGGCTTTTCAGAAGAGGTGCTACGATTCCCTTCAAGCTGTTTTTTCATCTTTGTAAGAGAAAGAAATTTAAAAAGAGTAGAGGAAAAAGATAATACCCCACTAAAATAAAAAGTGTTTCATTTGCATGTCTGCTGTTAGGACCTAATGAGAAATGACATGTTTGTAATTACAGTGCACTATAATTAGTTGGTATGTAAGCGAGATGTCACAACCCAGCCTGGTCTTCATGACTGGGCTACTCACATGGGGGGAGGCGTTTCAAATGATTTGAAAAGAAAGTTAAATATTATTTAATAAAAAGAGAAAACTAAGCTTTACATATACTGCATTGAATATATAAACATTCTGATGGGATGTGGCGTAATGTCAGAGCTCACAACGTAGACGTCACACTGCTGAGGATCATTCACCTCCTGCATCACGCCTACTTACAGAAGAGGTGGAGGAGGAGGAAGAGGAGGGACATGTTTTTATCCAGAGCCTCAGGGTATTTAAGATGGAGATTTTTGGCAGACAATAGAGCTCCAGATAATGTTGATTATTTTGTAGCAAGCTAATGCACCTCTGACCTCGTGTTACTGCTGCTTCCACCTATTAGAGTATAAATGCAGCGGTGTGTGCTTTATATGGACGTCTTAGATAAAGATGCTTTGTTAAACCCTCCCTCTGTTAATAAAAGTTTTTTTTTTCTTACACTTTGCCAGCATGTTCGTATCTTGTGTTCTGCAAACACTGCAAAGGACATGACCAGCAAAATGAGGCACAGTGGCAGAGAATTTTTATTTACTGTCAACAAAGCATTATGTCAACTTCTGAGAGGTGAAGTCAAACAGCCTTTGTGCCCTTTATGCAGTGTTTGGGAGGAACCTGACTGTTTGCTGGATAAGGTTTTTGCACAAGCTAGATGCAAATGAGTGTTTTCTTCTGTGTTGCTAAAATGGCAAAAGTCACGTGTTTATGACTACAGTTACATTAAATCAGATTATGTAAGCTTACCCCAAGATGGGAAGGCTAAGTGGATTCAGTTTTTTTAGGAAACATGCACTGTCTCATCTAAAATACATGAAAACACATTCTGTTTGAACCACAAGTGGCATGATTTTGCCACTAGAATAATTAAGTGTCGAGTCGTTCCAAAACATTCAGCTGAGATACAATAAAAGTATGACCACTCTTAGTAGATATTTTCATTTTTCAGTGCAGTTGCTCTCACAAGGGTGGAGCAGATAGTCTGAAGCTGACTGAAGTGTACAGCTGCAGCATCGCTTTTCTGTGCTTCGCATTGCTGAAGCATCACAGTTCTCTGACTAAAGCAACTTCTATGATTATCATGAAATGAGCATGTTGAAAAAACACATAACTGTTAATAATCACTGATCAGAGGTTATTTTTCTCACATTAGGTACCAGCTGATTTTACTCTACATTTCATGTATTCCCATCGAAGAGGTGGCTCTATTACCAACTCTTACATTTTACTGTAAAACAGATGAACTTGCAAATAATTGATCCCAGTCCAAACATTTGTCTGGGACACAAATGTATGGAAGGTAATAGTAGTAGTAGTAGTAGTAGTAGTAATAGTAGTAGTAATAGTAGTAGTATTAGTAGAAATTATAGTAGTAGTAGTAGTAGTAGTAGTAGTAGTAGTAATAGTAGTAGTAATAGTAGTAGTAGTAGTAGTCCATACTTATGTCTCCCAAACATTTGTCTGGGAGACACAAGTATGGAAGGGCACGTATTATTTATTTATTTATTTTTTAAATCTATTGTTGTTATTACTACTACTACTACTACTATTACTACTACTACTACTACTACTACTACTACTACTACTACTACTAATAATAATAATAATAATAATAATAATAATAATAATAATAATAATAATAATAATAATAATAATAATAATAATACAGCTCCTATCCTGTTTTAAACTCATTTTAGAATTCTTTCTCTAAGCATTGCAAAATGACTTAAAATTAGTCAACTTAATTAAAATATTCCCCATTTAGTAATGAGTTGGACAGAAATGTTTTTTGCAATACTGAGATTGCTATTTTTTATAAATTTAAAATGTTTCAGTTTGCAAAGGATCAAGAAGTCATTTGGAGCACAAATTTAGACTCACATTACATCACATTACAGTCATTTAGCAGACGCTTTTCTTCAAAGTGTAGAATAAGAACAACACAAGCACTAAATCAAACAGTAGAGGACATCATAGGTAAGTGCAGTCGAACTGCTGTACATGAGAAAAACATAAATGTCACTTCCACTGACTTATACTTAAGTCACTGGAGGAATTTTTTCTCTTGTTGTTTTTGATAAAATCAAGTCATTTTCATAGAAATACATCATCATTCATACATTTTTTATTTTTATTTTGCTTAATCCAATTTGAGGAAGCTGGAGCTTATCCCAGTAAGTAGCAGAAGAGAGGAACAGATCACCAGTACAGGGCAGACCATCAATACAAAAAACAAAAAACATTTACATTTTACTATGCCATCTATAATCCTAAAAATACTTTTTAGGAGGATGCTCTTATAAAATGATGTTTTTTGGATTCATTTTGATCGCACTGTGACAATTATAATGTACTGTTCTGGAGCTGTCGCTACCCCATAGCATGCTGAGGCAGAGAAACCACGCTTCACAACTCTGCTTTCAGGAAGCTTTCACTTTACACACTTCATCACATACCTTTTAGTTGAATGTTTGAACACACACCATGACTGATTCATCAAAGAAACGAATCATTATTGAAGGAAAAAGAGAGAAAGAGCACACAAGACACAAGATGAGTCAATCTTTGATTGACTTTTCATCACTGTAGCATGCTAAGAGTATAGGTAGGATGCAAGATGAGCACCGAATTAGTTGTCTGAAATCAGCCAAAGCTAAGTACTGGTGGTCATCGTAGTGTCACTAAACTTCTGCAATTTCTGTTGCTATTGCTAACATTAAAGAGGGCAATGCAGAAATCCGATCCAAATTCTTTAAGAGGAACACATGCAAGCATAACCTCCAGTACTCCATCATCTAAACCACTTTCTAGTCAGCTTAAATAAAAACTTAATAGCAGGTTTTTGCAAAACTGTTGAGCTGGACCAGATTTAACTGGCATTTCTTATGAAGTGGTTTGTGGAGGCAAAAGGAAGAAGAAGTGGATCAACCAGCTTCTTTTTACGATGTGAACATTTTTATCTCTGGAATTAACACAGTAAAACTTAAAGTTAATTCATCCTCATCTTATGTTTTACAGTTTGTTTGAGGGGAGAAACTCCTTTGAGACTTAAAGATCTGATAAGTTGTCATATATGAAAAAGCTACTCAACCATAAAAGAGTAAATAGTGATTAAAAGGATCAAATCAGTCTATTGTTTGGGGTGATATAAAATATGTAGCATGTGACTCTGACAATGTGGTGTCTATTACCCAGTGGATCTATGTTTCCTGTCAAAATATCCAGTGTTTTTTTTCCAGCTAGAAAGAAGCTGACCTTTCAACACCGAACTAAAAATAGTACCACACTGAAATAAAGGGGAACTCCTGGGATAAATAAGAAGCTTGTTGTGAACAAAAGCAGCACACAAATGTCTGCACTCGCAGTGTTACACTCATCCAAGAGCATTAGCACGCACACACCACTTTGCCCTCTCCATCAGCCCCCCTGACACCAGGTCAATTTCTGCTCAGGGAAATGGGCTCCTTTTCTTTCTACAAGCTTGAATTAGATTGGTTTGGCTCATTTGTCTTATAAAGAGGCTGCAGTATCATTTCTCACAGGAAGACTGGAAACGCATAACTTCTAGTGTTACAACATGCATTCTGGGGAAACAGACAGGGAATGAATTAATCATGTATGCATTTATATGGTATATATAAGTAAATCACATGCTCACACAGTTTTAAACAATGAAAAGCTTATTTAGCTTATTTTGTAGTTTGATTAGTAAATAGATGCCTGCACCACCCGTCTAGTCATTGCTTCTATCTGCTTGTTCCAATACAGGATTTCAGGGGTGCTGGACCCTATCCCAGCTGTTATTAGGCAAGAGGCAGAGCAAACAGTGGACAGGACCAGTCCAACAAAGGGCAAACATGGAGACAAACAACCACAAACCTTCACTTATTGGGAGAATTTGGAAACATGATGCCTGAGTAAATGAGGGAACATTAAACTAAAATGACAATAAAAAGTAGAAGACAAAGAATCAAACCTTCTTTAAATGACTTTTGCACAGTCAAATAATATCAACATAACTGCGTTTTCAGCACCAATTCCAAATGATATCTTGCTAACTTATCTGGGACACATAAGCTCTTTACAAATCTGCAGTGTTAGATTTCTAAACATAGAAATATTAATGTAGAAAAGTACCAAATTATACCAACTCTACTGTCTCAATCCATCTGTACAGATAAAATAGAGGTAAAGACAGAGGTAAATACTTCCAGTACTTCAAATCTGTGGCAGTAATACCACATCTATTTCCACTTATGGAATTGCACTACTTTTTTTATACATTTAACTTGAGATGACATCTGATTTCTATAACATAAACATGCTATTCAACCTTTTTGTTTAATCATTTTTCAGTAACTTTTGAACTTTATATTCATTTGACTTTATATTTAAAAAGTAAAATAAAGTACTGTTGTATCTTTTCATATATATTAGTTGTGCATGTGAATCCCTGGTATCTGTGTATCAAAATAGTATGCTTGTTTGCTAGTTTTTTGTTACACGTTTAAAGCACAGCTGCTAATTTGCATACTTCAATGGCACTTGTTGATGAAAAGAATGTCGAGAACAACTATTATAAGGTATGTGCTGCAGAAAGGGAAGCTACTTTGAGAAAAGCTAAGATCTGTTTTCAGCACATCTGTTGATCAGAGACTGTTGATCAGAGACTTCTTTTTTTAGGTTTCTTTGTTTGTACACAAACTCAAACACACATTTACAGAGGGACACAGGAAAACATGGCGCTGCTTGAGAAAACTAAAACAGAGAAACACTGTTGCTAAGTAACACAAAACAAGCTCCCCAAAGG
The DNA here is from genome assembly GCA_037177515.1 of Pseudomugil tenellus. NCBI lineage: Eukaryota > Metazoa > Chordata > Actinopteri > Atheriniformes > Pseudomugilidae > Pseudomugil > Pseudomugil tenellus. The sequence goes on along the minus strand of JBAMHX010000014.1, from coordinate 8,126,140 downwards.
ACACTCCAGTAAGTTCAGCGCCTTGTCACATGCCTACACATGGTGCACAGGTAAACATACTGAGTCAGGATTGTATGTCTCTCTGCCAATGAGTGCACAAGAAAGCTGAGCAATAAATATCCTCAGGCACATCAACTGAGAAAAGGTGTTTTTCTTTTTTTAAAAGTAATAGAAGACCTTATATCCATATAAAATATGCAAAAAAAAAGATTGATAATGTTCAACAGACAACAAATAGGTAAGAGGGAGCAAATGTGAAGAGATAACGGTGAAAATGTGTGAGAATGAGTGAAGAAAATGAAAGAAGGGGTAAAGGGAGAATTGTGCTGTGCTGCAGCAGCAGTAAAGCTGGGCCATGTAATTTATCGGAATCTATACTCATAAAACATGAATCTTGTCCATGAAGTGCTGAATCATTTGGTGAGCGCATCCACCGGTCCGCCTCCCGCTCCCACATTTATGCATGTGCGTACACAAGCAAATATGCACAGTAACAGGAACGCAGACACACACACCACCCACAAATCCACCTCACATTCACATGTGCCAATATGACACTTCTTCACATGAAACAAACTATTAACTCAGCATTTCAGACCATTTAAATATGAATACTCACATACTTATTCTGACCATATGAACCCCAATTGAATAAACACAGATGAGGTGAGAAAAAAAAGCTAATTTAACCCTTTAATTCTAATCAAACAGAGCTAATACGAGCACAGCCCACACAGCTTTTCTTCCCTCCTAGTACACCTGATCCGTTAATGAGAGCGCTCCCAATAAAAGTATTTTATTATAAACCTTAATGCAACCGTTAGCATGAGTTCATTGAAATAAGTTGACTATAAAGCAACATTAGATGATTAAATGCTTATTCACTTCTGGGATGACGAACAACACTGGTATGACCACATCCTAAGAACATATGTCATAAGAAAGTAATGAATGAAACTGATAAGAAACATGAGGGAAAGAAGTACTTAACTTTGGGTCTTTACTAAATAATAAATCATACTCTCCAGTGATTACAGTCACTGAACTATGTAAGAAGCCTATTAAAGCTTATTATTTCTAGAAATAAAAGAAATTGGAGGGGCACCAAAATGGAATTAAATAACTTACTCTATGGTGTCACAGTAAAAGTCTACTGCCAATTGGAGATTGAATGCAAACTCATAAACTCAGTGTTTATTTGGCTTGATGCAGAACCAGAGTTGTTCCACTCCCAGGCTGACCAAATGTTTTATTTTCAACTTTTTCATGGTGAGCATGGAGGCACAGCCATCACATTATTAGGGTTGAGGAAGATAAAGTCAAGCTGTGAATACAGGATATCCTGAGTAACTGCTGAGGGGATGACAACTTTTTCTCTCAGCTGGAGCTTTTCTTCTCCCTTATACATGTCCCCCCTCATTGGCTCTGCCAGTCCTTATCTTTACATCAATCCCTCAATGCATCAGTGTATATGGGCCCTGTGTCCTGGCTGGTACAGTAACAAAGAGATTAGAGTGTGCTCACATGCAGAGGGCAAGCATTGATCTTTGCTGCAGAGCAATAAACAGTGGACATTGTTGAATATTCATGTTCCTCCATGCTCCAAGGTGATGTGTGGGGGTGGATAGGTGTGGGGGGACCTGTCAATGAGTGGAATAGGACATCATGGAGGACTGAATCCAGCACGGCTGGCTCTGTCTGCTCATCATCCTCTTTTTATTTTAAAAGCATAGCATGGCAAACGCTTATACACCACTCAGAAAGAAACTAAAGTTGAGAATGTTGTAAATTGAAGAAAAAGAAAAAATAAAGTGTGGAAGAACAACACAGTCATGACATAAAATTTCTTGTTTTCTGTTTATACAATAATGAGAAGAATAAAGCTGCCTGAAATAATTAGATGGTATTTATTATTTCTGTTACACACTTCAAACATCTATGACTTTGATTCAGCAAGGAATATTACCTCACCCTGTTATCACCCGTTCATTGTTTAGAGTAGGGCGAAAGCAGGCCATTGTTTTCTGCTTGTGACTGTTGTTGCAAGCATTGTGAGATTGTGACAGCAGCACTTTGACAAGTGTTATCTCATAACCACCAGGTAATTCATCATGTATACATCCCCAATAGAGGTCCAGACCAGCGTGTTAAAAGCCTAGAAGACCTACACTACACAGTGGTGTAAATCACCAAGACAGAATCAGGCCTTTTACAGCTAGCCTTGGCTTTCAGAATGCGTCTATCTGCTTTAAAATATCCTCTGGCCTTCTATAATAAACCCCCCGCAATTACAAACAGCCTACTTTATGAGATGTCCTGCTAAATAGCCCAGCATAGTTCAAACTGAGTATGAGTCTGTGGTCGGTGGAGATGAACACCTTCATGGGAATGCGGCAATCTTAGAGTTTGCTTGAAAGTTAAAAGTTTCAGAAGTAGAGCAAGTAGATGAGAGTAAATTTTCCCCTAGTGTTTATATCTCAGATTTTCCCAGTATGTGAAGCATATGTACATGTACATGTATAACTAACCATTCCTCTCTGGGAGTTTGTTCTACCTGAACAGTAAAATGATTAAACAAATCAATATCTTTGACTAAACCAATGCTTAAAACACAATAATTGTGGAGTCAAGAGTCTGCTGAGATGTAGATGTGTAATCTAAGACCATGAAAGCAGTTATGAAAGTCTTAGAGAGGTGGACACAAGTGGAAACTGTCATTCAAATTAAATATATGTGCAAGGTACATGTGCATTACAGATATATTAGGTTTTCACTTTGTTTCCTTGGAAAATACTCAGGATTCACTACTGAAATTTGCATCTGAATGCCAATAAAATCAGTTGATAAAGAGCAGAGCATTATCTAGATTGTTTAGTCACAATATACAGCAATATAATATATTGGTACTGATATAGAAAACTGCTTGTAAACCTGCACATGATGAGTAAAGCATAAACTGTATATGCAAACACGGTAACAGAAAAAGTATATATA
>JBAMHX010000014.1:8094871-8115010 GCA_037177515.1 Pseudomugil tenellus | reverse complement strand
TGACCTCGTACCATGTCTGTATGTCTTAATGTTTTGTCCCTTCATGTTTCAATGTTAATTGTATGTTCAACTTCTTTATTCTTTATTATTAAATTTATATTCTTATCAATCTAAAGAAACCAGTGTCCTCGTCCTTGACAGGAAAAACAGTCTCCTACACTATGTTTTAGACATCTGTCAAAGTGTCTCAATGAGCAGCAGAGTGATTTTCTATGGTCCACTGTTGCAATCATGTGAAAAGACAAAGATGTGGTGATTCTTAATTTGAAATATGATCAGAAATTCAAAGGAAACCCTGAAAATTTGCTCATTATGTAAATAGATAACAGTGCTGTCCTGCCCCGGTACTTTTTAATCAATGTATTGTGACACAGTTAAGTGTTTTTGTCACGGCATGTGAGCTAAATGAACAGGGGGAAAAAAGTGTAATGTTTGCTATGACATTACTGTTGTTGTACAGCTGTGTTCTATTTATTATTTAGTATCATTATAAAAACATTTGGAAGACATGATATAACAGGGTAGAGCATAAAGAACATGAAGACAAAAGAACAGCAGCAGCAAGCAAAAGTATGTGATATGTTTATCTGCGAATGTGACGCCATGTATAATTCTGTCAAACCATGAAACATACAAAACTGCACATCTGGATGGATTTTAAATTCTGACCATATATTTTTTGAACATTTAACTTTATTAAGCATTTAATCTAATATTTATTGTAGGTTTTTAACTTATCATAAACATTACCAAGCGAAAACGTACTGAAATAAAGTCAAACTAAAAAGGGAACTAGTAGTAGAAAAAAATAGGAAGGATTACAAAATTAGCCAGAAATTAGCTTTGAAATACAGTTATTTCTTTTTTTATCTGACTCCAGATTTATGAATAAGAAAGAAATATTTTTATATACTTACCCTTCCTCTAAAAGTACACAGCATGTGTATTAATAAACGTGTGGTAGGTTTAAACCAGTGAAAGTGGGCTACGATGCCCACATATGAAAAAAATAAGTGCTATGTACAATGCTTAAAAATTTCATAATTTCATAAGTGTCCTCAACAGCCCCATAAAAAGGACCTCTACGTGAAAGTTTTTTGCTTCCTCATATAAAATAAGTCAAGATGCAAACAGAGAAACCTTTATCAAACTCTAAATCATCGCCATGCCAACTGACACCGCAAATCCATTGACTGAAGAAGACGGATATCTTTTTCTTCAGATAAAATCATAAAATGTCACATTAGTGTGGATAGTTTTCTAAAATTTAAAGGTGTTTTAGTAATTATTGACAGGTCTCCCAGATATGTCCTGACATTTGCTGTTTGGAAAAGTCAATATTGCAGGTAGTAAAATGTATGATGTACACGGGGATCCTCGAAGTATTAGTAGAGCTTACCGTGACACCTTTTTTGTCCCTCAGCATCCGCATTTACTGACAATATCCAATGAGAGACACAATCTGTACCCAGTTGGCTGTGATGGCCGCAAAAGAGGCTAAAGGTAAATTTTTTGCTTTGGCAGGACATTTGGCTCGTTACTGAAAGCATGCTAAAACCCTCGGAACGTGTTATAACGTTGCTAAATTACTTGCTGTGGAGTCTGTAGGAGACTTCCAGGGGTGCCACTTTCTGTCAGTGAACAAAGTATTTAGAGAAAGTGATTGTAACAAATTTGTCTAAACCCTGGGAAAGCTTCCTGGAGTGTGATAAGAGCTGGCTCACCGGGAGGGATCATTTTTTAAAGGATCACTTAAAGACATGGCTATTTGTAACTTTAAGTTCTTTAAGTTCCATATTGCATTGAAAGAAAAGTCTGTCAAACACAAGAGCTACTGGAGCTGATTTAGTGTCATATATTCATTCAAAGGCCCTACCTTTTCATAGAAATAACATACAATATCAAGAACCAAATCGTGAAGAAATTGTTCATCATGGCTGAAATCTTTTTTTGATACCTGACCAGTTCATATTCACATATTAATCTTTGAATGGGTCAAAGGATTTCTCTAATTGTGTAGGTTTTAGGGAATTGAGTTACCCTTCAAATGTGGCAGAAGTTTAGAAAAGACTTCCTGGCATCTACAAAGTTGTTGAGGCAAAAACACATCTGACACATTGCAAATGTAGTGGCACAGCGAGAGGATGTCGGTATGTCTTAGGAGTTGAGCAAACCATCCACTGATCAGACGGTCAGTGGTTTGATTTCCAGCTTTTTCTCCCAAATGCCCTTGGGAGAAATGATGTATTTCTCGCTGTGTGACTGTGTATATGATAAGAGTTTCAAGAAGAAATGTCTTTGTTATACTAAATACATGCTGGGTAAAAGTGTGTGAGAGAATGGGTTGTGTATTATACTGTTTATTCAATGCTTTGAGTGGTCAACAATTTCACTAAAGCCCTACATAAATGCAGTCCCTATATCACTATTGGACACAAAAAGAAAAAGGGTTAATTTGGGAGTCAATGGACTACAGGGAGACTTTGAGAGAAATTATTTTGTACTTGTTAACATACCTCCTATTTTCTCAGTAACCAGTGAACAAAGATCAGCTTCAATACAATACAACAGTCAGAATAGAGATTTGACATTTTCTGACTGACTGTGTATCAGTTTTAATCAAAAAACATAATTTGACAAATTAGAAAATAAATGCAAGCTGTACTGGTTAGCACTGTGGCCTCACACCAAAAAGGTTGCTGGTTTAAGCCTTTCTGTGTGGAGTTTCCATGTTCTCCCCTTGTGTGTGTGTGTGTGTCCTCTCCAGGTACTCTGGCTTCTTCCCACCTTTCAAAGACTTGCATGTTAGGTAAATTGGAGTGCAAGCATGCCTATTGGTCCTATGATGGAGTGGCAACCTGTCCAGGGTGTACCCTGCCTCTTACATGCTAACTGATATTATCCAGCCCCCGTGAGCTGAATTGGATTAAGTTGTATGGAAAATGAAAGAATTAATGAATATAAAATAAATTAAATACAGGTATAATAGTAGCATGAAAATAGGTATAATTGGATAGATCAAACTGGCAATTGGTTATACAGCAGTCATATAAGTGTTTGTAAAATGAAGGACAAATAAAACAGTTTTGTTTTTCATCTCTAAAACATCAGTTTTGTCATCACATTCATCTTGTCTGCAGTTATGTTTAATAAAAGAGAGAGGAGCAGCTGTAGCAGACCTGGTGTGTAAATCGCAGTGATATATGATAAAATACAAATAGGAAACCACATCTAGGAAAACCCAACAGTAGTATTGAAAGCAAACTAGTAAAACAGAGAAACACATTCCAAATCACACACCACACAACATGTCACAGCAGAAAATTTCAGAAAAACCTGAATATTTAAGTAAAAAACAAAACAAAAGAAAAACACACATTGCCAAACACAGCCACAGACTTAATTATTCTAGGGAAAAAAAACAGTAGTTCTTTTTGTCCTGTATGGCTTTATCAAACCTTGTGTTTTGCAAAGAAGTTATTTAGATTTCAATGTAAGTCTTATCATTATCTGAGAAAAAATAATGTAGATCTGTTTAGTTTTGTTTCAGTTATTTTTTCCTTTTGGTTCTTAGATGTATAGGAAGAATGTGGGGACCACTTAGTTCAGAGTGAAGGCGTATTAATGCAAATTAATCTAAGCAGGCATAATAGGTAATCATTTTTCCAAGCCAATTTAATGTGTAGATGATTTTTTTTTTTCAAAATATCAGAACATGCTCACCAGAGCCAATTTAAAAATAATGATGGCACATTTTATCTGTTTTTCTGTTATTACATAATTTCTCCCAAAAGTGATGCTTATGTTAAACTTCTTGACGTTAGGCTATATGTTGCAAGTAATTAAACATCTGAAACATTGTTTGCATAAATTTAGTAAACCAAACAGCAAATAGGTATTAAATGTTCTTTAACAATCTAAAAAGAGAAAAGAACTACATCATGCATTATAAAAGACTCAGGAAGTAGGCCCATTTCCGCAGAATAAAGCTTCTCTCCTCGGATCAAGACAGAACTTGTCTCCCCCAATGCAGTTTTCTTGTACTGCTGACATGAATAAAGCATGAAAAGTGTACGACAAGGCCTATCTTCTATGTCCAGTCACTTATCATTAGTGAGGGTGACACACACTAACTGCACTATGTCATAATTAGAAAACACTCATTTCGCTTGTAATCTGGAGGAATAAAACACATGACAAGTTTCTACCGCTGGCAAAAACACAGGCAGTAGCTGCTGTGCTGCTTTCTGCCACTTCAAGAGCAAGACATTTAACTACAGCAATGTTTTCTAAAAACACACATGAACGAATCTGGAATGTGTTTTGAGCCTTGTGTAATTTTCAGAGCGTTTCAGCAAGCTTACCGTTTCATGTTAGTTACCTCTGCAGTGAAGTGTGTGATGTTGTTAGCACGGTGGTGTGATGGTTAGTGTGGCGGTTAGCACGGCAGTGTGGTGGTTAGAACGGCAGGGTTGTAGTTAGCATGGCAGTGTTGTGGTTAGCACAGTGGTGTGGTGGTTAGCACAGCGGTGTGTTGGTTAGCATGGTGGTGTGGTGGTTAGCACAGCGGTGTGGTGGTTAGCACAACGGTGTGGTGGTTATTACAGAGGTGTGGTGGTTAGCACAGCGGTGTGGTGGTTAGCACAACGGTGTGGTACCACTGCAGCCTCACAGTGAGAAGAATGGTTTGAGCCTTGGTTTGGACAGTGGCCTTTCTGTATGGCCTTCACATGCTTGGGTTTCCTCCAGCATGGGTTCCCTCCAGATACTGCGACTATCTAAAGACCTGCCTATTATGTTGATTGTTCTTTTGAATATGTCCTAAGGAGTGAATGTGTCTGCTTGTATGTCTCTCTGAGTTGGTCCTGTGATAGACTGGCAACCTGTCCAGGGTGTACCCCAACTTTTCCCCAATGATTGCTGGGATAGGCTCCAGCTACTCGCAATCCTTTGTTGGAATAAGCGGTAGGCTACAGGCAATGGATGGATGGACATAACAGAAAACAGTCACAAAAAAATAAATCACATCAAAGTTTCTGAGAGATGTTTAAATTCATCAAACCTTGAGGAATGGAACATCTATTTATGTACCTGGCAACATTTGACAGGCTTTGATTCTAGCAATAAAAACTAACTGTGGCACAGCCCTTTTGAGTAGAAGGATTGTGGATGCTGACCCCTGATAATGGCAGTTTAAGATTGATTTTTGTAAAGCCCTAACTAACACCGATAGTTTATGGTTCTATTACTCCATTATCCTCTGGAGCAATGAATAATTAAACTGATTACATTTGACACATAATAGCCCCATTAAAGGTTTATTCTGTATGCACAGACATAATTTCTATTCATATCAGTGCTTGATGTCAGTTTTGTAGACCTTAAACAAGTTAGATTGACAGGTTGTTTTCTGGTTCTGAAGCTTACAAATTCCTGAGAGCAAAGTATATTTTGACATCAATGCATCAACCCAGTTTACGCATGGTGTCAGGTCAATGGTGAGTATTTCAGCAAGTTTACAGAAAATGAACTTTTAAGCTGAGTCGTCTCTGAGCAGGTAACAATATCAGCCCTGTCTCTCCAGACACCCTAGAACAGGAATGTTCGTCCATGTGTCCAAAGATATAAACAGTATCTCCACAAAGTGAGAAGAACTGCATCCTATACTAAAAAAAAGTTCACGGCTGGTGTCTTTCATTTTCTGCATAGGATACTACATGTGCTATGCTCACTGTGCAAAGCGATGAAGAAGGGCATGGAAATCGTGTCCATGTTCAGTGCCAGTTATGAGAAGATTGGAAAAGTATCCAGGAAGTAGTTAGTTTCTCCAGCTGCAGACTTGAATGCAGGATTATCTGCCAAGCTGTCAGAGGAAAGCCCAGGGAGTGTCGTTACTTGATGAGAAGGAGGAGGAGATGTGAAGCTGCCTCAAGGGCGTAGGTTCAAATTATTCTCAAGGCTGTGCACATATGGAGGGTTTAGGCTCATTCAGAACCTTCACCAGGAGGATTGTTTCCAGCTTTACTGTAGACTAAATAGAGAAATATTACACAGCCTGCTCAGGAAAGTCACACTTCAGCACACAAAAAATAAGAAACAACTCCAAAGTGTAGAAATATTTCTAATGTAGTTATTTGAGATTTGAGCTGCCACTCTCTTTAAGAGGGAGCAGATGAGATGTGACAGTTTTCCTTTGTCTAGACACACTGATTTCATCACAGAGGATTATCTTTGATTTATCATGTTTTAATTTCAACTTGTACATGTACCACACATTGAACTTGCATTGTCTCCAGTTCTGTAAAATATAGGTCTGATCTCTCCTTTGTGCTAATTATGCTAAATTGAAGAGTTATACAAACAAAAAACTCCCCCAATCCCCCGTCAAAGTTGTCCTGAAGGTAAACTTGACCTATTAAACCTAAAATGTTTTTTTTTTTTTGTTGTACCAGGCTGTAAACATGCTTATTTCTGCTGTGAAGTTGGTCTTTTCAACATAGGAATCTTTGGCAAGTTGCTCTGTTTCGGAGCCCCTACTGGACGAGGGGTGAGCTGCAGTTTTTGCCACTTCTACATTGGCTTCACTTTTTTTCCAACGAATGTTCCTGCTTTGTGTGTATTTATATTGGCAATACTGTAACTCACGGAGCTGTTCCATGTGCTGCCATGGAATAAGGTTGTCAAGACTAAAGAGTCGCAGTAATAAATTTGATATTTAATAAGAAATCAGTACTTAATAATCATTAACCTTGTGCAACAATTTTCTTTTTTTATTCACTCTGCATTAGTGCCTGATATATAGAGAAAAGGATTATTATCACTGGCTACATCTACACCTGGCTTTATGAATTTTTTCTTCTTTTTTTTTTTGTATTATCTCATCCATCACCCTAGTCTGTCAGAATGTCTTATTTCAGATAAAAAACTCTACCTGTACTGTAAATGCTAAAATGAGATCATGTTTTCTCGTGTGAGAAAGAAAACTCTCAAAAATTATTATATTAACCCAGGTATGAGTCTGTGCCTTCTCCGAAAGCTTAAGATTAACTATGACTCAAATACCGGCTTTGAACATTAGCAGCTGCATTATCAGTAAAAAGAATGCACGCTGTTTCATTCTCCTTCTCCTACTCCATCCTACCCTTTTCTCTCTGACAGAATAGCATTCAGGTAGGTTACACAGTGTTTTCCACTAGATAAACCCCATGTGTCATCACAGAAGATCCAGTGTGTGATCAGCAAAGGGGGGTTGTAAGGCCCAGGAATAATGTGGAAAGGCTAAGTGTACACAGATATTGACGAGTGACTCAGACAGAAAAAGAGGAGTAGAAAGCTGCTAGATACAGAGGCATGACTAAACACAGGAAGAAAAAAGAGGACAAACGAGAGGAGATAATTGGGTGAGAATTGATATAGGGGAGGTTTAAAGTTAAGCAAGTTAGAGGGATTCGTGGCACTTCACTGGATGACTTAAGCTCCAGCAGAATAGGACTACGCATGTCAACAACCCGACTGAGCCTCTCCCTCCAGGTGGCAAAGCAAACACAGATGTGCAGACACTTAGCAGTCACCCTCTCACTTATTTTGCAACAGACACTTTCACACCAGACTGTTTAGGACCGGCATCAACAGCACTATCAGACCCATCAGGTGACAAAGCTATTCTTAAGAGTTTTCATATGCACAAAAGAAAGAGAGATAGAGGAAAATAGGCCAGAAATAAATGTACCTCTGTGTGCAAGCAAGTAAGAGAGAGAATGTAATTTATCCTATTTCTGGTTTAAATGTTTACAAATACAAATCCAAACCTGGTTTAAACATTAAAGACGTAATACTAGCAGTAATTCTCACATCTCTGAAATATGTGGATGCTCAAAAACTATTGTTACCCAAACCAGAAACAACACACACGACATAGACATGAACATAGCCCGCAAATTAGCAACAGCTCAGCGAGCTGAAATGTACTTACACCCTCTATCATCAACAAGTTTAAATGCCAACAAGTTTGAATGCCAAAGATGTATAACCTTGTAATGTGGATAACATAGACAATGTCCTAGACACGATATGAACATTAAAGTAAGGATCTAAGACAGCAAGAAAACAATAATTTATTGATGTTTGACATCGCGCATCAAAAGAATAAATTGAAATAAAAGCTATTTGTTGTAGAGTACATAGGAATGACTGGATGTGCTGATGATCATATAATGTTATTGTCTGAACTCTATGACACTGACTCCTACTTGATTGTACTACATAATGGTCCTCTGGTCTTAAAACCAGTTTGTTATAGCAAAATATTACACGTACCACACTCTTTTTATGAGGTGCATATGGCTCCTGAGTTGGAAGCCCTTTTGCCTTCAGAACAGCGTTAATTCTTTGATGACTAGATTCAACAAAGTGTTGGAAACATTACTCGGAGATTTTATTCCATATTGACAAGATAGCATCACACAGATACAGATATGTAGCCTGCACATCCAATATGCAAATCTCCTGTTCTACCACATCCCAAAGGTACTCTATTGGATTGACATCTTGGGACTCATCATAATATTCTAGAAACCAGTTTGAGATTAACTGAGCTTTGTGACATGGTGGATCATCCTGTTGGAATTGGTCATCAGAAGATGGTACGCTGTAGTCATAAAGGGATGTGGTCTTTTAACAATTCTTAATTGGTACCCAATTGGTGCCCAAAATCTCCCCCACCCCTTTACACCACCACTTCCAACCTAAACTGTTGAGATATGGCAGGATGGATCCGCGCTTTAAATTGAGCCCACAAATGTCTGACACTACCATCTGAATGCTGCAGCTGATAACAAGACACAGCAGACCAGGAATTATTTTTCCAGTCTTATGTTATTTCATTTTGTACAGCCTGCTTGAATTTAGTCAGTTTTCTTCTTCAGGTGTCTTTAGCTTTAGGAGTGGCAGTTAAAGTGGTAACCCATCTACTTCAAGGTTCAAAATGTTGCATTCGGTGATGATTCTATGAATGCCTTGGTTATAACCAGTGCTTATTTAGATGTTTAGATGTTGTGTGTGAAGATCCCAGTAGATCAGTAGATTGAAATAGTCCATCTGGCACCAACAACAATGCCACGCTTAAAGAAACAAATCCCCTTTTTCCCCAATCTGATGAATGGTTTGATCTCGTTCACCATGTCTACATTCCTAAATGCATTCAATTGCTGCCATTTGCAATTGTTACATTAACATGCAAGCGTCCCTAATAAAGTGGCCCCTGAAGGGAAATACATAAGACATTGTCTAAAAAGGAGAGATATGACCTGTTGCTATCTAAAAATACGTATTAACAAACTAAATTCGGTCACATAAACTGACTTTATCAAGTGTAAAAGAAAAAAAGTGACTCCTATAGAAGTTTAACTACAAGCTTCTAATGTGCCGATATTTGGAAGTACTGACACTAAAATGTACCCAAAAATAAACGAGTATTCAATATACTCAGTAAACAATAGGATGCAAGAATGAAATGAGGCTATAAAGTCCTTGAACTCAACATGATGGGCTGTAAACACCTGAGGATTTCAGAATGACTTGTTTGGAGACGTATGGAAATTGACTTTGTCAGAAACGGACTCAGTTTCTGACAAAGAAATGTCACACTTTCATGTAAGTTCAGAATTAAAAAATAAAATAAACAAAAAAATGAACTTTCATATTAAATTTTGATTTAAATTATATGTAAAGTAGCAAAAAATTCTATATTGAAGAGTTTGTCTCATTAAAGACAAATTAAATGATGCCTTAAAATTACAAGAAAATTAATAATATTTAAGCAAAACACCAATCAACAGACCTCATATGTGCTTAAATTAACCATATGGAGCAGCAATTAAAGCTCCTGATAATCTGTTATGCTATGAAGATGCAATATTTAGCCAAGGAGACACTAGTCCAAGGCTAATTGCAAAAACCCATTTATAAAATTCCATTGTTAGAAGTGAGGCAGTGTGCCTTTTACAAACAACCCCACTATTTCACAGACTGATAACCAAGAAAAAACAGGTAAAGTGTCTAGTTTAAACATGCTCATAACAACATGAGCATTATATACATTATCACACAAAGTGTAACAAGGTCAATGTTCTAACTCTAAAATTCAGTTTTGACTTCTTTCCTGCTTCAAGTTTAATGAGAAGCAGAATAATCTCAATATCCCATCAAATTTCTAACTCTGAAACGTTTAAAAGTGTAAAAACACATCAACCAAAAGTCGAGAAAACCAGTCCTTTTTCCATGTGGAAACAAATTGGACCATCAAACAACAAAGTAATAATTTACAGTGAAAGTACTCTTGGAACCTGTAGAGATAGATACAGATAGAGTTTAAAACAAAGTGAAGGTACTGGATACAAGACTTTTTTTAGATGAGTGTTTATTTAACTATATTTTTCTTCTGCTTGTTTGATATTAATCTGAATCTCTAAAGTGAATTCTCCATGTTAGTGCAAGCAGAAATATACCAGTAGACATGTTGGTAGAGACACATGGAGAAAGAGAGGAGGATTAATGTGCAAAGCTTTTGTGGATAGTGAAGTGTATCGGCCTAGAGGAGAATCTGCAATGAAAGAGACTCATCAGTTACAAAGCTGTAGTCTGGACAGATGCCTTGTGTCTGAAAGCAGAACCTTTTCATTACTGTGAACGGAGCATGCGCTCCTTTTAATAGCGAGGTGAAATGTGCTCTGAGGGACACTGTATGGCTGCTACGCTTTTCTGTTGGAAAAAAAACATTCTTATTTTTGATGAAGTGCATGTATGACCAACACTGTCTCACAAACACTGGGAATATACACCATTTCCAGTAACTGACTCCGGTCTAATGTGATCTACAGTACCAGTAAAAAAGTTTGTACACACTTTCTCAGTAAAAACTTATAACTATCACACCACTGGCAAATAAACTCAATGCAACAATTGTTGAAATGCCTTTTTTAATTTACTGCAGATACACTAGAAGCCTTCTTGTATAACTTCTGTAAATGAGGCATTGTTACAGGTTTGATTTACAATGTGTAATCCTGAAAATATACTCCAGAACATTCAGTCATTAGCTCACTACAGTATTTGTAAGTCAACCCAAAGGTTTAACTGGAACACTATGAAACCCATCATGCATAAGGCCTCAAGTTACTTCCTCGCTGTTACCTAACAGGTCCTTACCCACAACATACAGCAAAAGTGCTTCCTGCTTCATGTACAAAAGTAGCAGCGAGCTATATCCATTATAAATTCAACAGTACAGAGTGCATTCCCCAGCTGCAGTACTGTATTCAACCGTAGCAGGAGAGCATAAGTAAATACACACATAGGAATCTGCATGCATTAGCAAAGTTACAGTGCATACTTTAAGTCCTTTGTGTCTTGAAACACATTGTTTTTAAGTGCTTGCTTTGGACAGCTATTCTTGATTTAATAATGGTTAAGCATAGAGCAAAACATAAAGCAGCAACCCAGATCTCCTTTCAGACTTAAAGGTGATAGATGTGGGAAGGGAGGGCATATAAAACTACAATAAAAAATGTTGATTTAATCTGTGAGTCATAACAAGATTGAAACACGCACTGACTCTGCAAATAATTAAAAACCCCAGAGTCATTTCACCTTCTGTTATTTCTCGAGTAGTAACAAGTCTAGACATGATCCCATTTAGGAAGCAGTGGATCTCCAATTAGAAGGGAAAAGTGATGCAGTTTGAGTGTTTACAAATACATAGAAATGTGATCTTTCATGAGCTGAAGTCAGAAAAAGCATCAAGAAGTTTATTGAATGTAAGGTAAGTAAAGGTGGTTCACAGTAAGAACACACAGGCAGAAGGAAAGAGGCTGACCATAGGATCACAATAGGCGGCAATCTCTTGCTGCCGATGGTGACGCTAATGCGGAAGTCGGATTAATTGCAGTTCACCCCTTACCGGTGGATGACTGGCTCCAATAGAGAGCAATGCCTATAAACTCCCATGTTAAAATGTCCGATTTCACAGCTGAAATAAACATGATTACATAGTGGAATTTTTTTCTAACGCTTCGGTTTCTATGTTATTTTACTCTTAAATTTAGAGGCGAGTCCTTTTGATTGATATGTGTTAGAGCGCTATCACTGGTTACAGCTGTGTACTTCCTGCTGGCTCCACCGTAACGGACCCTCTCAGCTCTCCTTTTCATTCATTTTGGGATTTTCCAATAATGACAAAACAGCAAGATGGCGACGGTAGGACCTACCCATTGGCTTCATTTTCGCTCTTCAGAAACCTATGGGAAACGTGACGTATGCTCTGTCCAGTAATTTATACTCTCAATGGACCACACACACACACACACACACACACACACACACACACACACACCACCTCCACATTTAGAGCACTCTTAACAGTTTGACTTCCTGCTTGTCAGCATCTTTTCTGCACAGATGCCCACACATCCCCAGCTCTACCTGTAGCATAGCTTCTGCTGCGATAACAATCGAAAAAGGTTGGGTGTTTTGTTTTTTTCTTTTTCCATGTGAGGTCAGTCTTCAAATGATCAGCCCGTATAATGTAAGCACAACAGCAGTGAAGACCTCCATATGTGTACGGTACCGTTGTTGATTACAAAGTTTTGTGTCTTGAAACTTCCTACCAACTGCTTTTAACTAGAGCAACATTAACTAGAGCTTTTAAGTAGAGCAACTAGAGCAACAATATGGCCTGCCCACTTTAAACAAAAACCAGAGCACTTAAAACAGCAGCCCTCTGCAGAAGTTAATTGTTTTGTAGAGATGCTTTTCTATGTACATTTCCATCACACGTGCATCATCAATAAATAACTCTTTCCTGAGTCATGACAATTCCATTATGAATATTTCACTGCGTTGTTTCTTTTAAACAGTACACAGTGCTGAATAGTTAATGTCTTTCAGTCTTCATTTTGGTGAGCCATTTAACTCCAAATAATAAAAAAAACTTTTCTAGCTGAAACTACAGTGGCAAGCTATCATTTCACCATCGAAACAGGTTCAGAAGTGGTTTTATAATGTTTCCACAACCGCCATTACTCGTACTCTCTGGCTCTATGACCTAGCCTTAAAGTTACAGAGGATACTACAACACAGAGAAGAGATTGCATTTTCTTTTTTCTTTTTTTTTATTTAAATTACGTACACAATATGTTTTGAACTACTCTACAAATTTGAATATTTGATTCTTACTACAGATTCAAGACTCTGCTGGATGAAGTAAGTTAAAAAAACAAATAAAAATAAAACTGAAGAAATTTTACGTGAAATTTTGGATCTATTAGAGGTCGTAAGATACTGGTCTGGTTTGGCTCCATTAAAGGAAGGGGTAAAGAAAAGTGAAAACTAACAGGTGAACCACGCTAAGTACCACGGTGACTCTGGTGTCTTTTAGGAGAAGTACAGTACTTTTGCAAAGGCAGCATTTTCATAGGTTAACAAACTTAAAAATGCACCTGAATGTACCTGAGCTCCGCATCCTTGGGCAATTTTTTTAAAACATTTTTAATCCTGGACAATAAAAACTGTTATCAAAATCACACTTAACACTCTTTTTATTTTAATTATATTGTGGTGTTTACATTAAACTGATGAAAACAAAACAGACTTATAACTACTATGTGATTAATAAGCACCTTAAAATTTATTAGAATCAAAAATATAAAATTGGGCATCAAATTTATTTATGCATTTTATTATCTTACACACTTTGTACTTTTTTGCACTTCAATGTATTATTTTAGATCCTGATCCATATAATTCCAAAAACAAAATTAAAGCAGCAAGTATAAATACTGGTAGAGGTAAAAAAAAAAAAAAGTGATATAGATATGTTTACTAGATATTTATATGCTATCAACAATTATCACCTAAGAATTTTAAAGGTTTGATTGTTGTTATTCTAATAATTTTAGGTGAAACATTTGTCGTCAATAAGAACACAGTGAAAAATCAAATCATGAAGTCATCAGGATTTGTCTTAATGGTACCCAGTTCTTTCTTCAGCCATATGAAACACAGCACATGCATCACTATGCTGTTCAGCCCAGTTCATCTAGTTGACAATGATGGCCTGCAACCATAAACACAGATGTGCGGAGCCTTTCAGCACTACAGACCGTAACAATGAGTGATAAAACAGGGGTATTGTAGCAACAGCAGAAACCTCATTAAGCGTCTGAGAATCAATCATAACGCAGAATATGATGAGGTATGAGGTACCAATCTGAGGGAAGAAGAGAGTAACAAGTGCTGCGAGGGCTTCACTATGGAGATCTTTGGTGCTGCAGGCAGACACCATTCAGGTACAGAACAAGAAAAGGTGGAGCTGTCACGTTACAGAGAGCATGTCATGCCATTTAGGTTTTCCAAATACAGAAAGTTTTTATGCAGACTATTTGTATTGTATCAGTTTTATAAAAATGTAGTGAAGCTGTCCTCATGTTTGTGTAATTTTTGGTTTCTATGAACATAAAAAGGAGTGTTTAAAATCATCATATGCCATTTTGAACAGCAGTGTGACTGCTAAGATGGATTTTATATGTCTATTATAGCCATCTATTGCTTATCTTGTACCTTTTTTAAAGTAAATTCCCACACAATGTGCAAGAACACAATCATGTGAGGATCCAGCTTTGGTGAGCATGTTTATGACCGCGGTGTAAATGTTCAGATCAATCTCCCCTTTTACAAATGGTTTCTACAGATAATAACCAAAATAATTCTCTATTGGATAACCACGGTGTTCCACAGAGAATATCTAAAGAACAAAAATACCATAAATATGTTTCGTACAGATGCTTCTGACCTGAGTAGGGCTTTCCACAAGGACATACAATGCTGACCAGTGATAAATGTGGTTCTAATTTACTAAAACATCATATACACTGTCAACAAGTATCATTAAGAATATCATTACACACAAAATAGGACTCAATGTCAGGACAACAAAAAATGTTCAGCGGGGGTAAAATGTAGAAAGAAAACATTTCCATCAGAATTTTGTTTTTATGATTGTACAACTTTTCTAAATTTCTGTGTTTTGAAATAAAGATCAATGAGATCTCCCATATTCTTTTCTCTTAAATAGCTTTTATTTGCATTGACAGTAACTGCACATTGTAAAACTTGTTAAAGCACAAGGAACTGCTAAAATAAAACATCATTCTGTTGTCCTGCCTCAACAAATTACCTTTTTATGTTCAAGAGTTTTGAGGAAAGTACAGAGATAAAAATCTGGCTTCCACACTAGAGGTTCTTCCATTAGTATTAAAGAGTATTTTCTGGACATATGTAAAACATTTTACAGCTTTACCAGCAGTCTTTGTGTTGACTGACAGTTGACACAGCAGGGTCTGGATAAAACATTACTATATGTCAAAGTCGGAGGGAAAGCACGCTGATAAATCACATTAATCTAATAACACTCCCAGATAGATTTAACTGTGTTCTGTTTTCCCAAAATCAAAGACCCTTACGATTTGCTTCTTTTTAGGCTTCATTTTCAGTTTTGGCTCTGTTTGTTTTGGACAAAGCTCACAACGTGTTTTCAGGTTGTCTTAAATGCAACTACATATGACCATTCCCTTTTAATGACAATGAAAACAAGACACCAGATTTTTCTCTCATGTTTTCCTTTTGTAAATGTGTTATGCGGAGAAGAAAACAACCATGTGCCCTTTGATATATAATATAGTCCAGAGTATGCTGTCTGCTACATAAAGCATGTTTGTAAGAGGGCTATAAGAATAGGCTTGGACACATGGCCGTCTATCTTCTCTGTGATTAACTGAAACAAAAAGGACTGTGATCCTTCACTCACCTTGACACACTGAGTGGAAGAACGGGTGCGCTTTAGACCTTCATAAACACACCATACTGTATATCAAGCATATTAGGGTCAAATTTACTGAGTGGGTAACGCCTCATCTTGTGGTGTAAATAATAGAACGGCTTTGATTTGACAACTCATTCAATACCCGGAAGCAACATTTGACAGCAGCTGAGATATTTATGGTAAAGCTGTGCCATTATAGACCTCTGGAAACACCAGTGGGACTATAAAAAGGTTCTTAACCATACATTTTATATGGTAAAAATATATCTATTGCTTTATATTTTTTTATCACAAGCAAAAACAACAAACTCTCATAATGAGAAAAAAATAATTGTAGAGGAATATTTGAACATTTACAATATTATTTGTAAAGTTATTTAGATAAATAATAGATAATAATAGTGTGCCTACACTACCAGTCAAAAAATTTGAACACTTTCTAAATGGATTTAAAGGGAAAGGCTGTTCAAACTTTTGACTGGTCATGTACATCTGAAACGGTACTATAGTGAATTTTTTTGTTTGGTGTTTTTTTTGTTTGTTTTGTTTTATTTTTTTTTTTACTTATATTACACTTTTAAAAAAATACCATTAACCCTCAAGTGTCCTGTCACCGACCCATGAATACATAGTATACTGAGTATATGGGGTTCAGTGATCTATCCACTATCTATTTTTATCCGAGTACATCTAATAAGATTACCTAAAAACACATATTAATACTGAAAGTCTGAGGAGGCAGTTTTCTGAAAAGCTCAGCAGCAAGAAGGGGCATGCAGGGTGTATATGACAGAAGGACCTTGGTGCTTCACTTAATGTCCTTGTCACTTACACTTACTTTCCCTCACCATCAGTGTTGCTGCCAACATCTCACATCAGTGGGGTAATCAAATTAGAACCAATGTGAATCAGTGAATCTGATGACTGGATTTAAGACCTATGTGCACAAATGTGCCACAAAGACAGTAACATATATATCAAGTAAGATTGTTGGTAGCAGCACTTGATAAAAAGGCATCCTGCACATGATTTATGCAGTTAAGTAAAATTGATGATCTGTCAAAATTTGTTTTTCTATGATTTTCCAACATCAATACGGGGTTGTTAGAACCTCTTAACCATTTTAACATAGATTACAAAATGTCCCCAGTTATGTGTAGGAGAGAGAAGAATCTATTGCAATGTCATTGGTGTATTTTGAAGAGATTGCCTCAAGATTTATACTGCTCTCTCCAATTTTATATTATCTATCTGATCTCTTTTCACCAATATGAGAGAAATCTTTTCAGTCTGCTCTCCAGTGTGGCTGGGAGAAACACTGATGTGGTTGGATGAGTCTAAAGAATTTAAGAGAAAATATATTCAACGAACTTCCTTCTGAGTCATTATAAGCTCTAATCAAGCTGGTCAAAGCTTTCTGTTGTCCGATTTCACTCATTTCATCTCAGTGGGGGCATTAGGTTTTTTTTTTTTTTTGTTTGTTTTTTTTATAATGGCAGAGGTACGTCTCTTAAAATATTGTTTTCTACTTTTCAAATTCTGAGAGGAGGTTCAACAGTCCCTGTCAGCGCTTATGTCATTAAGTCTCAAAACTGACAGTTTTTCTGCATTGGTATATGATTGTTGAACATCACTATTCAGGCTTTAGCTGCTCAAAAAGACTGCTGAATTGGTTTAAAAGAAACCCTTCTGGTATTGCAACTTTCTTTGTTAATGTCGACAGAATCTAGAGTTACAGGAGAGACATTAGGAGACCTTTTTTTGCTGTCAGTGGTGAGTTGGAGGGCACCAGGAGGACAACTGGCCACCATCAACAAGACTTTGGCATGCAAAAGACTAGTGTTGCTCAGTCTAAAAGGATCAGATTTTATTGACGAGCCATTTTGGAGTAGGTCTAGGGGAGCCTGTGTTGCCCTTGCAGGGAAAAGTGATACAGTGAAGGATGAGGAAAAGAAATAAAGTGCACCACAAACAGATAAAGGGGAGATAAGAAGCCCACCCAGAGGCTGCCAAGGATTAGACATCCAGCTTAAAAGAAAGCATGGAAAAACTAAAGATATCATACAAAAACCTAATCCAAGTCAACTGTACATACATCTATTCACAACATACGCCTTCATATTTAGTTACTAGCAGATGGTCTTAGTCATGGACCTTTTTAAGACAACAAAACAAATACAACAAACATATTAGAACAAAACATTAATTTAATTAAAGCATTCATACCAATTCACACCACAAACCATTTATAATTTTATTTGAAAAAACTTATTGTGAATCTACTACTGTCTGAGATTAACTTAAAAACCTTTTTCCATGGTATAGGTTGGCCAAAAAGATCCTCCCATTTTTTTTTATATGAAAGTGTTATCAATGATTTTTGATAAAGATAGAATGTATTTATACTTTTATTTATCTTGTTTCCTTTCAATCATTTACTATTCGTTATCTGGGGTTGGCCTACTAATAGTTGATTTTTTGTTTCCAGTTCCTGTCCAAAGTAGCCACCGGCTAATTGTATGAGTGAGGGGAGCAAGTGTTCCCATAAGTTCCAATAGTCTTTTTATACTACATTAGTTTTAGGCATGGACTTAGTTTTGGACTTTCAAGGCATATGAGTCTGTTGCTGCCTACAGCCGGTTTTCAATTTTGCCTCAGACTTAACCCAAGTTTCACCAGGTGATTCCACAATCCCACCAACCAGCAGGTTGTTTTTTCCCATTAGGTATTCCATTTATCCTTGCTTGTGAGCAGAGTGTCATATATTGCTATTATGTCTGCTATTATGTCTGCTTGCCTCAAATTAAGATTGTCAAGGTATGCTAGATTACAGATTTTATATCATCTACTTCCTTCTGTGTAAATTGAAGGCTTATTTTGATTTCCTAGAACGCTTTAGATAATACATCCAGCCTCGTGTTTGAAGAATACTTAATGAGTCTAACAAAGCCTTTAAAGCTGTCTTGTTACTGAATGTGGAAAACACATTTTTAGTTGGAGCAACAGCTCATTAACCTGTGATAGCGAGAAAAGGTCTTCACCAGGTTTGGTATCAGGTTTATGCATTGGCGGCATGGTGTGTCATGGTCGTCATGGAGACGACATATTTTCTTCCCTGATCCGGTTCATCACTTCCGGTCCTCGCTAAATGCATGGAAAACAGCATATTTTAGAAGGGCAATTTAATTCGATATATTCACGGAAATGTCTTCTGGCATGACCTGTGCTGTTGTTGGATAAATACAAAACTCGAGGAAACTTCCAGATTTTATGAATGGAGCTTTTTACGACTATAAAGTCACTCGCAAGATGATGCAAAGAGATGAGGTGATTTCACATCAATGAGTCGCAGCACTGAAGTTAAAACACCCACCAAGAGGATCTTCTCCTGCTCTTATTATTTTGTTCATCATAAACCGACAGAACTGCATCCAGACTGAGAAATATATCTGAGCTACGAATGATTAGCAGCAAATTAGAGGCGAAGGCTAACTAGATAGCATGATGCAGCTGATCAGAAACCTGCTTCCACCTGCAGCACAAAGAGCCTGTAAGTACTCATTATTAGTGCAGGTTAGTTCATGAAGTATACTTTATTTCGTACTGTATTTTGATGACCATAGGGCACACATAAAAGTGTAATGTGTAGTTTTGTGACTTTGAGACAGCAGCTGTTGTAGACAGCATGAGAACCGTGTGGAGACAAGTATGACGTAGTGAATTAAAGTGAAGTGAAGTAAATGAAGACGGACCAACAGCCTAATAAAAAGGAAGAAATTGACTATAAAACCATAAATACTCTGCTGCAGGATCCTATTGGATCCCTGCCAGGAACACAGACTTTTTGGCAGCTTGCCAAAGTAAATATCAAGCCGCTGTAGGCAGCAGCGGAGGCTGTAGCTAGCTGTCACTTCTACTAGCTAATGAAAATAAATTAAGTTTAAAAAGATTTCAGTGAAACAGAAAAGGAGGCTGGGACATGGGAGCAACAACTCCTCTGCACTGGTTTCACTCGTATCTCACTGGCCGCACTCAGTTCATTCAGCTTAAATCCTTCACCTCAAAACCCTCCCCAGTCACTACAGGTGTGCCCCAAGGATCAGTTCTGGGCCCCCTTCTCTTCATAATTCACATTCTACCTCTTGGTTATATATTCCGTAAACATAATATCCAGTTTCATTGCTTCACGGATGACACCCAGCTCTACATCTCTAGTAAGCCAAACTCCTCTCTCCCACCCACCTCCCTTACCCACTGTCTCTCTG
>JBAMHX010000014.1:8083903-8094771 GCA_037177515.1 Pseudomugil tenellus | reverse complement strand
AAAACAATCAAAGCAGGAAAGGCAGGAAGGTCAAGGTATCTAAACTCAGACTAGTCAGAACTTCAAAATAAAATACATCAGGAAGAATGTTCCCATGGTAACTTCAGGAGACACGACTAGACACAACATTTCAGTCAGCATTTAAATCTTAACTGCATTTTTATCTTGCTTTTAACTTGCTGTGTTTTAACTTGTGCTTTCTTTTTATTACATGTATTGTAAAGTGTCCTTGAGTGACCTGAAAGGCGCTTTAAAATAAAATGTATTATTATTATTATTACAATAGACCCAAAATTAACTCACATTTTTAACATCCTGAATGCTGATAGCATTGAACGGAGCTAAACAACCGGCACCCTGAACTGTCATCTAGCCATTCTGTCAGAGTAGATGGATGGGGCAATAATCTCTCTGTTCTGTTGTCTTTTGATTAAAATGCGATCCGTGTATCCATCTTTGAGATTAAGTTTTTTCTGAAGCAGTATTACCTTTTAAAACAGTACTAGTTTATCATTATTTTTAATGTAGCCGGAACAGCGAAAAAAATATTATGCAATGGATTATGGGAACGGGGTCCGCCAAGAAAGTGGTAGATAAGACAAACTCTGCAATCTCAGAGTTAACTATTAAATTGATTTATTCCATATTATATATTTGTTTCCAATTTCCCTTCAGAAAGAAACAAAGAAACTTTTGTTCAACTAGTCAATGTCTACCAAACAACATAGTGGACTTTCACTAGGCTACTATTGTCAAAAAAAGGGAAATGATCATCAAATAATGGGTAAAATGTGGACCAGTACCGCCAATTTAGTTTACTTTTTTCAAATTTAACTGTATCACATCCAGCTCATTTGAACTGGGTGGCGCTGTGCATTTGCAAATTTATTAGCAAGTCTGGTGCTTCAGTGCTTGCAATGTAAAGTTGAGAAAGAGGTCAACTTTTAAAAGGCCAATCAAATATGTAACTGCTCTCATGACTAATCTCACGGTAAACTGGTGCTACAATTCAAAAGGTCAGACTCACCCACTGTCAGGAGTTAACACATCACATCCATATGAATCCATCCAGCCACAAAACAAATCAGAATGGCTTCTTACTGAATAGTAAATTTAGCTGACATATTATTGTTTTTACTCATGATGGGGATTTAGTCAGACTGTGAACTGGTTATTAAGTTCATGTTTGAAAAGGACTTCATAACATAAAGTAATGGATTGTGTTTTAGTCACGTCAGACTGACAGAAATAGAACAAATGTGAATAAGAGTAGTTTTAGGGGGATTGGGCTTTATTAAGACAGGGTGTATGTGCGCACAGAACTAGAAGGGAAGTAAATGAATATAAAGAACCAAAGGCAAAAAGGAAATGCAATGTGGCGGTGTCATGAATACATTAATTAGCATATGAATTTGTTCAGAGACATTTGACATCTATTTCCAGTTGTGAGGAGTTGGTAACTGTGACATGGCTCAGGACAAAAACCAGGAAACATTTCTTTAACATGCTACTTTGTTCTGCAAAAACCACAAATTTTTCACTAAAAAGTCATCTGACAAAGAAATGACTACATCTACTTAAATAAATAATTTTTTGACTGCAATTCTTTTTAAAATGATTTCTCAGGGCAAAACATAAAATCAACAGAAAGTCTTCCAAAAGGGCCATGGAAAAGGGCAGCTTACTTGGATTTACTGCTGAAAACACTGAAACAACAAGTTTGGGACACACAAAAACTTGGAGATATTAAATGCATGGTGTGATGAGCCTTATGACCATGGCGTGTGATGTTTTGCATAGCAATTACGATCTGAAGCACAGAGCATTTGTCACTGCTGAGAACTTCAACCATCCATACTGTGACAAGTTTAATTTACTTGCAGAGCAATTCATTTTCTATGACATTTCACAAGTGATTGCTTCCATCTCCAGTGTATCCATCACTGTTTTCTGCCTGTGATTTAGGAGGCTTCACTATTTCATTATTAACAGGTAACAGTGCACAGGTATAGCCGCTTTGGCCTACAACGTCTGCCTTTCCATCACCAGCTGGGCAGAGTCCACAATTATTTTACTTCTTATTAACAATAATTCATCATTCTCTGCCACATCAACAGCTCTGCCGTTTCTATTCATCATCTGCATGCAAGAACTTGTTGTATTTCTACAGAAAAATATTCCTTTGAGTTTCTAAATTCAACAATGCGATAAACTATGTGCCATAAACGCTAGCACTGAACACTATTTTACTTCAAACTCATTTCTATGGTACGCAAAGTTTGCTTTGTTACTTCCTTAGTTACTATGGAACTAATGGGCATCTAACCAGTACTTATTAGTCAACATATACTCCAAATTTACTTTGAACTTGTGAGCAAACAGCTTGGAGCTTGGCAAGTACTGGGTTTGATGGCTCACTTTACTTTAGGGTACACAAACACAGTAAGTAGCGGTGAGATAAGGAATAGTTACTCAGTAAGTACTGGCTATTAAG
Organism: Pseudomugil tenellus; assembly: GCA_037177515.1. Taxonomy (NCBI): domain Eukaryota; kingdom Metazoa; phylum Chordata; class Actinopteri; order Atheriniformes; family Pseudomugilidae; genus Pseudomugil; species Pseudomugil tenellus. The sequence goes on along the minus strand of JBAMHX010000014.1, from coordinate 8,092,277 downwards.
GTTAACATTACATGAAGAGTAATTAAAAATGTTTTAGCCAGGCAATGCGCTCATACTCAAGAAGTATTGGTCAAGTAAATTTAAGATTAAATTGCATCAAATGCCAAAGCCTTACATCCTTACTTACAAAGTCAGTATCCCATTATATCAGTAACTACTAGGAAACCTGTGATGGACTGGCGACCTGTCCAGGATGTGCTCTGCGTCTCACCTGTTAATTGCTGGGATTGGCTCCAGCTTCCCTGTGACCCTGAATTAGATGAAGAGGTGTGTAAAATAAATAAATTACTAAGAAAAAGGTTTGTGACAACTGCAAGCAGTTTGCTCACTACTTCAAGGTAAATCCAGAATCCACATGAAGAGTTTCTGTAATTTTCCTGATAACTGACCAGAAGTCCACTATCAAAGCTGTGTGTTCACCAATAAGTACTGGTTAACTACCCATTAGTTTTAGATTAGTCCCTTAGTAACTGAGAAACCAAGCAAATGTTGTGTACCTTATTGTATGAGAGTGTTACATTTTTGGTTATTACTAGCTTAAGAATTACACAAATCTTTAAGAGTTTATGTGTCACTACTGATTACTTTTATTGCAACAAAACAGTACAGAAAAGTTGTAGTATTACATCAGTGCTCAAATGTATTCCCGGAGGGGGTAAGAGGTAAAGATGGTACTTTGGTACTCAGTAAAATTGTCAACATATACATTCTGTTGACATATGCATACACACACTGTTCTACAAATCTGACACCATGAATGATTTGTTTTAACAAGCATTAAAGGTTATGGCTTCGTATAAAGAGCTGTCCCCAGGAGCCTTTTCTGAAAAAAATGTTATTTAATAGGATTTAATACATTTAATACAAGCAATCAGCCAGACTGCTCTGATTTTTTAACAATAATTGCAGAGTATTGTAACAGCACTGTGCTAATGAAATACTTTAACTTTTAGAAGAATTTAATACTTTTATTACCAAAGGTCTGGCAATATGTATAACCACTTATAAAATCATAATTTTACTTTTGCTTTCAGAAGTATCTCACAGCTGGAGTCCAAGTGAAACACCTTAGCTAAAGTATCCTTTTTCTGTCTCCCACTATGCTGTGCATACTGGCTTACAACACACTCCTGTGTTTACAAAGCAGAAGTTGTCACACAGAGAGAGTTCAGACACCATAATTAAAAAGTCCATACAATGCACAAAGAAAAATCATCCATCACTTAGCAATAAAACCATTCTTAGACCAGTTTTACAGGGATATTTGTGACAGATGTAATAGATTATATTTAAACTAAAAGCCAACCTAAGCGAGAAAGGATTGCAGAGCTTGTTAAAAACAGATGGTGTTTTCTGAATGTTATTGATAACAAGCATTAACCCCTTAATGCCTAATGTTGCATATTTGGTACATACTGTTTCTGTTACATTTTGTATCACTTTATGGTAGAAACTTTATTCAAAACCCAGTTGCACACTATATGATACTGTCTCCTGTCCCCTGATGAATACCACAAAGCAAAGGACTATAACATTTTGACCCATCACATGATAATAAATGGTAAAGATGCTAAAAATAAAAACAAAAAAAAATCTGTTTTTTCTAGATTTTTTTAAAGGACCACAAAAATTTTTCAGATTTTAAAACTTGGACTTTTCTGAGAAGTTGTTCTTATTTCAGGCATTAAGGGGTTAATTACAGTGGCCGAGAAGTGCAATAAACACATACCCATTTAGTGAAACACTTTTGTACTTTCACGATGCAAATTTACATCTAGTGAAACACATTTACAAGTTAACCGAAACACTTTTACAAAGATATGACCCGGAAGGGATATTTTGAGGGGTTAAGTTTAGAGCATAGACATGTACAAAGCATAGATGTGTCATCCGCACTGTTTGCCAATGGAGAACGGGCTTACTTGGCTGCCATCTTGCCACACTCAGCTCGCTCATTCATGTGTTGTAATTCAGGCCCTTTTTACTTCTGCCAAGGAGGTTATGTTATCGCCAGTGTTGTGCCTATATTTTACAGTCTGTGCGTCGTGCCAATGAATAGACTAACATTAGATGCTACGAGTGTGCGCTCCCGCGTAAGGGGATACAAATTCTGTCAGGGATAAGTACCTTGGCACAACACCAGCGTTTGTCTGCCTGTTTGTCTGTCTGTGTACAACATAACTCAAAGAGTTATGGGCAGATTCTCATGAAATTTTCAGGATATATCCAGAATGTGAAAATGAACAAGATATTAAATCTTGGAGGTGATCCGCATCACCGTCTAGATCCATGTTATGTGGTCTGACAAAGATTATGTGAGACTAAATACAATTTTGGGATGCAAGTCACAATATGAGGAGGAACTGTAAGCTTGACGAAGGTTTGCACTAAAAGAAATGTCTTTCACTAGATGTAAATGTGTATTGCACTTCCCGGCCACTGTAGTTAATGCTTGCTGGATATCTGGTAAATTATTTGGACAGATTAGAAGAAGGTAAAGTGCAGAGATATTATTGAAGAACTGTGTCAATGATGATGTAGAGACTACCTGTAATGCAACCCATACTCAGAATGGGCCAAGAGAGCATTATCAATTATGTGTTGTGTAGACTTGTGATGAGCTCATTACTGATCTTAACACGGAACTCAATATATCTTCTTATCCAGGCACTGACAGCTCTTTAGATTCTATGAACTGGAGGCCTTGAGCCGGCAAACAACCACTACAGGTTACAGGAGGGAGCAGTGGGGCTTTCGGTCCAGAGAGAGAGTGCATGCTGTGTGATTTCATGCCTAGCACCTGCTCTCAAAACCAGGGAATAACTACTTCACTTCTTTTGGAAAATTAGTTCTCAGGCTTTCGTGCTTAAAGTCAAATAGCCATGTACACGTCTGTTTAATGAGATGAGTCTCTTCTGTCACGAACAGCAGCATCTGTATTACTCTACTTCCTTGTAAATCAGCAGATCAAGTGTTAGGAATTGTGTTGTTATATAGCAAGACACCACAGGTTGATGAGGTTATCTAGCTGCAGCATGTACCAGTAGGACATTATCACAGTGTGAAAACATGGATGGATTTTAAACTTATATGTCATCTCACAAGCTGGAGTGATGTTTAGAGAAAGGAACGTGTTTATGGAAATGTCACAGTATCATATTCTAAAAAGTTTTTTGTATGCCATAATTCTGTTATGACAAACTATAACACTAAAGTAGCTTAAGTCAAATGTTTATTTATTTAAGTGTATCTTGTTCCATCCAATACATGGCATTTGTGAATCAGTATGATTACAAAATTAAGTTTTATTAGCATATCTGCAACTATAACTGTTAAATGGATTCTACAGTTGAGCATCTTCATCTGTTAAACTATCTGTGTCATGCCCTACTCCAGCTTATCAGCCCAATCACCGTCACCTGCCACCTTCACCTCTTCCTGATTCCCTAACAGCCTTAAATCACTCAGCTCACCAGTCTTTCCTTTGTCGGACATTGAAAGTATGTAAACACATGGTTGTTCCTGCCGCTCCTTCTTTCCCTGTTCTGGATACCCCACAGCCTGCCTTCTTGCTTACACCTTCCCTACAGGTTTATTTCATCATTCCAAATAAATCCTGTTGACTTCCTTTTGGCTCCGGCTCTCCATCGTTACAATCTGTTCAGCATTCCCTGATGCATTTCTTTTTCTTTTAAAATGCATTTCTTTTTCTTTTTAACATTACTCCAAATTCAAATCAGGTGCTAATCGATAAGCAGTCACTGAACAATGATTATAATCATTCTGAGTACTTGAAACTGTTCATGGGAAGACTTTGTGCTATTCATTGATGGGAATCTGCATCAGTTTGGGAAACAAACTTCCTAAAATCAGAAGATTTCATGGATTTCTTTTATATGTAGATTTTTAGTTCATCTAGTTCATTAATACAAAGAAAACAGGATTCTTTATGATCTTTTCAATCCCACTTCATGTCTCTTCAAAAGAAAGGCAAAGAAACTACAACAAAGCATTTATTCCACTGAAAGCATTGCAACTGCCAGCCATAATGTTTGGCCTTGAAACTTGTGAATCGTGACTCTGTTGTTAAAAAAGTGAACGCTTTATTAAGTAGGGTTTTTTTTTTTTTCGAACAATCGTTTGGTCACATGTTAGGTACGTTGCTGCTGCATTACCACAGAAAAGGTTTTCGATTTGCTTTGCCTGACTTGTGCATATTTTCACTTAAGCCCATTTAGAACATGTGAAGTACAGCAAGCAGCACATGTGCACTTTCCTCCACTGAGTAGAGAAGAAGAGCTTGGTGTCACTATAGATCCACTACTATCCATCAATCTACTTTCCTTCCTTTTGTGGCCTTGAAAGTGGTTCATATTTTATGCAGGACAAATAATCCAAAATAATATCCAGGAGCAGTGCATATGTAATAAAATTATCTCTATTTTTTATTTTTTCGCACACTGCTGCATGAAAGAATCGAGAGCCAAAACCACTTACACACGAACATGCAAGCAAGTTTACATGTGCACGTACACTTACAAACATACACACACACACACCTCAGCATGTGACCTTCAGGTTTGATCATCTGCAATGCAGTGATTAGTTGTATTGGTGTAGAAGAAGCCTGTATTAATGAGACAGTTTTTTTCTGCTCATGTAGAGTTCACATTGAATGCTTCTTTTAAATCTATTACTCATAATAAGGACATGTGCACTATGTGGAATATGTGGAATGAGCCACCGCTCATATTTTGATTCATATGTTAATTCTAAAGGCCCTTTTAATCTTGTAAAGCGGTTTTAAACCAACAGCTCGCTAGGCTTTTGGAAGGTATTTCTAAGTATTTATTTGGATATTAGAGACTTTTTTAAAAAAAATTTGTGTCCAGTTTTTATACTTAATCATGTTTAGAGATTTTTTATTATTATTGTTTGTTAAGCCACCTAACACTTCAAATTCCTTATCTGCTAATCATTCAAACATAAAAGGAGCGCAGATGAAGGGAATGAAAGGAGGCTGTGTAAAATGTATTTTTATACAACATTACCAGTGTTTAACAAAGAATTTTCAACCTCTAATTTATTCACAGCTAAAGATATTTCACCAACATAAAGGGCTATTATTGCACCAACAAAGGGATTCCTAAAGAACTACAAATCACTGTACCACTGGAGGACATGACACATGGTTACAGAACTGCAGCAGAAAGTGAAAGGATGGTGCTAAAACCACCAGACGCATCTGATCCATCTCCTGCTCAAAAGAAAGACCTTTTCAAAGGTAAACAGGACATCATCACTTCTGATGATCACCTTTAAAAAGGGAAACAGAGTAACAAGAATGAAATATGCTAACACAAGAACCGGCTGAAAAAAAATCTGTGGCAACAGGTTTAACGGAGAGGTGAATCCTCCTCTGAGTGCTGATCTCAGCATTACAGTAGCTGTGTGGTCATCTTGACAGAGAATAATACAAAAGACAATAAACATCCAAAAAATTAGCTTTGAAATGCATAAGAATCCAAGAGAACTATTGCTGAAGACTGAAATAAATTACGAAGACTAAAAGAAATAGCAAGGAATCTTGTATAATAGGGTTCGGGTAATAATGAAACATAAAAGTGATCATATCAATCATTAACTGTTTAACTTTTGGCCTCCTGTTGGCAATATATCGATGATCTAGTGATAGCTCAGACCTTTTAAACTGGCATCCTTTATGACCTGTCAAGACATCTATGCAGCTGGATTTTGATAAAAGACAACAAGTTTAATAACTTTCATATTGAAAGTGTTTGCAGAGCTACTCGCTTGGACTCACCATGCGCCTCTGCAGTCTTCAACGCCTTGCGAACCTGCTGCTCTACAATTTTAGCAAAAGAGGTTGCTTCCATAGCTTCAAAGACCAGCCAGCTGCACTTTTTTATCCAGTTGTCCTTAGCTATGCTTTATCACTTCCTTTGGAATACACAATTACCTGTCTAAATTGCAGCTTACTGTTTCACACTCCTCCTGGTGACCCACAAAGTTTGACACAACCTTTTAACTCAATCACACAAGCATGGCTGCTTTCTAACAAGTATGCACACACATACCCTGCCTGTTGCCCACTTATAAGACCCTGCCAACACTTTCCCACCAGAACCTTGCAACATGCAGATAACCTCATCCCAAAGATAGCCCTGCCACGTTCTCAGAAAATAACCAAACACAAAATGTCAAGTGCTTTAACATTGTGGCTAAATGGTGTTGGTGACATGAAACTCTCAAATGCGTGTATGCCACGTGAAATCAAGTTATTTGAGTCTGGCATGCAAATTGCTGGAAAAAAGTCTTACATGCTTGGCAAGTTTAGTACTTGGCAGGCATTTGTACTTAAGTGTTTCAGCTTCTAATATGCCCTGGTGCCAAATGACTGTACCTGAGCACAAGGTGTGTATAACTGAAAACAGCCGGCATTTGTATGCAAAGAGCCAAACACTCAGCAAAACAAACAGGTGATTTAGTCACTGCTATCATCTCTCCCTCTATGTGTGTATAAAGGGGGGACCAGTCTGAAATAGTGACAACTGAGCTTTAAGACAAAGATGTGCATGGAGGGAAAATGAGACAGAAAATAGGAACAAAAGGTCATCATAATTGTTGATCAAGCTGCCACTTCTTGGAAATAAAAGGAAGAAAACAAAGAGTAAGGTTTGCTAGGTGTGATGAATGAGATGAAAGCTTAGGGGCTAAAGCCTTTCTTTTAGAGCATAACAGTCTGGAAGTGTTCCATTTCTCCCAAACAATGTACACAAAAATGAATGCATACAGAGAGAAGTGAGATGAAGAGAGAGAAAAGCGAGTGCAGGGGGAAGATAGAGGCAGCAGCACAAGGCTGCCTGCTGCACTGCAGCAAAAATCCACACAGCATACTACAGCCACCACACAACCTCCAGCAATGCACACATCAGACCCCTGTATGGAGGGCGAGGAGTAATCCACAGATGGGGGTAAACACTTAGCATGCAGTTGTATAACAGCAAAGACAAAGAAATGTGCCATTGTTCATGTTATCCTTCTCAAAAATTCAACAAATGACATGGATCAGTTTCATCAATCAAAAACCAACAAGTCTTTCACTTGTCTGTAAAAAAAATATGCATGAAACCCAGCTAAACACTGCACATCAAGATCTTCTGGGAGCTTTGTTGGAGCACAAATAAGCATCACAAACAATAGAGGGTGCCCTGAAATCAGCCTTCAAGACACAGTAATCAAATTTTACAAATATACCAAAGCCAACAGGCCCGAGCGATCTTTCCTGAATAATTAATCTGTTGAAAAAAAGATGAGGAAAAAAAACAACTCATGAGGGGTGAGCTCATTCAAACAGGTGTTGAGATTAACAGCGCTGCATTAAAGATCAAAATATTGCCACAAATATTATATTAACAATACCTCCACCAGCATGAAAATCTCCAACTGAGAGACTTGTGACGTTGAAGCTCGAGGACAAACATGAGAAATCAAGGCAAAGCAAAGGAAATGTATCTATATAGCACAATTCAACAACTAGTCCAATCAGAGTGCATCAATTAACATCAATTAAATTAAAATCAAATGGATTTTAAAAGTTAAGAAAAAACAATAAAAACAAAACAGAGTAAGGAGTAGAGCATAGCAAAAGTTATAAATCAAAGTCCCTCATTTAATTAGTTAAATGCAAAAGCGGGCAGGAGAGTCTTAAGGTTTGACTTAAAAAAGGTTTGACTTATTTTGTTGCCTCATCTTAGCATTTCTGAGTTACATCGCTGTTACAAAAAGGGAAATAAAAACAAGTGTTTTTAATTAAAATTACATGTTTTATGAAATTTCTTATGAATAAAATTGTGTTTAAATCAATACCATATAAGTTTTAAATGTGAAACTTTTGACTTGTTTTGAAAAAACTTATACAGAGCTATTGCTGCTCTGCTACATTCCCTCAAAACCAGAGAAACTTGGAGAAGAGACAGGATCCAAGATAGATGCTAAATACACCTTTGTTGTGAGCTGCCAAAGTTCATAAAAGTTATTTCAGTAAAATGTACATTTACCTGAATTTTATTTTTCTTTGAATAGGGCTTGTACACTTTAGCAACAACTCCAAGACTAAGATGTGTGCTGGAAGATACCGTACCATACCATCTTCTGCCGCTTATCAGGGGTCGGGTCGCGGGGGCAGCAGCCTAAGCGGGGAAGCCCAGACTCTCCTCTCCCCAGCCACATCTGCCAGCTCATCAGGAGGGATCCCAAGGCGTTCCCAGGCCAGCCGGGAGAGATAATCTCTCCAGCGTGTCCTGGGTCTCCCCCGGGGCCTCCTCCCGATGGGACGTGCCCGGAACACCTC
>JBAMHX010000014.1:8050508-8063734 GCA_037177515.1 Pseudomugil tenellus | reverse complement strand
CTGATGAAATAGAATTGTGTGTGTGTGTGTGTGTGTGTGTGTGTGTGTATGTGTGTGTGTGTGTGTGTGTGTGTGTATTCAGTTGCACAGATGAAGTTGTCATAGCCATTTCCAGACGCTAAGGGGCAGTGTTGTCCTAGAGAAGTTCATTCATGAAGTCTCGTCACTAGAAAAGATTCATTCATTAAATCATTTCGTTTTCTATTTAGGCCGAAGGTTATAGTACAAAAAATGCATTGTACTTTTTATGAAGATTAATATGAAAGAAAAATAGACCTACTGCAGTATATAATGTTGGAGTTCAGGCGTCCGTTTTTTTTTTTTTTGTTTGTTTTTTTTTTTTTTTTAGTAGCTCAAAACATAGGCTATACAATTATTAATTCTGGATGAGTTCCGTGTGCAGGAAGTGGGAAGATGTCATTTTGCTCTCATTAAGAAAAGTTACTTTGTATTTGTGCATTTTTGCTTTAAAGTGTGTGAAGCGGAAGCTTCCTAGTTAGTCTTTTTTCTTTTTATAGTCATTCTCTCCAAGTTTCCTTGCTAATTAGCCCATTTCTTCGGTTGTCTCCCTGTGTGGAAGTTGAACGAGCGCATCATTTGAGAATCGTTCATCTCAATGCTCTCAATCGGTTGTCATGGCGACCATGTACAAGCAATGGAAAACACATATCATATACTCGAGCTTGGGTCAAATCAAAGAAGTTTAACACAAAGTGAATTAAAAACGTTAGTGACATCAAAGAGTTCAATTATTCATGCAGGCCTATAATGACGTCACGCACGTTTGACCTACTGCAGAATTTTAGCCTAACTTCAAAATAGTGTCTGTGCAAACAACTTGTAGGATCAGCATCCTATTTATCTATCCACTGCAAGGAAGGCTTTTAAATTAGCTATAAGCACATTTACTATCAACATAGCGGATCATAAAATTAATCCCAAGATTCTATCAAATATATTGTTAAATATACTTTGTATACCAGTGTTGTCATTTCTTTTATTTTTAAATAATGTGCTGAAAACTATTTTGAACAATTATTAATTATAAAGGGATTAATAAAGTATTTATTATACTTAGAAGAAGAAAATGAAAGGGTGTTATTGTTTTTTTTCTCTCAGAGTTGGGTTATGCAGAGATCAAATTTTAGCACAATACAGGTTGATTAGCAGATTTAGCATTCAGTGGTACAATTCAGCTATTACAAACAAGATCTGCCTTTTATCTTTTCACCATCTCTTTTTCCATTGGATATTAATTTTTCCAGTCAAATAAAACAAAATCTAATGAAATAGATACGATCATAACCATAGAATAAGAGCAATCCTTGTTGGATAACATTCATGTGCCAACATGCAACATGAAAGAGTGTTCTGTTTTATCCCACTCTCTTTGAAATATTGCATGTTGAAAATGAATGAAACCACTATTAGAGGGTTACGTTAAGAGTGATTGGTTGGAAGGTCAGAAAGTTGATTGTTATTTCAAAGCCTAGAGATTAGTTTTTGGTCATTCCTGCATCAATTGTGTGAAGCTGACAGGATAACAATTTGCACTTCTATGTTTGGGGTCACAGTTTTTTTTGTATTTATTTTTTTCTTTAGCCAGAAAAGAGATTTATTTCCTGGGGAAAAATTATTGCTTAAAATTGAGTTAAGTATTAGAATATAATGTTGACAGGTGAGCTTAAAAATGTGATACTGACTTGTATTACATATAGATTGGATTGAAACTAGATGAACATATGGGTGTTGCTTTATTCATGTGTCATAGTTAAGAGAGAAATGAGCCATAAGGCTCAGAGCTTATTATTTGCATTCATTTATGGTCGTGATACTGGTATTGATTGAAAAGATATAAGTACAATTGATTGCTGTCAAAACTAAAAAGTTTTGTATGTAGATGTCTGTGTTTGCCTTCAGAAATGAGCTGAGAAGCTCTGCTCAAACTGATCGGACAGTGACTGGGACTGACTAAAATCATTTTTCTTTAAATGCTTTCCATTAATAATGGTGCCTTTAATTAAAGTTTACACCGTTATAGAAGTCCTCATGTAGTCTTCAAATATCCAAACTAACAACACTTCTTACTTATTATACAAAAAGGAAACATCAAGCTCAGAAATGAATTGCCCTGTCTTTTCCTTATTTGTTATGAATTGATAACAGAGCGCAAAAAGACTTTAAAGGAACAAATGCACGTTACTATTTTCTGGGGATCTTCTGCATATTAAATAAAGAGGTAAGGTTAACCAATTATAGCCTTATAAAATCATTGCTTAGAGGTTTAACATCCCTGATATCATTATGACACCCCTGTCACTTTTTTTTGTTACTATTTTCAGTATTGTAAATTAAACTTGTTTGCCATTCAATCAAAATTCAATTATTTGGATCAAGCCGGAACCTCTCGCGTTAGTCGTGTTTTCTTACGAGGTCATTTCGCAGAACACTCGGTGCAAAGAGAAGCCGCGGGTTTGATTTCCGCAGCTAGCAAGCTATTGCTTACAGTGCAGCACACCTTTATTGGTCTTTAGAAATGACACACTTTTGATATTTACTACGCCAACTTTTAAAACAGTCATAATGAATCTTGACATACTTAGAAAGCGAGTACGACATTACATTGACCAGGTAAGATTTTCTCTTGTTTGTGTTGCTAGCTAAAAAATGCTAGCTTGTAAGCACACTTAACGTAATAACTTTAGTTTGCGAACAGACTATTCGTTATGTAATCAACCTCTCACAATAATGGACCTTCATTTCAATTGCTCTCACTTTCTCATTGTATGTTTGTTTGCAGCAACAATATCAAAGTGCTCTGTTTTGGGCCGACAAGATAGCATCCCTTTCTCACGGTGAGTAGGCTACATCATGAGTGTTTATAGACGTGTAGTTGATACAACAAAGTAACGTTTCTTTGTGTCTGTCAGACATAGCTAGATAGAACGAGAATGACTGGAGCCAAGCAGGTTTTGAGACTTAGTGAGATCACGTTGGCGTTAACATTGTGGTTTCACTTTTTGGAGAAACGTTTAAATCTACCGGGTTCTTCGGGAGAGGATCTGGTATCCGCCCTTTACATCGTCATGGGAAAGATTCGATCACAATATTGTTTGGGCCATTAATTTATTGAGTTATCCAATTTTTATCGAAATTCACAACAAAAGAAAATACTAAGTTGTGTAGATAGTATATCAGTTCTTTCTTTAAATATATTTAAAGCTTTATTAAAAAGAGCTGGAGCTTAAACAGCTTATGAGAAAAACCTGTTGTTTATAGTTAAAATTTCTGAAGCTAATGAAGGATTTCCCTTCAGTGTTCTAACCCTCAAACAATGTGAAGGTTGTGTTTGCCATGTTGCTTTGTAAGTTTTCAGTGTACAATCATTGAACTTTATTCCTTTCAGTTAAACTTGCTGGGTAACACAGCATAATAATGCATCTGTAATGCATTGATACTTGTCACTTAAGATGCCAATATAAATATGTCTTTACATTTACAAATAATGAAGTTAATTTTTGTTTTCTCCAGACTTCTGATGCAGACTTGCAGTCAGTTTATACGGTTGCATAAAGTCCTCATGTTTTAACTGCTTTTTTATTGTTTTTTTTTCCCTCTGGAATCTGTTTAGCCCTGTTTCATTCATGTTTGCAGTTGGTCAGGTCATTTAAACTTTCAGAGCAAAAATTGAGAAGGCTGGGTTTTCTTTAGTGGACAACCGCAATATTCACACATCCAGTGTGACTTTCAAGGGATTGCTGGAGTCAATTAACCCACTTACTGACTATGTAAAATCCAGTTCCTTTAAAAGAAAAAAAGTGACAGGGGTGCCATAATGATATCAGGGATGTTAAACCTCTAAGCAATGATTTTATAAGGCTATAATTGGTTAACCTTACCTCTTTATTTAATATGCAGAGGATCCCCAGGACATCTACTGGCTAGCTCAGTGCCTTTACCTAACTTCACAGTACCACAGAGCCTCACATGCCCTTCGTTCACGAAAACTTGACAAGGTGGGTTATCAGCAAGTTTTCAGTATATGCAAGATTTTGCTGGTAGGTGAATGATCAGGTTTCAGTTAATATCACAAATCAGTGTCAAAATGTATTTGCTATGTTTAAGCTCAGTGTCTCTATCTCTTATGGCAGTTTGATAAAACACTTTTTTATTCTCACAGTTGTATGGAGCTTGTCAGTATCTTGCTGCTAGGTGCCATGTAAGTATATGTAAAATCCCTAATGTTAGTTATAAGCTCTGCCATTCATGCCCTTTAAATCTGTCCGCTACTGATAATCTTTTGGGCATGTTTTTTTTACTTTTGCTAGTATGCTGCCAAAGAGTTCCAGCAGGCCTTGGATATCTTAGATGCAGAGGAGCCAGATAACAGTAAACTACTGGACAGAAGTGGAAAGGAGGAAAGTGGAACAGACTCAACAAAGGACTGGGATATGTCCCCTGCTTCTGTAAGTTTGAACTGACATAACCAAACATTTCTGGGACATTTTAGACCTCATTTACTCGTGAAGTGTCAGTTAATTTGCAATGGTTTTAATCCCGCATTCTCTTAAAATAGTAATTTGTAGTAAAAGTAAAGACAACTCTGATAACATCTGTGAGTAGTAAACTCATTGTGGCATTCCTGTTCTTTCATACAGCTAATAGATCTTTATGATTTCATGGATGCTAATAATGTCACGTGAATTTCTGATTATTATTTTGTTTCTTTCTTCTCTCCTTTACTCTTTGTGATATTTCAGATCAGCAGCTCCATCTGCCTCCTGCGGGGTAAGATCTATGATGCCATGGACAACCGGCCACTGGCCACCTCTAGCTACAAAGAGGCCTTGAAACTAGATGTGTATTGCTTTGAAGCCTTTGACCTTTTAACAGCCCATCACATGCTGACTGCACAGGAAGGTGAGGTTAAAATTTGAAATAATGTGGGTTAATCCTGACGTTATTTTTTACATATGCCTTGTAATGACTGTACATCTACATGTAACGTCCAATTTCTCCTTAGAGAAAGAATTCCTTGACTCGCTTCCTTTGAGTCAACAGTGCAGTGAGGGAGAGGAGGAGTTGTTACACTTCCTTTTTGAGAATAAATTAAAGAAGGTGGGTGATTTTACATTTGGTTTATTATTATTATTTTACACGAGAGAGTAAGTACATTATATTATTATCATTATTATTACAAAAGAAAACATATTAGTAAATATTGCAGAAAACCAAAACCAGAAATGATTTTTATTTTTTTATTTTTTTTCCTACCTATTTCGTTGTACCAATGTCCAAAGCCTCTGGGTCTCTGTAAAAGCAGTTAAAACTAGCCTTAATGAGGCTAGTTTCTTTAGTTTTGTTGTATCATGTCTTTTAATTCTTCTTTAAAAGAAAATTACATCTCATCTGAAGTTTGGCCCTCCCTTGTGGTATTTTTTTTAATGTTTTCATATCACCTCAGCCAGTTTAGCACCTGGACTGTTTTACTGCAGTATGAAACTGTTGCTAGCTGTGTAAGATGTTGCATTGGATTGTCTAACTGAAATAAGACATGTGCTGAAAAAGAACCTGTTGTGGTTATTGCATATTCTGCTCCAAACTCTGTAAGTTATTTGAACATCAATGTGCACTTCAACACAAAGGCCTCCATACCATAAGAGATGCTGGCTTTAAAATGGTTCGTTTTTCCTTTATTTCTTCTAGAAAGAATTTCACAAAGAGTATTCCTTTCTTTTCCAGACCATCCTAAATGAGCTCTGTCCCAGATTATGGGGTAGTGCCTTGGAACCTTTTTAGTTGTGATACTTTATCTGCTTTCAAATGCACATATGCTTTTTCATCCTGTCCCTTCACAGTACAACAAGCCCAGTGATTTGGTGGTGCCAGAGATGGTTGAAGGTCTTCAGGACAACTTGGATGTAGTGGTATCTCTTGCTGAGAGGCATTATTATAACTGTGATTTCAAGATGTGCTACAAACTCACGTCAACGTAAGTCTCCACAGCATCCATATTTATTTATGTTTTTCAAGTTTACACAGTTCCCAACTAAGTGAAAACAGTTGGTCTAACTGGATTTATATTAAAAAAAAAAAAAACATTAATGTGACTTTATTAGGGGTGTCATGATTCTTCAAACTTGCGATTTGATTTCTGATTTTAGGTTGACTATTTAATTCGATTCTCAATTTAAAAAACAAAAAAAATCCAGTCCAGGCATCTGTTGTTAAGGCAACTGACTGCATTGCTCGCCCCCCCAATAAAAAAACAAAAACTTTTCTTTAACATCTTCATAGATGGAAGGCAACACTAGCCGTAAGATGTGACCTGCTGCGCTACTGTATCGTAGCTCAAATACCCAAATGTTTAAATCCAGCGTTTCCTGCCACTGAATGAGGCTGCAGGTCTGCTGCTATAAATAGCCCTGCAGCGTTAGTTATAGCTTTCGCTCGAGCGGAGGTCGGTGGAAGTTTTACTGCAAATGAGGATGGAATAGTTGGCTGGACCAGTGTTGCTGTTTTTCCGGTTGTTTAAATTTTTGTGATGCCAACGATTTGTGTCCTGCCGTGTTCGTAGTGTTTCCCGTAGCAAAGTAAAGTGCGCACATAGCATATCACAGCACTGTTGTGTTCTTCTCGACAACGCAAACATTGTAAACAACTCAACGGAGGCGCAAAATATTTCCACACTGATGCCTTTAAGAGAAGCAGAAGCAGCTCTGGGGGGAATCAACGATCCTCTCTTTCACTTCAGTGCTCGAGATCATGACGTAGTTTCAATCGATTTCGATAGAAAAAATAAATCATGACACCCCTAGGCTTTATTGTTCTAAGTAAAAAGTTGTAAAAGGATTAATAAAATACATGCTGTCTTTTCAGAGTGATGGTAAAAGACCCCTTCCATGCCAACTGTTTACCAGTTCACATAGGAACATTAGTAGAGCTTGGAAAAGCAAATGGTAAAAAATATATATAAATATATATATTGTAATAATACTGATTAATGAATGTAGAATATTTAGGTTGTGTGACCAGCTGATCAGTTTAATGTTTATCTCTTTTCCCCTGCAGAATTGTTTTACTTGTCACACAAACTTGTAGACCTTTACCCCAACAATCCTGTAAGTATTACTATTTTTAATCTTTAACCTGATTTAAATCTGTTTGCAAAACTTTGGGTGGCACAATCAAGTTGATTATCACTCAGGTTTCCTGGTTTGCTGTCGGGTGCTACTATCTCATGGTCGGCCACAAAAACGAACATGCTCGGCGATACCTTAGGTATGTATCTGCAGTCACAAATGCATGAACATCCTGCTTATATCTACATCAATGACTGTTTACATTTAGGTTAATTCAGAGACTCGGGTTATTATGTGTATCCCTTAGCAAAGCCACCACCCTGGAGAGAACTTACGGTCCAGCGTGGATTGCCTATGGTCACTCATTTGCAGTGGAGAGTGAGCATGACCAAGCCATGGCTGCCTACTTCACTGCTGCCCAGCTGATGAAAGGGTGGGTGAACAAAATGTCTTTCGATACCTGAACAGTGTAAATGTGTCTTTTAATAACTGCACTGTAGAAGAGGCCTCTCCCAAACCTTAGTAACAAGTTCAGGTCGATTATGGTAACTGTACTGTTAAACAATTAACTATGAAAATTAACTTTGCATCAACTGAAATAGGTGTTGGTTCTTTACAAAAGTAGCAAAGTTTAGTTATTAAGACTAAAACTCCACAAGCGCTGATCTTGTAGCTTTAGGAAATGAAAATTGCTTTATTAATTTAATCTTTTAAAGCCTCTGGAGAAATGCCAATTTGGATCTATGTGGGTGTATTAAGAGGGAATGGCTGATGTAAGAGGTCAGTTATTGTCAATTTCACTGTAAAAATAAGATTTCAGTTGTTCAGAAAAATAGTTTTAAGATGTTGTCAGTTTATTTTTAATTGTAATTTCAAATGTTTTAATCTCCTACATTACATATCAAAGCTCTCACTTGCGTCAGCTACTTTAAATGTCATGTTTAATGTTTTTATTATTATATAAATTGTAAAAAATGTAACTTGTAACTTGTGCGTTCTTTTTTAGGTGTCACTTACCCATGCTCTACATTGGACTAGAGTACGGTCTAACAAACAACTCCAAGCTGGCAGAACGTTTCTTCAGCCAGGCTCTTAGTATCGCTCCAGAGGACCCGTTTGTCATACATGAAGTGGCAGTGGTTGCATTTCAAAATGGAGAGTAAGTGTATAGCTATACACAGAATTTCAATAGGGAACCGTGTCATAAATGCT
Organism: Pseudomugil tenellus; assembly: GCA_037177515.1. Lineage (NCBI taxonomy): Eukaryota > Metazoa > Chordata > Actinopteri > Atheriniformes > Pseudomugilidae > Pseudomugil > Pseudomugil tenellus. The sequence continues at coordinate 8,055,440 of JBAMHX010000014.1, read as the reverse complement.
CTGGGCAGAACCGTTATTTGCATTTTAGAGTTAAATCATTTTGATCCTCATGTAATGAATACGTTACAGCTGGAAGACAGCTGAGAGGTTATTTCTTGATGCTATGGAGAAGATCAAAGCCATTGGAAATGAGGTAACCGCTGGATTATTTAAGTAGTAGACTTACTGCGTTGCATATCTTCAAAATGTGGACAGTTCTTCATATTGTTTACTTTGATGTCTTTCTATCAATTTAAGGTCACTGTGGACAAATGGGAGCCCCTGTTAAACAACTTAGGTCATGTCTGTCGGAAACTTAAGTAAGTATGGAGTCAAGTATACTTTCCGCTATCCTATTTGGATTTTCTATAAGTCCCAATATAAATTTACTGGTAGCACTGCGTTTGGTTTGCTGGAAATAATGCTGCAGATATTTATGAATAGTCACACTTCCAGGGATTGTCCATCTCTTATCAAATGAATCATTTTCACAAATAATGTATAATGTTATGTTGTGATTATGTTTGTAAAATTATAATGTTCCCATTACTACAAGATAAAAACCAAAAGCAGCTGGAGCTTTGACTCTTCATTAACTTACTTAGGCTGTTGTCTGGCCCTGGATCATCAAATTATTTCCATAAAATGAACTTTTCTCTATTTCATATCATTTAAAACATGGTATATAAACTTGAACTTACATTGTGCTTTTCCGGTCATGTGGCCAACTCAGAGCATTTTACACTACACGGCACATTCACCCATCACACACATCCAGCTGGACATCCAGAGGACATCCGGAGGCAATGCAGGAGTTAGTGTCTTACCAAATTATCAGGGGAAGCCATCGAAAATATAAGCCTGAATAAAGGACACTTGTTGCTAATGAAGATAAATGTTTTGTTCCAGAGTTCCATCATCATGGGAATAAATAAGTTAGCAAATTAGTATCAATTAAATGATAGTAAAAAGCTTTTGCTACATTCCTGCAAACATCCTCTTCAAATTTAGTCAAATTCGTGAATAACACCTTTGCATATTATGTTGTAGAAAATACGAGCAGGCTCTGGAGTACCACCGTCAAGCATTGGTATTGATCCCACAGCATGCCTCCACCTATGCCGCTATTGGATATGTGCACACGCTCATGGGTGACTTTGAAAGTGCTATTGACTACTTTCACACTGTAAGTTGTACTGCAGCAGTTCTCAGTACTTTTTTTTTTTTTTTTTTTTTTTGCAGGATTCCCTCTGAACCTGTTACTATCAATAAATAAATACATTTTTCCCCAAATGCCAATATAGATTTTTTTCCCCCTTTTTTTTTATCCCTTTGTGACAGGCACTTGGACTGAAAAGGGACGACACATTCTCTGTGACAATGCTTGGCCATTGTATTGAGATGTACATCGGTGACACAGATGCTTTCATAGGTTAGTTTAATCTTAAAAAAAAAGTCAATCATTTATACTTGAATCATTTGTAGACTTAGCTTATAAAGTTCCTTGTGATCTTATTGTGTCCCGATCTATTTGTTTTCACAAAGGCACGGACATCGATGACAAGGTGCGAGGCAGCTTGAACACTCCAGCACTGATGAAGATGTTAAACCCGTCAGAGCCTGCTGACAGTGTGGCTTCACCCAGGTTGGAAGACACGAACATGTCGTCATTGGAAACGCCGGCGTCCAATCAGGACAAGATGATGCTGGAGACGCCTCTTCGACTCTCGCTAACCCTGGAGTGTGATATGTATGAGAGCGATATGATGTTGGACACCTTATCAGACACCAGCACGTGATCTAATCTCGTCCGGAAGGAACTGCTTAATGTAACGGGTTGTCTTTCAGTACACATATCCAACACCAGGGACAACATCTAAAACCACAGCTTTAGCAACTTTTCCTCCCCCATGTTGTTTCCCCCCTGTTGTGCATTTTATGGTTTCTTAAAACTGTCAAAACAAGGAAGACAAAGTTCTGACTATTTTGAACATTGGTGTGTGTGAATTTATATGCAGTTACTGCTATGTTAGCATATTATTTTGCAAGACTGCACTTTAAAGGGGGAAATTGACATGCTTTTGTTTTTTGTTGGGTTGAGTATTTTAATCTTTGGGTTAAAACACTGGATAAAAGTAGCAGACTGACCCTTGTTTGAACATAGCAAACACAGCCACACAACACAAATTTAAAGACTATGCTATAGTCAGCTCTTACTGCCTGTGGCAGGATTTTCCATGTTGCTTAACCTGTGGATTGTTTCCCTGATAACGAGCCAGCAAATAAGCAGGTTTGGTGAAAGAGACATTTTTTTTCTTTCGGATATTCTGCTAATAAACCATGTATTCATCCCAAACAGATTGTAATGTTTTATTCCGCAAGAATAAAGTGTTACCTTTATACTGAAAGTATTCAGGCCCCTGTTGCATTGGGTCCTATATTTAGATTAAATATTTGTAATTTGAAGGGTTTTTTTTTTTGTTTTTGTTTTTGTTTTTTTTTTGCAGCGGCTGAGTATTTTCTATGCATTTTCAGAGGCAATGGTGTCAGAAAAATTTCATTATGTGCTATATTATTGTTTATAAATTATTCTCAAAGAAGATCAATCTAAAAAAAACAAACAAACTACAACACCCTGCATTAAGCATCCTCTCATATGGCATATCCTGACTCGGGGGAGGAGTGAGATCCTCGCCCATCCTTTCTGACTCCCACATCCTCCCGGCTTTTGTGTCCCAGCATTCGCGACAACCCGATGAGAGATGGGCTGTACTCCGTCTAAATCGACTGGTGTTTACAATCAGAGTAGGGTCTGCCGGGACCTCGACACCTGTTCCACGTTTGTCTCCAGCCACAAGAGTTCCGTGTCGACACCTGAGATACCCGGGCTGCGCGTGGAGACCAGCAGCGGGAAACAAACTTTTCTCAGTGGTGAGTTTGCGGGATGTTTGTAAAAAAAGTTTTCTGGATGCAAAAAGATTTGTGTCTTGTGGTCGGAAATAAGGTTCATAACTGAAAAATATTCCAGCCACGGCCAACAGGGTTGCTCTGAGCTTTATACTCGTTTTCCAATTGACTAGTTCGCTTTGTTTACTTTTTATTCAGTTCCCTGCCGGGATGTTCACGGGCGGCCAGTCGGAGAATCCTGCAGCTCGGTGGACATCACGGATCCCGGCAGCCCTTTCTGCACGAAGCCCGACGTAGGACCCCCATAGTTCTGATGGATGCCAAACCTCTCACACTCCACACAAAGTGACAGTGGATTATTTGAGTTGACGAGTGTTTATTCCACATTTATCTAGGAATAAAAATGTTACTCTGCCAACAGCTGTGTATACCTATTAAGAAATTAATTTTCTCTCTTGGAATAAATGCAGTTCTAGGCTCTATTTTTAAGCATTTTTTATATTTTGATAAACTAAACATACATATTTGTTCCATAATTAGAGTCATTTAGTAACGACACATCTAAATACTTTTTTCAGAGAGACAAAAAAAGAACAGCCTCAAATGCTTGTCCTTACGAGATTTGACTCTTACACTCTCGCGAGAACAGAGCGAGAGAGGGAGATGGAGAGAAATGAGGTCTGAAAAGGACCCGATGACCGTGGGCAAAGAGAAAAGTATCGTGGAGATACAGTTTAGGGACATCCAGAGAGAACAGGAAAACACGCCCGGTAATCCTAAACAGAAAGAGGAGAAGAAAGAGGTTTTCACTAAGGTACGTGGTCGAGCTTTTGCGGTATGTCGCATTGTTTATGCTGCGTGGAAAACAGTCATGGAGGAGACGCGCAGGGATGTGTTTCAGTACCGCGGACAGCGACAGGACTGAGCTGTCAGAATAACTCGTATTCTGAATTTAAATAGCATTTTCTCTTTTTGATGATAAAACTGACTTCGTCTGAAGGTTAAACTGACATAAAACCGACAACTTTGATCAACATGATGTTCTGAATGCAGATTCACAAGGCTATGCCAGGTCCATACATTATGTCAGGTCCATTGACGTGCATCACAATTTGCCATAACCTGTTCAAGGTCTCACTATGCGAATTACTTCATAATGAATATATACTGAAATTAGCAAAGACTATTTTTCAACAGTTTATTGGAACATTGTTTTGTAATATTTCCTGCCAAAAATGTTGACCATTTACAGCAGCTGTTCCTAATTCCAGCCCTCCAGGAGTGTTATTCTATTAGATGCAAACATTTCATCACACCTGAATCTAATGGCTGGATTTCCTCTTTCACGTGTCATTCAGCTCTGCAGAGGCCTGCTTTCCAGCTTTTCCTGCAGACATGCTGGAGAAGAGATGCAAACTAGGGCACTCCAGATTTACAAGTTACAGAGCCTTCATTAAATCAAATTTTGCATTTATTTGAGAAAATTTGAGTAAATTTATTTAGAGGTTTATTCATGCATTCATTGGATTATGACTGGAGCCCCATAATATACATTCCAAGTGTACACTGCCAGTAATATTTTTTATCAGCTATATTATGTTTATTAACTTTTCTCTTTATATTCTTTTTTATTTCACATTTAGGAGTGTTTCAATTTATATTTTCAATCTGGATGCAACATTCTGTGAAATTTATGTTTTGTGCAGCAGTCCATCTTTTTCAATAAAGAGTCTGTTTCAGGACCATTACATAACAAATCTAAATCAAGCTTTGGGGGCCTTTTTCAGTGCAAAATATTACTCCCCATGTTGGCTTTGGATTAAAGCTACTGATAGCTGGCAGGCCAAAAATGACAGACTGAAGTAATCCTAATATACTCTCATATAAGGAAATGGTAAATATTTAGATTAAGAAGGTTTAATTTCAGAATAAAATATACTTTTCAAAATTCTGCATTTAATATTTTCCATTATTTTTGTCCAAACACTCCATAACAATCTCTAATACGTTGCTGCCTCAGCTATGCTTGGGCACATAATGGTATAT
>JBAMHX010000014.1:8027835-8050197 GCA_037177515.1 Pseudomugil tenellus | reverse complement strand
TATTGCAACCTTGTGGTGAAATAAAGTGGTGAAATGTTGAGCTCATTTCTAAAGTATTTTTTACAGAGATAAATAATTGCCATTTACTTTTTGATGAGCAGAAGATGAAAGTGTGAATAACTGTTTACAGGTAGTGATTCGAAGACTTCCACCTAACCTATCAAGGCACCAGCTAGAAGAACAACTTAGCCCACTTCCATCTTACGACTATTTTGAGTTTTTTCCAGCTGATCAAAGGTATGATTGTTTGTTTTTTCTTTATGAGGCAGAAAAATCATATAGTTTGTCCTGATAAATAATTCTGATGTCTGTATGTTTTTGTTTGTCTTCACAGTCTTTATCCTCACCTGTTCTCCAGAGCTTATATAAATTTTAAAAACACAGAAGATATCTTGCTGTTTAGGGATCGATTTGATGGCTATGTCTTCATTGACAACAAGGGTATATATCATTTTATTTTTAGATTTTCTCCAGACTCATACTTTGTTGAGAGTGTTGGCAATGAATGTTGACATAGATCTCTTCTACTTTATGAAATACAAACAAAAGCCTGTTTGGTTTTTTTGCTACTGAATAAAGTTCATGAACTCGGGTTAAGCAGTATTACTCATTTTTCCATTTTTACTAGTGAATTGCCATGTATGTCAATTTTTACACAGGTCAGGAATATCCTGCAGTAGTAGAATTTGCCCCTTTCCAGAAGATATCCAAAAAGAAACTAAAGAAAAAAGATGTCAAAGCAGGGAGCATTGAAGAAGGTACTGAAACAAAGACCGTTGTGATGGATTCCTAATATATTCCTAAATGGGTTTAAGCTGCAGAGAGAGCCCAGATTTAGATTTTAAATGCTTATGTTTGTTTTGTTCTTCTCTGTGAAACTCATTCAGACCCAGAGTACAAGCGATTCTTGGAGAATTACTCCTGTGATGAAGAAAAATCAATGGCTAACCCTGAGATTCTACTTGGGGAGATAGAGGCCAAGACCAGAGAGCTCATTGGTACACTGTCATGTACAGATTGCAAAAAACTTATTATTATTTAAAGCAAATTTTCTGGTCCTTTTGAATTACAATTACCCAAAACAAGATATTTGTTTCCCTTTTCCTGTTTGGTTTCAGCCAAGCGGACAACACCGCTGCTGGAGTACATCAAAAATAAGAAAATTGAGAAACAGGTGAGAAAAAAGGAAACTCACGGAAAAAAAGGCATGACCCACTGGTAGGTTTTTGCAAAGCAAAAGAAATCCCATTCAGCCTGTGACATGCTTCTCATCAGAGAATAAGAGAGGAGAAGAGAGAGGAAAGGAGAAGAAGAGAGCTGGAAAAGAAACGACAAAGGGAGGAGGAAAAGAGGAAGAGACGAGAGGAGGAGAGACGTAAGCGAAAAGAGGCAGACAAACAGAAGAAATTATCAGAAAAAGATATTAAGATTAAGGTAACCCAGCTGTTGTACCATGTTGATCTTTCTTTTTGTCCTGGTAGCATGATGATGTGGATGTTTGCTGTTTTATTTGCTTTATTTTTTCATGTCCAGCTTCTAAAGAAGAGTGACAGAGATGATGATGTGGATTCAGACCGAATAAAAGACAAAAGCGACAACGGAGAAGCAGACAGGGCCAAATGGGAAAAGGCTGGAGGACAGCTGAAATTAAAAGAACTCAAAGAAAAGTAAGAAATGTTAAAATTACCCAGTAAACAGTGGGAATGTGTGATAGCTTATTTTAATTTGCCAGTATTTACTGACAATAATAAAGAGTTAATTATAAAATTTAACATGCTTGGTATTTGTAAGTATAGCTTTTTGAGTGTAGAGCATGCTGAAATAAAACATCAAACTTTTTTAATGCATTCAGCATATACACAAGCTGCTTGTTAATCCTTTTCCTACAAGTTAAACTGTTACAAACCTGAAAATTCAAGACTTTAAAAATACACCATTATGAAACGACGCCAATGAATATAATTATAACAGTATTTTTTTTATTTATGGGCTTATCTGTTGTCTGCAATCTATATTCTAACCACTAGAGGTCAACCTGAGAATGACAAGGATCAGAGAGAGCAGCATGGGCGCAGGCAAAGGGAGAAGGATCACAGAGGAAAGGACGAAGATAGGAAACGACAGCAACACCACTATGAGTTTGACAAGTTCATACGCAGGAAAGATGAGACCAAATGGGGAAAAGGCTACTGCCAGGATCGTGCCAAGAAAGAGGGGCATCATCATAGCTATTCTTACTGTCCTGAAGGTGGAGACAAAATGGGGAAGGAGGATAGGGATGATCTGAGTAATGGGAAGGAACGCCTCCGAAACAAGGTGAGCGAGAAGGTGAGCATGAGACTGGGAGGAGGCCGATTTACTTGTTTTTCATGGTGTAGACTTGTAGTACTGTTTCAGACACTGATTTAAAAAACACGTTGCTTTTTTATCATGCCAAGCTTGCTGCCATGTTCTCTGTATGTAAAAGCGCTTTTCTCCTGCTGTCCTTCCAAACAGGCAATACCTTTTTAGTTTTTTACAGTGCTACTGTCACAGCTTCTACATTTAACATGCACATTGAAGGTCTCTGAAGATGTAACTCTTGGTTTTGCGATTTTTCCCAGACATTAGGCATTGAATGTATGAAGCAGTATTTCTGACTGGAGAATGACTGATTCCAAGTGATTCATTAATGAAGCACATTTAATAAGCAGCACCTGAACTTATTTTTTACCAGCTTAAATGTTCTTTGATGATTCAATTAAATAAATAAAAATGAACAAAACCAACATAATTGTACCAACTGATAGAAATGGGATATTTACAGAATAATTATTCTTTTTAACTAGATGTTTTTTGGGGGAAGGATGTGAAGGAACAATAGTACTACCTGGATAATTTATAATAATAGATCTTCATACAATTCAAGTGGATGAGTTTATTAGATGAAAAACACACTGCTGTTTCCTTATTAGTGACTGTGGTACTGTTAGAAAAAAAAATCAGAAGTGAATTTTTTTTTTTTACAAAACAACACATTTTTAAGTAAAATCATGTTATTTTTAAACCATATTTTGCTTTTACTTTGTAATTGTATGAAAATCCCATAGCATGCTATTGCTGAATAGCTGCAATTTAATACCACAGTGTGTCATGAATACGACCGCATTGCTTCTGTTTCTGCATGGTAAGCTGATTATTACTGGCTGTATCTTTGAACTTTAGGAAAATCTTCAAAAATGTTGTTGCCTAATACCTAAATAAAAAAGAAAGATATTTTGTTCTGAGTTTTTTGCATCAAAGGATTCACATAATGGATGTGGCACTTACTCTTGACGCTTCTGTTAAAACATCCTCTCCTACTTCTTCCTTTTCTCCCAAACATGCAGCTACTTTCTATTGCCAGATTATAATGTGCACAACCCTAAATATGCACTGCAAATAATTACAAGTGTGTTAAGAAATAGTGGTGGTCCAATGTTTATGGTGTAAACAGAGTCAGAGGTGACAGACTTCCTCTGTGATTTCGTTTCTCTGTTAGTACAAGGGGGGAGTTTCCGTTCTTGCCATTCCAGCTCATGCTGGAATTCCCTTCAGTCCTGCAGAAGACAGATGACAACTAAATACCAAAGAAGTAGTGTTGATATATTAATTGGAGTACATAAATAGTGCACTGCTTGTCTCTCTGATGTCACTGCTCTCTTGTCTTTACCGCAGGACCGCCCAGCTATGCAGCTCTATCAGCCAGGCGCACGCAACAGGAAGCGCATGGGCTCAGCCAGCAAAGGTTACGATTGCATCCCGGTGGGTCACTCACCTGAACGCAGAACAGAGCATTGTTATGAAGCTGTCACTATGGCTATTGGACTGGAACGGGGCTTTGAAAAAAGCAAAGATGAACAGTAAATCTAGATAAAGAGATGAAGGAGAAAATACATTTTCAGCGTTTTTAGGCTAAGTTGATGCTGGTTTGTTTGATTATCACAAGGCTTTCAGATCTGATGAATACAGGGAATTGAAAAGCAGGCTATTCTGTCAGTTTTGTAAGTATTTGGTGTAACTAGATTCTGAATCATGAAACTTGATCAATGATTTTGTTTTGCTGAAGCATGAGCATATAAATCACCATGAAAGGAGAAGCAAATAATGGAGAATATAAAAAAAAAAACGGTGAAACAATCAACATCTGTCCCACTTTCTGTAATTTTCATGTGTTTCCTGAGTTCTGATTGATTCATTAGTGTTGAAATGGATGTTTTAGTTTAAGTGCTACACATATATTAGCTTTTGAAATAATCAACACTTGCAGGAGCCCATCATTTTCACGTTTTTCCCTTTCGGAGGCATTTCCTTTCCAGCAGTAGTTTACTGGCCTCACCCTCTTCAAGAGATCTTATTTTTAAGCCTTTGTAGAGTCTTCTGAAACTTTATGTTTCTAATGATCTGATAGATTTCATAAAGCCGAAACTAAGAAAGAGGAACTTTCAGAGAGTGAATATAGAAACTGCAAGAAAGGAAATTTGTAACATCCTACCACATCTGGAGAATTGAATGAAAGTTTATTTGGACCTCAGAGTTTTATTTCAAATACTTTTACTTGTGCGCTCCATTCAGTCCATCTCGTTCCAAGGTGTCACATCACAGATACAAATGTTTTCGTGAGCCAAGCTTTGTACACGACCACCCATGAGCCAGGAAGAACATATTCTCTGCATTTATACCGAGCATTTCCTACAAATTATACAATAGGACACCAGCTGAAGAGATTTTTTTATGCTGTGTGAGTTTTTATTAATGCTGTTATGTAAACGTAATGGAAAAGTTATGAATATAAATAACATAGTTATTTTGCCTTATGTTATATTTGCATGTGATCCAACACTTCTCTGTAATTTTTTTTTTTCATTTATTTGTGTTTTTTTTCCTTTTTCTTGTGAGAAATAAAAGCACTATAGATTGAATGAATTCAACAGTATTGTGGTTGTTGTGTTTCCCTAAATATGTGGGTGAGACCCACTCTACACATGAACATATGAGTCATGAGTCTGCTACGGTTACAGTAATAGTACGTAACCCTCTGGTTTGTTGGACATGCCCAGCTGTAACATGAGTAATGCTAAAAGGCCAAAAAAGGAGAACTTACATTTTTAGACGGAAATTAGAGGGAAAAACAGTAGTATATCTCGTGTGAAGATTAAGTGTAAAACATAATGACTGCTTAATCCTTTAAAGTTCACACTAAAACAAAACAAGAGGAAAATGTTCTGTTGCATTTCCCTTTTTCATTTGAAACAAATACTTTTCGTGTTATATAACTAAACCAACTGATAGAAATGACTCAGGCCGGTTTATTTCCACTATTTAAAAAGTAAATAAATAAAATAATTGTAGTGATAGGAAGTCTACCAAATCATTCACATGCATTCATTCACACTTTCACCTAGACAAAGCAGAACTACTGTAATCAACAGGAAGCCAGCAACACATGAGCGCTCACTCCATGAATCGTTTGAGCAAGCTGAAATCTTAAATTTTCACTTCACTTTAATAAATCATGCTCATGCAACACATGTACAAGTATACCCAACTAAAAATGTTTGATGTGAAGTACATAGTGAGTTTGTTCTCATACTTTTAGTATGAGTATGGTTTCATTATTTTACATCAGAGTAAATGATCACATATTTCTTGTAAATCACATCAGTGAACTAGCTGCTAATAACTGAAAGCGAAATTTTCACCCACTGATACAATGGGAAATCCCAAAAAATGTTCTGTGGGTCTCAATTTTGCTTTTTAATTTCTGTTCGTGTGTACTGGAAGCTCATTCTAAGCACCCAGTAACACCTCATTCTTGAACAGTCTATAGTAAAAAGTCTTCAGATAATCTATCATGTTGGGACTAACAAGACACTGAACTTGAATGAGTAAATATGAGTAATTTCATAGCACACGCCTCAAGTCTGACAGAAGGAAGTGTGCCCCACGCCGTTCGTGAAGACTGAATCTAAGGTGGCCGTTATTGCAGTTGGGAGAATGAAGGGAGTCACATGGTGCATTTCCTCTCTTTGCCACTTTAATATGTTCAAACCCAATTTCCGTGCCAGCCTTTATCAGTAACATTATCCGTGCGACAGTCATTTGCCACATGCTTTGTCTACAACTGTGTTCGCAAAGGTAAGTTCTCAATGACTTTTATAGTTTTTGATTTAGTGAGTTATCCTTATTTCCAATGTTAAAATAACTGTGATGAAACATTAATGGCACAACACATCTGTTTAATAAACTTTTATAATTTCACTTATCTATACATATTGTTTGGTTACTATTTTTAATTGTCATTAATGTATAGGAATCAAACATAATTAAAAAAGTGAGAAAAAAAAATGTGCCTTGTTGATTTGTTTTACATAAAACATGTCTACGACACAATGACCATTTGACTAAACATGTTATATATATTAAAAATAAGTTAGTGGCGCAGATAATGCAATGTAAACATAAATATTAAAAACATTTTAGGAGGATGATAGACTATATGAGAATGTTTAAAATAAATAATAATGCAAAAGAATGAGAAATAAATCAAGACTGAAATTTTTAGATTCTATGATGCTATTTTTAAAAAAGTGTTATCATGGAGTTTTTTTCTGTTTTTGACAGTGTAGTGTTATGTTCCATTCATCACCGTGGTTGAAATGGTGTACTTTTTATTCATATGTATGTAAAAAAAAGGTGAACTAAGAAAAGGTTTTTACGTATGTGACGTGGTTTGTGGTGACCCTCTGGACCACCAACACCATCTCTACCACATGCAAGAGAAAGTGATTCCATTCAGTATCTGAAATATTTAATGGATCTCAGATTAAATTTACAGTTGCATACATGTGCACTCCACCGTTTGAGGCTTTAGATTTACAGAACCAGGTGTGACTCTTGTCCCTAATTCATAAAAGAAGGTGTGCAGTGTGGCAGTTGGTGCATGTTACCACAACTCATGCATGTTGATTTCCTGTGTGAAGACCTCACACCCATTCCATGTGCTCTTACTCACACGAAAACAACAACACAGAACAAATCAGCCCCTGGAACAAACACGGTATCATTTTCACACCTTGCATTCACAGTCACAGAATAGCTACAAGATGTTCATTTGCACAGCTTACTGCGGTTTTACTGTTTTTCTTATCACTTTAGATGTCGGATATTTCTCTACTTTTGCATTCAGTTATTACAAAATGCAGTGGAAACTTTTAAAATGTGCATGACATTGCTTTAGCGCTTCCTGCATTATGCAAAACATTTTTTTCTGATTCTCACAAGCTTTTTTGTTCTTTTTTGTTCTCCTTTTTCTTTCTTTTCTACTCTTAAAAACAGGTGGTGAAAGACAATTTCCATTCAATCATGCCAGGAAATTCCACAAGCAGCCAGCTTGACAATGCCACCATATCCATGTTTAAAAATGTGGAAACCAGCATTGCCATATCTGTTATGTATATAATCGTCACAGCCATTAACCTGTCAGGAAACGGTTTATCCATGTGGCTTCTCCTGTTCCGCACCTCCCCAAAGTCTCCCACCATCATCTTCATGATTAACCTCACCCTCACTGACTTGGCTCTTGGCACTGCCCTGCCCTTTCAAATAGCTTACCAGCTTCAGGGATACAACTGGAATCTGGGCCCAAATATGTGCAGGTAAACTTGATCAATAAATGGAATCATTAAATGTCTAAAACTAGTCAAATCTCCACTTTTACACAGGATGTAACATCTTCATTACTGTATTTATCTAAATTGCCTGAAAACCTCACAGAAATTGAAGTGATTTCCTGCACAGGAAAAAAAAAACTTATGCCCCAATAAATCTCTAATAAGTAACTACTGGTTTGGACAGAGTCATGGTTGATGTTTGAACCATGTTTGCTTTTTATTCAAAGTAAACTTCTGTATTCAGCTTAATTTTACTTGGACATGTGTGAAAGTAGATTAAACATTGTCTTCTTTGGTAAAATGTGGTAAAATTTTTGTAGCCTTGTTTTCATTGTTTGTTTCCACTTGCAGTTTTCTGACCATGGTTTTCTACACCAACATGTACTGCTCCATCCTCACCATGATGGCCATCGGAATCGACCGCTACCTGGGCATAGTTAGGCCCATGCTGTTTAGACAGTACAGGAAGAAAAAAACAGTTGCTGTCGCCAGCTGTCTCCTGATGTGGGCTTTGGTCCTTAGTGTTCTGTACCCCCTCATGACCACAGATCTGACCTTTGATGTTCCTGAACTCAAGATTACCACATGCTTTGACGTGCTGAAGAAAAGCATGCTTCCATCCCTGTCAGCTTGGGCTGCCTTCCTTTTCAGCATGGTGGTCATTCTCTTCCTCTTCCCTTTTTGTATTACAACATTCTGCTATATCAGTGTCATACGCAGTCTGGCTAGAGATTCCAAGACAACCCAGAAGAAGAGGGCTATACGTCTAGCTGTTGTTGTTCTCCTGGTTTTTGTGCTCTGCTTTGCTCCAAACAACATCCTTTTATTGGTTCACAGTGTGCTGAGACTCTTCTATCAGAAGTCTGTTTACATGGCCTACAAACTCTCCCTCTGTTTCAGCTGTCTGAACAGCTGTCTGGATCCATTCATTTACTACTTTGCTTCAAAGGATTTCAGACAGAAGTTGAGAGAGATTATGAATCTGCAGAGCCTGAGTAGTGCAGACTCAATGAAGATGGAAAATAAAGAGACTTTGTACTCTGGACAGTAAAATGGTAAATTGTGTTCACTTATATAGCGCTTTGGTAAAGTCAGTAAGCTTTCACATGTTAAAAGCACATAGAAAGCATCATTTTATGGAATGCAATTTGAGAAGGATTAAAGATTTAAATGTGCAAGAAAAAAGGTCAACAAGACATAGTGTTTCTAGAACTCACAATATCAATTGTTGGTCAAGAGTTCAAATTTATTAGAGTAAGTAATAAAAGACAAGATAGAAGATGGAAAGCAGCTATGTGTCATAGGCAGCTGTAGGTAACTCTTGAATTTGCTTTCCTATTTTTTTTTAAAGTTGATGTCTTACACTTATATGTAGCAAGCAAAAAATGTACATATCTGAATACATGTTTTTTGTTTGCCAAATCTGGGCACTCCAAGCTGATTTCTTATGTTTTTTTTTTTTTATTTGTGGTTTAAATGTATCTGTACAAATGCCTTTCTTTTATATCTTTTATCTGTAAATCGATTGCATTAATCATGTTTTTCACCATGTATGTTATATATGTGTATATTTATTAAAAATCTTTTAATATGTTTATTTTTCAAGTTTGTTTTCTAAGACATTATTTCTCTTTTCTTCTTAATAATAATAAAGTTTATTATTATTATTATTATAATCATTTCCGTAATATCATAATATAATATTAATAATTATTAATATGATTATTGTTGTTAGCCATTCCCATTACATTAACACTAGTAAACGCACGTGCTTATCTCTGAAAAGATCCGCCTCCTTCATGTGACATCATCACGCATGCTCCCTTACGCACGTTGCCAAACTGCTAGCACTGTCACTACTGTTTCCCCTTGTCTTGTGCAGGTAAGAGGTTTCCCCTCTAACTATACGAATTGTGTCTGCATTGATTAAAAAACAAATAAGCTGAGCCTTGTTCAGTGTAGTACATTTTACTTTAAGATTGCAAACACAATGCTGCATTGACTCTTTGTGTGCGTGTAGTTGCAGGAACATGTTTCTGGAAAGTTAGCTAATATGAATCAGTGCTGCTAGCAATCCGTCATGCTGCGGGAATATATGATCTATAAGTCTGATTTTGTTGGTTTAAGATTACGTTCTTATAGGTTACAGTGGTTTATGTGTTACGTGACTTTTTTTCAATGTTAAATGATGTTTTTGGTTACCTGTTATCTTTTTAATGTATATACTTTGAGTGGAAATGTCATTACCGCACGTATTTCACTGTGTTCTATAAAAGCATTGTGTTTGCACAAGAAAAGTGGACAAAGGGCAACGTGTAAGCCTAACGATTATTTCACAGTAAATGATTGCAAAGCTTAAAGTCTGTATGTTCAATTAGGTCACCAATTTCAGAACTAAATGGTTTATGGTCAACTAAGCAAGTACTTGGTTGATAGTAAACTGTTATTCAAAAAAGGATTTGCTTGCGGAGACCTGACTCTTTCCTTTCAGTTCCTGACACAAACCACATCAGTAATGTTGAACCCTGTTCACTTTCAGGAGGTAGCGGTGAAGGCCACCATGGTCTTGAATCCAGTCATTTCTAAACTTGATGGTAAACTGGTTGTGCTGGCCAGTGCTTCTCCTAGAAGACTGGAGATACTCCGCACTGTGGTTTGTATTTTTCTAATTATTCTCATTTAAAGAACTGTGGGTTTATTTTAACAGTTGCGCAAAATGTTTAATTGGGAAGATGTGTAAGTTTTACAGCATAATCCCATTGCCATTTATAGGGATGTATGTATAAGTACACATATATGCAGAGACTCTGAAATTATGCTCACACCATATATGAGACATCCTCTTGTAACTGATTTGATTGATTAAACTTTTGATTAATCCAGCAGAAATGTGCATCTAAACAACTTATAATGAGTCATTATATTAAAACTTGCTTTGTTCTCCCTTATCTCAGGGTTTACGCTTTGAAGTTGTACCATCGTGGTTTAGAGAAACCCTCGATAAAGGACTTTTTAAAGCACCTCATGAGTATGCTGTTGAGACAGCCAAGCAGAAGGCCCTGGAAGTGGCCAGGAGGATGCCATTTGTGAGTTCAGGTTTTTTCTTCTATAACAAACACTTGGAAATACTCAGTTGAAGTCGATTCACTAGCATATTTTCGTTTTAGAAGCACCTGAAGACTCCAGACATCGTAATTGGAGCAGACACAATTGTGGTAAAATTATGAAAACATTTCAGTTTTTTTTTTTTTTTTTTTTTTTTTTTTTTTTACTGCTACATAAATTGAATTCATCTGAAACATTTTTCATTCTTTGTGACTGTCGCGCAGACTGTAGATGACATGATTTTGGAGAAGCCGGTGGACAAACATGACGCATACAGGATGCTGTCAAGGTCAGTAAAATATGCATATTTTTACACATTTAGAGGCAGGAGACTTTTAGGGGTTTCTTAACTATTTGTCCCCACTGTCTTTATCTTTATTCTCCAGGTTAAGCGGTAAAGAACACAGTGTCTTCACTGGTGTCGCTATTGTCCTCTGCCATGAGAAAGAAAGTAAGTCATTACTCCAAAACATATGCATAGCTTCCTTCCTACTTAAAACGTAAAAAAATCTTGTTTGAACAGGTTTTCTTAATTAAATTGGCTTTTAAAATGGTGTACAAGGGTATGTGCAAAGACAAAGGAGCACAACGCAAAGCCTCATCTTTATAAAAGTTTCTGAAATGTCTACTGTAAACTTAAAAAGAACTAAATTATTGCTAAATGTTATGTTACCATTAGAGAAAACCTTTCACTTTTAAACTCGTATGACCCTCTACCCCCAGATGAAGTGGATTATCAGTTGATCGATTTCTATGAAGAAACAAGGGTGAAGTTTTCCCATCTGTCTGAAGATATGCTGTGGGAATACATCAATAGTGGTGAACCCATGTGAGTGTGAAAATATGTACTTTCACATCCTCTAAACAGCTGATCACTATGAATGTAGTAACTTGAGTTAGCAGTCGATCAATAACTGGTATTTAACTGATTTTGGACTATGATACTCGGGGTTTTGTATAGCTGTGTTTACCATGTCTGATGTAAGGCAGTGTGTTTAAGCACAAAATGCAAATTTCCACTCAGGTCATGGTGAGTGGTCTTGGGGAATGACTCTGCAAATGCACATCCAAATGTTTTGGTGTTATGTGCTGTTACAGCGTAAGTGCTGAGCATTTGGTGAAATGTAATCTTTCAATGTGTCTGTTTCAGGGACAAGGCTGGGGGCTATGGCATTCAAGCTCTGGGTGGCATGTTGGTAGAGTACGTCCGTGGGGACTTCCTCAATGTAGTTGGTTTTCCCCTCAACCACTTCTGCAAACAGCTTGATCTTATTTACAACCACAGTTCATCTAGTTCTGACAAAAAGAGTGAGTGTGTAGATCAGATGCACATTGGGAGTCATGGCGTCGCGGTACTAACTCATCAGCCATCCAGCCACAGTTGTGAAGCGCACCATGGCTCCTCATCCAATCCCAACACACCCAACAACCTTTCTGCCTGTCAGTCACAGCAGAACCAGGAAAACCCTTCAGACAGTCCAGACCATAAGGTTTTTCTTTTCGTTATTTAGATGTAATCTTTCACTTTTTGTCTTTGTTTAGAAAAACACTGAAAAATCTCCTCACACAGGTACAAAGAAAAGATAATGAAAGTGGATTGAGTGAAAGTTCCTCGATGTTAGTCAACAGCTTGTCTAAGAAACATCCTGACAAAGAAGTTAGACTCCACGACTCAGAGAATGTAACTCTGATAAGAAGTAAACAGGTGACGGAGCTCAGTGAAGACAGCGAACCTCGGAAAGAAGACTTGCAGCGAATCTGTGAATTGAGTGATGGATTCAAAGCCTCAAAGGTAATTACTGAATTTGTCATGTGGATTACTGTAGAGTGACAATTTATATAATGTTTTTTATGTTTGAATATTACAATTAATGGTATAAATTGCTAAATATTCTGATTTTAAAGGGACAGATATGCTCTCTGCTCTCTCTATAACCATGCAACCTTAAGATGATCCGAGATTACAGAAAATAATAATACAGTCCACATTCTTTTGCCTAAGTTTAGATTTTTTTGTCTTCAGTGTGGATACAATTAAGATACACTCTGGAAATAAATTAGGATATGAATTTAAACCTAGAATGTATTTATTTTTTTGCTCAATCTGCCTGTAAAGTGTTTCCTTTGCTAGTGATTCCAACATAACACAGTAACTTCTACATGTCTTCTACTTTCTTGTTTCCACGCACACATTTTGTTATTGTTATCTGTGGCTTATCCAGATGTTGCTTTAGACATTGACCTCTACAACAAAGTACCATGTGAGGTTTTTTTTTTATATTATTGGTATAGACAAGCTTAATGTAAGCAGCACTGACATACATGATGCTGTGGCAACAGCATCCAGGCAGCCAGGTGTGGATTTTGTTTTTTCTGCCTTGCTAGCATGCAATATATTGTGAAAGCTTACCCTGTTTTGTCCCCAAGTACTGCGTTGTTTACAAATCCCTTCATCTTAGATTTAGGGACGTCATGTTCAGAGAGCAGAAAACCCATAAACCAACACTTCCCTTTCTTTCCTGCATTTCACATCAAAACTAGAAATTTTCCACATTTACTAGATGTTCCAAATGCAGAACATTTTTTGCCCGTCTTTTAATATAAAACATGAATATATTAGCCAAGATCTGTTAGCCAACATCCATAATTGCAACATATTTTCACAGTTTCACCCTCCAGCTTCCCATTTCTTACTTGAATCATCCAAAGGTTGACCTATAGATTTAAATATATAGATATATAGATTTAAAACTAGTGTGATCATGTTGTAGTTATGTCCCTCATACAACCAGTGAAGAAAAACACAGATAACGTGGATTTAATTCCAAGGTCAACCAATTTAAAAGACATGCTGGTATTGCTTTTAATTTTTAACTCTAAACAATAAGAAGTGTGACTGTATTTTCCATAATGTTAAATGATTCCATTAAAATCACATGGATTTAGCAAAAATGAAACTTGTTTAGATCTTTTTAGGAGCTTCTTCAGCCTGCTTTTCATCCCACATCCTCTTTCCATTTTGTAAGTACTGCCTTGCTTCTCCAGGCACTGTTTACAGCATCCAAGTTGTGTGTATTTGACCTGCTGCACAGCAAGTCTGGTCTGGATGCAGCACAAGTGGCCCAGCAGATTAAAGCTTCTGTGAAAGGGACTCGGTGCTTACTGGAGGCTTGTGTGTCTCTGGGACTGCTGAAGACCAAAAACAGAAGTTAGTCACCTCACAGTTCATGTGATACATGTATAATAATCACTTTTTTGGTATTCTGTAGGAAATATTTAGTATTAAACTGATGATAAAATGAACATGTTTAATGGTTGTTTACTCTCAGCGTGTTCAAGGCCCGTATATGAGAACACAGATCTGGCCACACGCTTGTTGAGGTCAGATGCTCCATTTTCATTGCATGAGTACATTCAGCACTGCAATGACACATTGTGGCCCCTTTTCACTCACACCGAGAGCGCTGTGCAGGAGGGAACCAGCCAACGCGAGAAGGCCAAGAAGATCAAGGATATGTGTCAGGTGGGTGTCTCACTATCAGATTAATGTGGTAGAAGCAGAATGCTTTTAAACAATTCATATGTGTGCTTTTCTTTCTTTAGTTGATTACTTTAAGTATCTTTCACTGTTTCTATAAACAGGAAAGTTTCTGTGACAGTCGAGAAGTCAAGATGAGATTCATGAAAGCAATGCACAGTTATGCAAAAGTCACAGCAAAAGCTGTGGCAACAGCCTTTGACCTTTCCAGTTATAAAACAGCCTGTGACCTTGGTGGTAAGAATAATCTTAAAAAAAAAACAAAACAGATACATACATTTAATTATAAGAGGAAAAAAAAGGAGGAAAATTGACATTTTGGTGGCGCTTATTTTTTTCTTTACAGGATGCACTGGTGCCATGGCCTACGAGTTTGCTAAAGCTTATCCTGGACTCTCAGTAACTGTGTTTGACTTGCCTGCTGTTGTGGAGCTGCGTGAATATTTTCATCCGCAGCATATAGACAACAGGGTGTCGTTTGTGGCAGGTCAGTTATCAGGTTTATCTCCACTAAGAAAAACCACCCAAATTATCTCCCCGAACTCAGAGTGTGGGGGATATAATGGTTTCATGGTGTGAGCACGATAACTTGAACAGTTTTCACTATTGGAATTTGTATATCCTGTGGATCTGTTTAGGTCGCCAAAGGAACAACATGTATCGAATTTCAGCATTTTGGTATTTATGGTTTCTTCCCAAGGTGGCGCTTTATGCACAGAAAAAAAAATCTGATTTTTGGCTATATCTCTGGAAACATTTCTCTCATTGACCTTAAATCAAGTGCAAATAAAAGGTCATGACCTCAGGATGCATCCTGTCCGGACGTCATACTGGGCTGGTTCAAAGTTTCCACACCAGGTGGAGCTTTATGACTGAAGATATACATCTTTATATTATTGCATTGTCTGTATTCGAGGGTTTGGAAACCTGTAGGATTTGGGCGTTTGGGGATATACACCTAGCTTTTGCTTCTGACGGCATAGACAATGTTAAATAATACTTAAATTTTCACTGTTATTTCACTGCTTACTTACTATCACATGAATGTTTGTCTTTGTTGGTTAACAGGAGACTTTTTGAAAGACAAATTACCCAAAGCAGACTTGTACATCCTTGCAAGAATTCTTCATGATTTGACTGATGAGAAACTTCATCTTCTGCTGAGTAAAATTGCAAATGCATGCACATCAGGTAAGAATCTTCCGTTGTAGTTGTTTTTTTCTTTACAGTGTGATCTCGCTATGCAGTTAGAACAACAGAGATTCAGTAAATTAATCATGTTAGATGCAAAGTTTTCCCCTTTTTTATTCTGCAGGGGTACTGTTGCAGCCAATCATGCTTATTATGTCAAAATAATGTCAAATAAAATTGTCTGCTGCTTTGCTTGGTTGCAGTTTTTAAAAAAAAACAAAAAAAAAAACAAAAACAAAACATCATGTGCTTTAACCTGGTTGAGAGTCACTGCCGTAAGTTATTACAAGTGTTCAGCTGAGACTGAAAAGATTAGTAAAAAGTAAAAACAGTTATTTACGAGGAGCAAACGAGTTCTGACCTTATTGCTAACATAGAGCTTTATTCTTTGCTAAAAGCAGTATAATGTCACAAGATGAGTGGGAAGAAAACTCCCACCATGCTTTAAACTTGTATGTTTGCATACACTTTGTGCTGCCAGGCGGCGGTGTCCTGCTGAGTGAGATCTTTCTGGACGAAGACAGAAGCTGTCCGAGTCGTGGGCTGCTGCAGGCCCTCAGCATGAGCGAGGGGAAACAGAGAAGCGCAGCAGAGTACAGCCTGCTTATGAAGAGCCACGATTTTATCACGGCACATGTCAGACACACACAGAACCTCCTGGATGCAATGCTCTGCATCAAAGCATGACCGATGACACCATTAGCTACACTACAACTTTATTCTGTATGTAGGCAAAGCTAACCAATATGACAGACTGGAAAACAACTGGATTTAATTCTGTAATACAGGACAACTTCTCAAAAGTGTAATTTTTCTGCATTAACTTTTTTTTATTAATATTGAAAAGCGTTGTAACGTATAAAAATCATATGTTGAATGACTGTTGCAAGCAGTAAATCTGCTTTTATGTAAGGATCATGTTTTAGGAACACTTAATTCTGCTCTATGACCTGTGAATATATCAGCAGGCCCTTCAGTGAAGCTCTTATAGTTCCATTAAAACAAAACATCTTGACTAACCTTCCTAAACTGCATTGTTTTAATTCATTTAATGTTTCAAACTTGTGTGTGTTTTGGTATTAATCCCAATTTTTATTATTTTTTTTCCCAGTAGACATGACCTTTGATCACTAAAGTCTGAGATTTGATATTCTCTGCCATTAGATAGAGGCGATTGTGTCTGCATTGGCGATTAATTGAAATTATTTCCAAAATTTTTTTTTTTTTATGATCTCAAAAATCCAAGAGAGTTGTTGTAGATTCATTAAACCTCCTTTTTTTTTTTACCAGAATAGTTTTTAAATCATTTGCTTATTTTAGCCTTTGTAGTGTAATTAAAATGAGCATTTCTACGAGCACTAAAATTCAGTTTTGAGCTGCTTTTACTTGAGTATTTCTACTTTCATTGGTTACACGGCTCTTCCATGTCTAATATTCTTGCTAATACAGAGGTTGGGTTTGAACTTACTTTTTTTATTATGTCATTGAGTAATGTATTATGTATGAGCAGAAGTGGTGGAGTAAATCCACATGTATCAAATGCACAAAAATAAACTGGTTTAATATATTCTATAGTTACAGATTTATAGCAAAAGAAAACAAATGGGTGCTATTAGAGGTCTACATTTTAGAGTGTGCCAGATCACTCTGCTTAAACCTAACCCTTCAACCCCTCTATTAAATATATGGTAATGATTAAATAATTTGTAAAAGTTTTTGCAATTCTTTGAAGTATTTATTTCTATAATATGCAAAGTGAATTGATTCTGCAGTTTTCTAAAACCCTGCATCATCCTGTCTACTTCAGCACATTTGTTCCACAGCATCAGTTCAAATGAACATATTCATGTGATTTATTTTAAATGGAAGACATTGTTCAAGGTTGAATCAATGGTTTACGATTCAGTTCAGCTTTATTTGTATAGCGCCATTTTACAACAATGCCATCTCAGGGTGCTTCAGGGATCAAATTGAGACACCCTCTTGAGTCTTTTCTACCTTTTTGACCTCTGACAGCCTACAGTGTGCAGTCTGAGTCAATAATGTCAGAAGTTTAAATTTCAAACAAATGTGTGCCCCACGCGTTTCTAATATTTAATTTCTGCAAATGAATTTTTTCTGAACTTTTTCTTTAAAATTCCTTCTTTTCTCAATTATAATCATCCAAAAGCTGCTCATATTGTTATAGCATATTAGTTCATTCATTTTCTATACCACTTATTCGGAGGGGGTGGAGTCTATCCCAGCAGTTAGAAGGTCAGTGGAAACGTACACCCTGGACATGTTGCCAGTCACAGAGACAACCTACTCACGCTCACTCCGAGGGAGAATTAGAGTAAACTAACAAGCATGTGTGGGAGGAAGCCGAAGTACAAAGAGGGAACACACAAACTGGGAGAACATGCAACTCCACACAAAAAGGCCCCTATCCCCGAGCCGGAGCCCAAACCAGTGCTGCAGTGCTAACCGCCACACCATCATATGTGCAGAAGAGTTCTCATTGTTCTAGTGTACAGAAATGTATATCAGCTTAATCTGCAACAGTAGCACCGTAATGCTTGTACTTCTACTCCTGCATCAATCATCTATTGAACTTTATTTTTAAAATGTATTTCTGATATTGTTATTTAGTTAAATAATCATTTATACAGAAGCTCTCATCCTGTCTCCAGTATGCAATTTTAGAAGCTGCTTAAAAACACAAGTACATTGCATGTTATGATTAGATAAAAGTTAAAAACACAGGAAAGCAAAAAATAAAATATCATATGTGAGTGCACAAGTTACAGAAAGCAATACTTTAAAATACTTTAAATCATACCTTTTATATTTACCATTATTTCTATAATTGTCACCAGACAGAGACTGTATGTGTATAGCTCAGATAACACTAATAACATATTCCAAACCAAGCTGGATGGGCTTGTTTAGCGTGCGGCTGTCATTCCTGAAGCACTTGATGTTGTGGTCAGATGGATGATGGCTGCGGCTTGAGTTGGTCAAGCTGGCTTCTAAACTGTCATGTTATGATTATGCAGCCGGGAGGGAAATGATTAAAGACCATATAATAACAGTGCTATCATCTGAGTGGGTTGTCTTTCGAGCACACTGAGATGTTTTGTTCCCCCAGCCGACTTGATTTTATGTTTACTTAGACTTTATGAGTGCAGACTGCCAGCGATGAGAGCAGGAAAGCCTTCACAAATGTCATGTAAAGCTCCCACCATTTAAACACGGCACATACATAACCGCATGTGGGCAGTTTGATCATAACATTATGAAAAATGATTATCATGTGCTTTATTTCTGACACTTATCTCTACATGGCTGCACATGTCGCTGTTTTACCCATACTAGTTAGAGCAATTACGATTAATTCTGAAATCTAAACCTAGTGTTTATGCTTAAGCCAAAGAAGGTGGTGGTGTTGTCTGTTGCCATGTCAGTAAATCTCAAGATGGCATCAAAAACTTGTGCATCTTTGTAAGAAAACTGAAGAGACTAGGAGATGCCTGTTTGGTTCTTTCCAGCAGCTGCTGGATTTGTGTTACAGAGATCCACTTAAGGTAAAAAAAATCAGCAAACTATCAGAGTTGAGGTTGATATTGCCAGCTTTGGGAAATGAATATGGACTTTATGCATGTGGTTGGGCAGCATATTTTCTGTAAAGCATCGGAGCATATGACAGCTTCACTTAATTCCTAACAGATATGAGTTTCAGGTTTTGAGGCAGCGGTTTTAGAGCAGCCAAATAGCTGCAGGGAATGTGGGAAAATCTCTGGCCTTGATAAATAGAAAGTGTATCTGGATTACTCTTCTCTTTAGATCGCTCTCTAAGTATTTTCCTAGAATGGTAATAAGGGTGGTCAGTGTTATTCATGCTTATTTTCCTGTCAGTCTGGGTTCAGACTCCTCGTGACATCCAATCGATTTCCATTACTCAGGTTTTGTTCTGTGGATGTGGAGAGACAGAGCGAGGGGTGGGCTGAAGTTCAAACATGACAGTGTAAATCATACTTAAAAAAAAACTGAATTCATATAACTCTATTAAAACATCTGATACTTTGCAGTAAGTTGATACCACACGTGTGTAAAAGCCTGGATTTGTTGAATACAATTAAACATGTCGCTACGTGTTAATCATGACTAAACGATACAGAATATGAGGATTGAGAAACACAGACACAGCAAAGCCGAACCCGTTTCCTCAAAACATGATGAAGCATTTCCAAGAAAGGATTTGCATATCTGTCCACTCTGTGTCCCATCTGCACCCACTCAACCTCACATGTTCTGTATACCAGTATCAACAGCAAAGACTGCTAGGCTTTCTAATGAAAACCATTCAAGTCAATCAAGTTTACCAGAGACCAAAGGCCAGTGTAATTTGGGAAAATTGCTGAAACTCCAAAGCAATCTTCTGTAATGTGATCTTGCCTATTGAACACTGGCTGTACTGTACGTGTCGGATAAGAGCTCAGTCATTTTCTTCACATGCAGTCTTGACAAGCAGCATGGATGTCCACCTGCAAGTAATCATCATTCTAGTGTTAAGTGCTTTGATATTAAAATGACTGATTTAAGACCATTTGCTGCTAGTAGATAGCGATTTGAAAACACTTCCACATGTTGATAGTGAGGATAAGCACGGTTTGTGAACCGGGTGGATTGCATGTTGTGTTTACTGTTGTAGAACAGCCAATGAAAACACATTACAGACATGACTCCAGGTTTTCAGCATCTCAGTTGAGAAAGTAAACTGTGCATTTATTGAGAATGATGTCATCAAAGTTCGTTTAGTAAAGCAAAGGAAAAGCTTCATAAGATTTAGTGCATTTATTTGTAACAAACTTGCACTCGAGTTAAATTTTATGCAACTTATAAAGCAACCACATGAGGGCAACGTTGGCTAAATAAACATCCATGCAAGCTGCGACTGGATCAAGTTAAGTTGTTTGTTGATGCTTTGATGAACTAATGGGACAGACAATTTGAGATTTAGGGTATTTGGTATTTGCAAAGGGTCGTGATAAACTTTGGCATTGTCATAGTTGCAAAATAAATAGTATTGTTTATACTGAAAGCCTCTGGGTGACTTCGAGAAAGATACTCGGAATCCAAATAGTTGCATGGAGAATAACAAACATCCTCTAATCAGTCCGTTCTGAACTCATGCTTGGGCACCTGTTTCAAAGAACAGGCTGCTTGTTTATCAAAGCCCTCCTCTGTCAACAAACAGAATAAGCGCGATGATGGCTGGCTCCTCAACCCACATCTGATTTCAGCAAATGTGCAATTGTTCAAAGTGAGTTGTGATTCATTGATTTTTTTTTCAAGGCAGGGGAAAAATAACCTGAGGGCTTCTACCAGTAAGAAATAACAATGGAGTCCTTTACTGCTGCTTGTAGCTTTGTTGGCCTGACATCAACATGGAGGGATTTTTCACAGTGGATTTGACTACTAATGGGGACTGTATGAATGACTGCTACTCATTAGAGAAGGGTTTTTTTGGGCAAATATCAGACTAGTGAGTCTTACAGTCGGTGCACTGCAAAGTAGCAGTAATTTAGTTAACTGTAATAATACTTCTAGCATGCTTTCTTTTATTTATCTTTAATTATTCTAGTGATTTTTCTTTTGTTGTCTACACAAGTGAATGGTGAAATTATGATATTTTTATGTTTGTGCAGTAAGTACAAACATTATTTGCTTAAAATGTAAGCAAAGGGAGACATTTAGCCCACAAGCACAAACAAGCTTCACAAATATACAAATATATCCACTTTATCTTCTCCATATTCAACTAAAAATACAGCAAATGTATGATATATTTTACTGTGCCTTTAAAAATAACGAGTGATTTTAGGAAAGATGTCTGCTTGTAGGGTAGCCCTTCAAAAACTATTGTCAGATAGTTTTGTATTGCTTTTTGTAACGTTTCTGTAGACAAACAGTAATGGACTTTTACTGTTAGCAGTTTGTGATTGAATTAAAGCATATAAGGGAATTCATATCATGTAGAAATTAAGAGTCCAGTCATTGAGATCTACCATCCTGCAACTTTTAGATGCTTTTTAGATTCCCTTTCCTGCATGTCATCCAGCTCTGCAGAGGCCTGGTAACAAGCAAATTATTTGATTCAGTTATGTTGGAGAAGAGTTGACTCTAAAAGCTGCTGTAGATCCTGAGGAGCAAACTTGGGGACCCCTGCGATAAATTATTGAGGGAAAAATGGATTGAATTAAATATTAAAAAAATTTTTTAAAAACCCATACAATTTAGGTCCAAACTGTTGGGTTTGCAAATGCACGATGCAGTTGATACACCTGCACTGACACAGAGTGAAAGCGATGAATGCCCAGTAAACAACATGCACAAAAACAGCAAAATGTTCAGTATCAGCAGCACATAAATGTTCTTTCTGAGTAAGATTTAAGCATCATCTTCAGACTCATGTTTGCACTCTATGCTCTAGGAGACAGGCTTGTTGGTGTATAGAAGATGTCCCCTCAGTACACTACAGTCCTCTTTAGCTCTCAAAGTGTGTCACTATTATTTGCTTGTGATGTCAAATTACGAAGAAAGATAAAGGAAAAAAAACAAGCTTAAATTCCCCACTGTCTTGTTCTGTCCCTATAAACCCAGACAGTTCCTATTCAGCATGTTTTGATTTAGGTGTATAAGTTTTCTAGGAAATTATCTGATTCTAGTCTTTTTTCCCCCTCTAAGTTCATGTTAAGTT
Source organism: Pseudomugil tenellus (assembly GCA_037177515.1). Taxonomy (NCBI): domain Eukaryota; kingdom Metazoa; phylum Chordata; class Actinopteri; order Atheriniformes; family Pseudomugilidae; genus Pseudomugil; species Pseudomugil tenellus. The sequence continues at coordinate 8,027,930 of JBAMHX010000014.1, read as the reverse complement.
CATATTAATAACTGTTAAAAGTACCATAATACTCAGCAAAAATATTGCAACAGAACTCACTTTAAATGATCTGTGAAAATTTGGTAATGTGTAAT
>JBAMHX010000014.1:8010124-8025024 GCA_037177515.1 Pseudomugil tenellus | reverse complement strand
TTAACTTGCTTTGTTGCAATCCAGGTGCAACCTGAAATGAAACGGGGACCCAGCTTTATAGGGGAGCTATCCAATGTCAAGCAAGAATGAGATTTCATTTTTACAGCAACTAGTCTCCCAAAGTCTTGCAGATTTCTGCAACATAATGGTAAAAAATGTGGGCCAACATGCTCTTTTAAACATGTCCCATCATAATACACATTTATTTTTAAGAAAATAAACAATAAAAGTATCAAGTCATCTCGTTTTACGCTACATAATCAGATTTAAAATTGAAACAATTGAATAAATCTGTCATTTGGGTTTGACATGACATTATTTCTGAGGCAGAGCTTTATTTGCACAATGATATGACTTTCAGTTAAGGTAAATTGATTAAAAAAACTTTTAAAAGTGAAAAAAAAGCTCAACAAAGTTCTTTTTTTGTTACGCTTTACTATCGTTTGTTGCAAATTGCACAACATGAATGAACATGAAAGTCTCCAGTTAACAAATCACGTCTTTTGATTTTCCATTCAAACAGTAACAGTGATCACAACCTCTGACAGTGCAAGATGCAAAACAAATGTTTAGCCTATCAATGGTGTGCGCCGATAAGATATTTATGGGGTTGACAAAGTTGTAGTTGTATCTGTCTTTTTGTCTGTTATGGGAAGTTGAAGGTGCCTCTGCAGTGGCCTCTGACAAACATCACAGGCGGCTGCTGTTTAAAACAAGTGCGAAGATATATTCCTCGCACTGTGTGATGATGACCCTTGCTCTTAACCCCCTCCAGCTGCAGTTCATCCTCCAAACAATAACAATCAATTCCCTCCACATCTGACAGAGCCGAAGAACAACTTATAAATGATATGCATCTCCTGCTGGTCCCATGGCAACTGCCTTGACTTTATTGTTGCGTTTCTTTGATCCCGCAAAGCTTTGATTCATTTCTCTTTCACCCTTTTAGCTAAACATATCATGTGAATTTGCAGCTTTGTTCCTGACAGGCCCGTCTTACCTCGCTCTCTCCACAGGCTCCTGACGCCTCCCAGAGGAGCCGCGGAGGAGGAGAGGAATTCCACTGGATTCAAAGACTTCACCAGGTTGCTTTTGACTCTTCTGTCTGCCTATCTCGCCCTGCCCCACTCTTCGTCTTGACCTGGTCCTCGTGATCCCCTGCCAAACCATCTTCCTGGCCCTGAGGGACTATGGCTGTATGTGCACAAGCATACACATTAATAGGGTGCCTTTTTTCTTTTAGGAAGGTTCAGCCAGTTTGAAAGATGAACTTTTAACTGATTCAATAAGCAGATAAGTTGGTCGTTTTCTTGGAAACTACAGTCCTCAGCATACATTTATAGATTTCATTGAGGAACTCGCTGCAGGCAGCTTAGCATGATTTAAAAACTCATCTTCAAAAGAGGGGGACATATATTGAGGTCTCTCACCCAAAGAGTGGGTAATGAAAAATGAAAAGTGTGTGTTTTCTCAGTACCATCTGGTTTCAATCATGGCAATATCCTAAACATGACCGGTTTCTTAAATCAGCCTGCCTCCCAGACGTTAGGTACTCATTATTCTAGTCAGGCCTCTGACAGCTACACAGAGTCAAACTTTCTCAACAGTAAAACCGATATAGAAGTCAGCTAATACCTCATTCACTTCATAATCACTGTGTTCTCTGTTACACGGTGCCTTAAAACACCCCAAATGTTTGTTACGAGTCACATGATTAAGTAAACAAGATCTTCTACTGCTCACATTGATCCATGTGTTTACAGTCTGAACTGGAAGTTTAAGGTAGTATTACACAAAGAGTTTTTCTGCCCTTTTGTACGAGTTACGATCTCCAAATGACCAGAGTATCTGTCAGACAAATATCTAAGCTGTCTAAGGAGGAGACTGGTAGTTGTTTTGTCCGTCACACTCGATAAGAATGAAAACCAAAAGTAGAAAATAGGTAATGTAGCATGTCGCTCCTCCAGACTTCATTATTCTGTTATTTCTTTGTTGGAGCGTGGGTTGGCAGATGCTGCAGAGAAAATAATCTGTAAAGTATTTTGGAAAAATGATCATGAGCATGAAATCTGTCCAATCACAATGCAGATGGGAACCTCGCTTTATATTTCAAATGATGCCTTTGTGTGTTGGCGTAATCTTTCATCCTCGTTTTATGAGCTTGCATTAGAAGCTTTAGATGCATGTTAAATGGAGGACATGTGGTTAGAGGCTTTAAACTACATGATTTCTACCTTTAAAAGTAATAATAACACAGTACCTTTTAAACGTGAGCTTTTTGTTGTAAGATCTCATACTCTGCGTAGAAACCATCAACAAATTAAACTACATTATGGTCTATATAACTGCCTTCCTTTTAAATGCCAGATGTGCTATTAAATCAGCACCACATTTCCTATAAACTTCACCACAAACTGCAGCAAAGAGGGTGGTGTCCCTTTAGAAGCTTTAGAGAATCTCATGGATCTAACTCGGTTAATGTCGCTGTCTGCTTTTTTTAAGGTTGCACTTGATGTTAAGGTATCCTCCTCTCTTCATAAATCAGATTTATTTCTTTAGTTTTGAACTGAAATGTAGCTTCTAAAGGTTGATCTTGCACACATTATTTTATTTCTATTCATTAACTAGGATGTTAATCGGATAGGAAGTTGCCATCATACGTATCAATAAGTTCGATGAGGGTACGACTTGTCCTGCCCAGACAGGTGCAGCAAAGCTAACTTGGTAATGATGGCGATGTCAGTCAACTTAAGGTGTCTTCCGCCGGTTTGTATAGCCTTGAGAATGTTGAGTTTTTGTTGGACTTTCTCCTCAGACACATCTTTCAACCACTTAACTGCAGTCAAACATGTTCTCTCTGAAAGCCAAACAAGAGCCATCCATTCAGCAGAGTCACTTTGTGAATTTTATGGGAAACACTCCCATGACAAAGTGCTGCGGCTCTTCCGCTGCAAGTGCAACATAAATCTGAGCAGAAGTTCTGACACTGATGGGGAACATTTGGAAAAATCTGGCTCTCTTAAAACTCTTAAGGCCATAAGCATTTCAATATATTTTTACATTTGTTTCAGTAATTACTGAAGATTCTAAATTAAAAGACATATTTAAAAATGTGTTTTCTTCCCCCTTTAATTCTTTGACATGATGAAAAAAATGTCAGTCAGGGAAAAAGATCAGTAATTATGTTTTATCATTTAAATGAGCTTGTATGCAAAGTTCCTGCTTTCTGTAATCTGACATTAGTAGTTTGAGATAAGTAAATGTACAATGCAACAATGTTTAAAAAAAGATAGAAGAAAAATTTAGTTGAAGGAAACATTAAGTAAAAAAAAAAATCCTGGGTGTGAAAATTCACGTATTTCGCTAACTGGGTTTTTTTTTTCTTCCCCTTTTGTTTTGTTTTTCTCTAAGTTTTGACTTTTGATGTGATAATCAATCATGCTGAAACTTGAAAGTTATGACTCTCAGCATTTTGGAGTTGTTTGAAATCTGACCTTGGCTACATACTTCACACTGAGCTGCTGCACACTGACGTGAAAGGGCAGAAAGGTTACAAACCAGTGGTCTAGCTTTCAAAAATAAGTCAATTTCAACAGCTTCTTATGTTATATGTGATGCAAAATCTTTATTTAGAAGTTCAAGCTGTAGGAACTTAGACACATAAAGTCTCTCTGAAAATGCTGGAGATAATAGTTTCTGAAATGTGCACCTGATATTAATGGAAATCAAGCTAAATGTGCTCCTCCTGCACAGAAATAATTTTAGTAGTGAACACCAGTGAGTTTATATTACTAATCAGTGAGATGAAGAAAATGTTGTCAAATTTGAAATATGATCATCTTTGCTGGATTTGAGATGAAATAAGAAAGATTAAGCATCCAAAACTATATATTTTTTGTCATATAAATCTTGTTTTTAGAGCTGGAAATGCATTGCTACCATGCAGCAATACAGTGACAGAAGTATTTGTAACTGATGCAGACCTCCTGTAGTGCCTCCATCTGACAAACAGGAGTCATGCTTCATTTACTGTCAGGAACAAGGCGTTTGGAAGTCATTAGACTGGGCGTCACCCACATGAAATCATTAAAATTATTCATTAATTATGCATGATAGGAAATAATGATATTCTATATAAACCTAATTAAACTATCAAAACCGACTCTCAGTTTTTGTAATATGACTTGTAACCAGTGGAGGGCAGTATGACTATGGTGAGGAGCAGCATCACAAATCTGAGGCTCAATTAGGTCCTGTTCAACAATCTGAAGTCTTGTAAGAAACGTTAATGATAAATATGCTACATTGTACAGTCTCTACAAATAAGACAATGCAACACAATTAAGTTAAGATCCCAGTGATTATGTATTATGAATTATAAAAGTGAGATTTTTCAGAAGCCACTAGTGTTTAACTTATCATCATGCCCTTTGCTGATCACGTTATTTTCCTTTTATTTTTTTATATCGTGTCTTGCAGTGGTACACTTTTGCTATTTTGTTTCATTGTTGGCGGGTCAAAACTCCTGAGATGACGTTTACAAGTTGAAACTTCTAGATTTCTTTTATGTTATAATATTAAAAATATCTCATTTAGAAAAACTTCCTACATTCTTTTTTGTTTTATGCACATCGCTCCTCCAAAAATAGACTTCTACTTCATTTATCGGTAATCAATGCTTGTTTTCTCCCCACTCAACCACTTTTCCCCTTTTTTCTGCTTTTTGTTTGTTTGAAGATCGCAGCTGAGCCTGGGGATGGCTTGGGGAGAGCTAGGCCTGGATGGCCGACTGCACCTGTGAGACGACGTCAAACCTGAGGGTAAGACCCGCAACATAACCTCTGTAGTTAGAGAAAAAAGCAAAAAGAAACAAAGGCTTGTGTTCAAATCACAAATACACAAATGGGACCTTATTCTGTGCACTTAATCTCATTCTAAAATGTGTTTTCATGAAGTTAATCTTGCTTGTGAGCCTCTTTACTCACAGCAGAGTGATTTTTGAATGTTTCTTTTTGTTGTTCTTATTTCATTCATCAATATCAGATCCAACAATGTTCTCAGGTCAATGAAAAAAAGGATCCTGTGATGCTATATTTTATTCACCAACACTGATTATTACTGTACCTCTGAAGCACTACAGCAAACAGCTGCCTGATTAATAAGTTAGATCTTCTAAATATGGCTCAGAGTCATGTATCTTTAAAAACTACTTAATAATGGTAATCAAGATTATCAACAACACACCAATTACATCTTTACACTTTCCTCTCTTAATTATGTATAGTTCTCCTTCTCTGTGCAGGGCTGCTTTCTCAGTCTCAGGTGGATTGTTCATCTTAAGTGTTTATGATGGTATATTTGTATCACAGCTAAGATTCGCTCCCTTAAAGTGGCAGTGAGCTAAAAGGGGCCTGCGCCTGTTCAGTGTGAATCAACCACAACGGAGGAGTTTTCTATGTTTTATTTATTGATATGTTTTAGCGGGGGAAGACCTAACATTCATTATCATAAAGGCCTCTAGACATCAAGTCACACACACAAAAGAGCCAGCCGTCTCACCGCCTCAGACGTGTGCAGATCAACACAAGCCGAACAGGCCACTTTGCTGCAGCTGCTTCTCGCCGGGAACCATCGGTAGCTTCAGTGACAGAAGCTGACAATGTCAAAGTATCTTTGTCTCTTGCACATAAACTGTCCCTGAAGCTGTCGTTGTGAGAAAGATGTAAAACACAGGATTTTTTTTCTTTATAAGGGGAAGTTGTTTTCATTCCCCTCTTCTATTCTTTTTCTTTTTTTCCCCAATATGTCATATCTTCTCTGTCAGGGCCCTGGGGCGTCTGGTGGTGCTCGCACTAGAGGAAGAGGCGGAGTGCGAGCATCTGCAAACCCAACGGAGTTTGACCATATTGTACCTGCGCTCATCTTCATCTCGCTTATTTTGTCAAAAGTTCAAAGAATTTCACACGAGCGTGTTGTCATCTGATCTGTGGGTGTGTGTGAATCGGTATGGGTGTGCATGTGCAAAGGAAGACAGCTAGTAGGAACAGATGTGGGTAAAGTAAGTAAAAACTCAATATGAACCCTGCAGAGGCCTTCTTCTCTCTCTGTTCAATTATTTAGAGTCAAAGAAAAGAGGCAAGAGTAACATATTTCCTCAGAAGCCACTGTGTTCGGCAAGAATGAAAAACATATTTATCTAGTCTCATCTTTGCCAAATAGCCGGAAATGGAAACAAATATCTTCAATTGGATTCTTGACTCTGGTGTTTTCCTGTAGCTGCTGCTTTGTGTGCTCACGCAGTCATATTGAAAAATTCCTCAGGACCAAAAAATTACAGAGGAGCTGACATACAGAATTTTTCATGCTATCTAGATGTACACTTGGCAGTCTCAGGCGAAGCGTATCTACTCCCATCTCATGTGATGGGAGGGAGAAAAAGAGAGGCGGTGAGAAAGCAAGAGCAGCAAAAAGTGCTCACCTATTTAATTTGATTAAAGATTAGAAGAGAAAAAGAGTCACATTTCTTCCCTGACATGTCTCTACTTGCCGCACTCTGACACCTGATTTTATAAAGAGATGTCACAGCCAAGCACTCTGGTAATGCCAGTAATTACTCTGAACTCAAATAAATAAATATATTTGCTTCTCTTTGTGAGAGTCTGACAGGTTTTCCAACATCCTTGACTGGTAAAATTGCAGCATGTGAGTGCGTGGGGATGTGTATTTTTGTGCTTGTGTATTTATATGAGTGTGTTTTTGTGTATATATAGTGAGACACTTGTAAAGCAGAAATTCAGACAGGATGAAATTTTGACAGCTACAGTATGGCTTGTTTTCCCTTCTCTTCCTTTTTTTTCTTTACTGTGATAATCGGCTCAGCCGTGTGCACTAAAAGCAAACCTCCGTTTGAGACTGATAAATTTGGAGATACAGCTTTGTAAATAATAAGGTTAGAGTTTCTGCACAGTTGCTAGTGCCGCGGCTGATCTTGCTCCTATTAGTGACAATTGGCTGTGACCTCACCTGCTCACCCATGCTGTCATCACAGAGGATGTTTCTGCAGCAGCAGGCTATTAGATCATCTGCTCTGGTCATAGAAGGAGACATCCAGACAAACGTTACACTGTTGAACCAAAGAAACCCTGATGCATGTTGTCATGAAGCCTGGCTTCCTGACTTTTTTTTTAACTCTTCATCTGTAAAAACAGTTTCATATTTTGTCTTCCAGGGAAATGAAACTTTATCTAAAAAAGCTCAGATGTAGACGACATACTGGCAAGCAGATACGAGCTGCTCTTACTGAACAGTGCATGCAGGTGCATGCTGTTTTATTTGAAATGTAATAATAAGCAACTCTATATGTCAAAAGTCAATCTTTATTGTGAAACTTTAAACAGGATTTTAACAAAGGATATCAGAGTTGAATGAACGGATGTCAGGATTTTATATTTGTTTCCTGTCTTTACATCAACAACAAACTCAATTATTTTAACATATGACTTAAAAATAATTAAGCTTTCTTTTAGTGTAATTAAACACATTAACACAACCTAAACTGCATTTCTGGACTAAGAATCAAATGTGAGCCTCCCCGAAAATTTAACTGCACATAATGACAAAGCCGTACATGGCTCTGATTGGCTGGCTGTGTTTTTAATGCAAAATTACTTTGTTTAAAAAAATTATATCTTGGGGGAGATGATATTTTTGATTTTGAAATGCTAGTGTATTCATAGATATATGCTATTCACAGATAATCTTTTCTCATCAGACTTCATTTCTAAGCCACTTCTACAGAAACTGACCGCACTCATCAGGTTTATATGACCAAATAATGTAGTATGACCATACACACGTGTACATCACAGGTATGAAAACAAGCAATTGTTACACCTTATATGACATTACAAGTAATCTAAATTTGTTCAAATATTTATTTGGAATACAAATACACAAATTTACATTATATATTCCATTGACCCTCTAATTATAATAATAAGGTTTTCTATATAAGAGCTTTAAAGTTTTACTAGCCTGTCAAGTCATATTAGTTCAATAAAAGCATTAAATATAGCAGAATTATAATAGCTAAGAGTAAAGTACAACAGTTGGTTTGCAAAAATTGGACCAAAGTTTTAAACAAGGCTTTATGGATGTGGTATTAATGAATATATTATGGAATTTTATCCGGAAATTAAGATCTACAGACTCTACGTGCTCCTCCCAGCACTGCAGCAACTATGACCAGTTTAAGTAAATTGAAGTTAAAGAGCAGTTTGAGACCTTTATTTTAAATGATTTAGATTTACTTCCCATTTTTATTACAGTTTTACTTTCTGAAATACTTGTGTTTTGGTTAGGTTTAGGCATTGTTTGTGACACAGTGATAACAAAGACTTTCTTTCGAATGAATTCGAAATAACAGCATGTGTCATCACTGGAGTGAAATCAGGTTTGTGTAAGATTCATGAACACACAATCCTTTGGACTTTTCTCATTTAAGTTGTTCCAATGCACACTCCCCATTTATCAATAGCTCTGTAGCTAACCTGCAGTCTACACCAATGTGCTACATGAGCTGTATAATGTCTCCTTGTGCACTGTCGGAGCTCTTTCATGTTGGAGAAAAATAACCTGATGATGTCATCAGAAAGACGAGCTTCGAAGAGACTTCAGCAAAACAAAATGTCTTATATGAGATAATTACAAGCAATTTCAGGAAAGGAAAATCTGCCCCCTACTAAAAAAGAGGAATACTTAAATTGATAATAGCTTTGCAACTAATTTAAAAAGATTTCTGAATTAAAATAAAGTTAATGAAAAGAAGTACGAAGAAAAATGTTGTCTTTCCCTTATTGTTAGGTTTTAGTACAGCTTTTAAATGAGTCTGTATGTCCTTCCATCTCCATCTTCACATCTCCTGTTCAGCGAACGTCTTCCTCATTCTCAAGGCCTTCACAGCCTTTTTCTTCACACTCCTCTTTTTTTCTTTTATTTTTTTGTCCAGTGTGTGTCAATCAGCGATCCCTCACACAATTTAGTAACAAATATTCTCACTCTCTACGCCTCATGAGTCCACCCGCAAACCACAACGGTGTCAAGTAGTCACACTTCTCCTGCAAAGCAGATGTTTGGGATGCACTTTAACATCATCATGATCAGGGATTTACATGCACAAACTGAAACTAGCCCTTTTTCCTTGACAGGGCCCTGCCATGTAAATTATAGATGGTGAAACAACCTTTAAACATGTTCATTAAAGACAACACATTCTTTAAAAAAAAAAGAGGGAAAAAAAAATCAGCTCATAAATATTTCTTTCAAGCAAATCTCAATACACCCCCCCTCCCTCCCCTCTCTGCTCAGACAGGGTACTCTCTTTTCCAGTCAGCTGGAGTGTGTGAGGGGAAAGAGAGAAGCAGTGCCTCAGCGACCTTGACTGGAGACAAGCGGGAGACACACGCGTGTCTGGATTGACTTCACCTGTGATGGCTGTTAGCTAGCTTTCCTCCAGAAGCAGAGCTGCCTCGCTGCTGATGTGCCATTACTCGCTCTGGAAGAGTTGCTTCTGTGGAGGATGACACATTATTATCCTTTAATCTCAGTCTCAGCTTGTTGAGCATCAAATTGAAATATCCTGAACAGATGTAAAAACACATGTGAGCCTCAGCGCGCAAGCTGTGCTGCGCTTTGTTTCATCTATCCGTGATGTGAGCCTTAAGGAGAAGCTTTTTAAAATTTCATCACTATTCAAAAGGATAATTAATACGTACCCCCAGGCTTTGATTATACCATACCCAGTGTGTAGCGCTGGTGTTGCTATAATGAGCCACTCATCAGTACTCTGCCTGTGTCTCCCCAACAAACATACAGTTTGCATAAGGTACTTAAGATTCTGCAAAGGTGCCATCTTGCCCGTGTGTGTGCTAATGTGTGTGTGCCTTCATATATTTATATGTAGGTGCTTGCATCAGTGGATGCAGGAGGTGTGAGTCCTCTTCTAATTTGCAGCAGAATGCTACAGTTTAGATCACACTGGATGTTGTAGTTTGTTTACAAGAGGACCCCTGTCAGATTGTCAGCAGATAGTCGGGCCTTTTCTATAAAGTCTGGCACTGCTTGCACCCACACAGTCCTTCTCATTCACACACATGCACACACACACTCTCCAGCTTGTTCTCAGCCTAAAAGCTAGTGAGGAGATGGTGGATGTCAGTGAGTGGGAGCTGATGTGATGCAGCAATGAGATGGACAGGGAAGTAGAGATTGACAGGTCATAGAATACGAAGGGGAATATTGGGAGTTCACAAATAATGAGACCTGTCAATTTGAATGCCTCAAGGCTAGAAGTGAGCAGGCCATGGCTGGCGACTGAGGCACCCATTTCTACTCAGAAGAAATATTTCAAGATAATGCCTCACCCTTGACCCTAACTGGTATCAGAACAACAACAATTACTCCCATAGTGTGGATGTAACTACTGCTTTTGGAATTTTAAAGTGACTCTGTTGAGACCAGAAATCTGCTCGTCTATAAGTACAACCAGCTTACTTCAAGAGTATGTGTAAAAAAAAAAAGAAAAAGAAAAAACTCTCTTAATGTCAACTAATGCATTTAGTTTTATTCTTTTTTTTCACTTGATAGTTTTTCATCTTTGCCTGAAAAATATCGTCAACCATCACTATCATGGGGTCAAGATCTCCCCAGAGGATACATTGTATTTCTCATACTTACAGATAGCCAGGGATCATGTCCCAAAGTAGTGGGGTATATGGGGAATAGAAAGTGTCATCTGACATTTGCCCAGGGCCACAGATAGCCTGTGATGGTGCTTTACCCTGTTAGGAATTTAACATGTTCACCCAGCGCTGAAGTGACACATGAGAGGGGCACTGGGACCTGCTGACAGCAGACCGACCCACGTAACTTCCCTTTCCTTAAATCCAATTCCATGCTTGACACTGGGCAGAATTAGCTTTGGACAGGTGAGTGATAAGTTCTCTGGGTGCATTCGTCCAATAAATCTAAGCCATCTTCCAGAGAACTGCTGTTTTTCATGTCAAATTGAGCTATAAAGGATATGTTAATCCTAATCAGTGTTAAAGATCCCTTTGATAAAGCAGGCAAGCATGTGTGTCTATTTAAAGAGATGATCTTATCAGTTCCGAATCAATAGTTTCCTTGCAGCTTAAAACAGATAAAATATACATCCGCCCCCAGACGAGGACTAAGAAAATCATTACACTTGGCTCTACCTCGTGTTTTCAGGGTTGCTGCTTTATTGACTTGTGTAAATGATGATTCACCAGGGAAACAGTTGGATTTGAGTGGATAAATAATGAAAGAGGAAACAATCAGAAAAAAATGAAGGGAATTAAACTAACACATCAGAATCATGATCGCTATGGTCCCTTTATTCCCGTCCTCTTCCTCCCTTCTCTGCTTTTCCTTCACCCTCCCCTCATCCCCACCACCTCCTCTCATCTTTGAGTGACAATCGTAGTGATATTCAAGGCCTTCCAAACCCCTCTCCCTCTCTCCCCCCATCTTCTGGCCTCTCTGGTCAATGGGTGTCAATCAGAGGTTGGCCCTCACGCAGATTGGCAACAAGTAGCCTTGTGCTCACAAAACAATTATGACTTAGCTACGGTGAAATGGATTCCCGTGTTGATTCTCCACACTGTGCTCTTCTTCCCTCGGCCGCCGGGGTCCTGCCATGGGAAGCAATTATCGCTAGATGCCAGCTGACAGCCCGATTCTATTGCCAGCGCGATCTGCCCTCATCCTCAGGCTTTCTCTAGGCAAATAACATCCTCAACACTCAAATCAAACCTCTTACAAGCCATTGGCTTCTGTCAGAGAAATAGATGGCACCCTTTGTTCCTATGGACAATATAGTGGGAATAAGGTGGATACAGACGCAGAGAATAAAGAGGTGTTTTGATTCTGCCTCCCTCGTGTGTCCAAAAGAGAGGCCTTTGGAAAGAAAATAGCAGGTGGGGATGTAGTGCTGCCTCCCTGTATGAAACAAGAAGGAATCAGGTGAGGACAAATGAAGCAGGTACAGAGTTTAATGAATGCCCATAAATGATGGACACATGGAGTGATAACTTTTGTAAAGGCTCCCTCTGCCCTTGTAATATGGATGTGCTGGTACATGTATTTTTAACTTACTGTTGGGTTTTCCTAAACAATGTCAGTCATGTATTTTTTGATAAAACTGTAGTGGTAGCAATTGTTGGTAGAGTATAAATAATCAAATTTTTTAACCATTCAAATGGCTCGTTTTTTTTTTTTTTACAAACTTGTCTCCCTAGAAATAGTAAAGCATGAACATCTGCCCTCAGATACATATTGGTGCAAGTGCAGTTACATAATGTGACTGTGACTGTATGGATATAATTTCTAAGCATAACAATGTAAATGTGAGGACATTCTTTGTCCTAGTTTACAGGGGCAAGAGTCAACATCATTATGTTGGAAGTCTGCACACCGACAGGAGTTCAAACAGGAAGCAAGTCTTTTATTATTTACAATTATTTAGCCTTTTTCATGAAACTGTCCTGCATTTTTTCATGGACAAACTTCTGTATTCCATAATATACCATGATATTGTGTTGCAAAGTCTATGCTGCTACAAATCTGAATGCTATATGATATCATAGCATGTTTGCAAATAAAGATAGTTAATCAGCAATGGGATACTATCATTAGTAAAGTCACTGCTATGGCGAAGAATTTCTACTTTTGATCTGCAGAGCCTCACCTACCGTCTCAGAAACATGATGACATCCACAATAAATTATATATATTATTGTAGAAGCCAAACTAAGGGCAGGGTGGGTACCTACAGAAAATTTGCATGCTGTGAGAGGAACTGGCAAAATGACCTATGAGGGCAAGCAAGGTGGAAAAGGCAGCTGACAGAAAATACCCAACTCAAAATTTTAAGAACAATACATGATATATGATATATTTGTTTTGATACTGTTTTAATCATTTATCTGGGAGATACATATAATTCTATTCTGTGGTTGACTGGTTGCGTGTCCAGATGTATCGTGCCTCTGGCTGGCCTGTAACTGCTAAGACCCAGCCTTGCAATGACCCTGCATTGTTAAAAGTCAACAGAAAGTAAATGAATAAATGGATGGATGTTTGTAAATACAGAATTCAAGCTTGTGTACTCAAACTTTTTTTTCATGTTCTGTCTGTGCAGCTCTCATTTGCAATTCCTTCTCTTGGCTGTTTAGTGCTCTGCCCAATGGGAACGAGATGCATGCTCAGACTCATCTCATGCTCTGTGGCTGTAGGCTTTTCCTCTGACATCACTTATGTCTTTGAGACTGGGAAGTTTGGCATCACTACATCAGTTTCTGATAATACTGGCCTAATTTAGTTTTATTGTCTAGAAGTGTCCTCCTTTTCATACATTTGCAAATGAATTACCACAGTTTTACAAGCAACGATAGCGCAACGTAACCGCAGCTGGACATACATAGTATCAGCTGCCATAAGATAAAGGTGTGTGCAGAGCTGAATCAACATCTTAGAACAGTTCAGTAGCTTCCCATTCACCGAAATATGGATAAATGTTCACATATCCAAGCGGTTGTAAAGCCATGAATGATTGTTTTGATTTTAAAAAGCAAATAAACAAGCTAAAAAACCCTTTACACCATATAATTAATCACAATTCAAGTGAGACTTATATTTTACAAACTGAGCAATAATCTTTTGTTTTTGGACCAGAAAAAAAGATTGTCCTTTGGAAAAGAGGCTAAAATTGATGCTTGATGCTGAGGAAGATGGTTGTACGATGAATGAGTCTAAATGAACAAAATGTTAAAGTTAATTGTTATAAAAGCCAAACAGTCAACTGCCACTTTGCTTATTAATTGAATAAACACATCAAGGCAAAGTTCAGTCAATCCTTTAATCACTTTAATTAATGAACGTTGTTCTATTTTCTTCTCCCTCTTTCTCCAGCTCCCTCTTGCCGTCTCGCTGTGCACCTATATTTGTGAAATAATAAATAAATTAGAATACACTCTGCCACTAACTAATTATCATGCAAATAAAGCAGCAACAAAGCATAGTGGGACGGTTAATCTGTGCCAGATCACTGATGAAATTCCCCAATGTGCTCAGAGGTGTCCACTGCGCAATTAGATGTAAGAGTGACTCGGGATGCTAAAGATGACAAGAAGTAATGGAGGCGCTAAAGGATTGGAATGACTGTCACTTATTCACTGTCAACTTCATTCGCTGTTCTCTCCTTTCTGCCATTATGTCTGGAAAAGTACCTGTATTGGCTTCATCTTACTTTACTTTAGTCTCCATATTTGTCTTTTTCCAGTTTCCAGATGTGTTGTGTAAATCCTAGAATGTTACACACTATAATAAATATCAAACCTATCAATTCAGAAGAAACTAAATGGTGAATATTTTTCTACTTTTCCACCAAATTTTGTAAGAAAAAACTGCATTGTGTGACAAAATTGTGTGATCATAATATTTGAGTACATGTGACATGGACAGTAGTAAGGTTACCATGGTGACTGGAAAAGGGGACCGCTATTCTTCAACATGAATCTGTGATCATGTATTCTTATATGTTAAAGGCTTGAATACGTTTTGATCAGAGGTGCCCAAAGTTGATCCTACAGGGCCGCTGTCCTGCAGGTTCCCTGTTCCAACACACCTGATTTCCATTAAATGAATACAAAAGCCACTGAAACTCAGCATAATGACTGATTAACTTCAGTCAGCTGTGTTGGAGCAGGGATACATGGAAAATCTGCAGGATCGTGGCCCTTGCTGGGCAAGGCAAGGCAAGTTTATTTGTATAGCACCTTTCATGTACACAACAGTTCAAAGTGCTTTACATAAAAACATTA
>JBAMHX010000014.1:7975878-7986426 GCA_037177515.1 Pseudomugil tenellus | reverse complement strand
TATATAACATAAATTTAATTGTCTAAGCTAGGATAAACACAAGACAAAAAATAAGTTGCAGGGCCATAAAGTGGCATTTGGGATTGATAGACCACTGGGAAGACATAAAAGCACATTCTCACAAATATTCATACAAATGAGTTAATAATTCCATGTTAGTCTTGATGGGAATATATGACCATTTAAAGGAGGAACAGTATTGAACCCCCTCATTTTGTAGTTTAAATGGATAGACTAGTAAGAATTATGAGGCTAAATGGTGACCGTGAAACTGAGACTGCATGTGTTTAAAAATGTTAACATCTGCATTTGATGACTTGTGCAAATGTTATAAACATGTCATAGCTGCAGGTAATTTAGTATTCAACAAATCAAAATGATAATTTACCATTTTGTCAGACTTACTCTATAATAATATAGTTAATGGAAATGAATGGACAGCTACAGCTTAAAAGTCAGAGTGGAAAATCCTATTTAGAAGAAAACTGTAATTTATTTTATCCCTTGATAGGAAAACTGTCTGAATATGCAAATAAACTTTAACACCTGAAATCAACAGAAGTAAAAATCTGTCATTTTTCTTTTCCCAAATTCCTCAGCCTTTGCAAGTCTACAGAGCTCTGCAAAGCTTTACTCATGCAACCCAAATCACTTCTGTTTACTGTAACAAACTAACATAAGGCTGTGTTTTTATATATCTGTATTCACAAGAGGGATTTTTAAAGCTGCATAAGCTTTCTGAGTCTAAACTTCAATGACTACTTAAAAATCACATGTTTTATCCTGCAGTTGAACTTTTTGGGGTGAAATTCAGAGGAAGTGTGTGTGTGTGTGTGTGTGTGTTTGGTGTGTTAAATTCAACAATCTTAGCATACAGCAGTGTTGAAAATTCAAATCACCCCAGCTTTGCATCGACAAGACTTCCTATGAACTTTAGAAGGTCAACTCTAAGCAGAATCTCAGTTTTGCATAAAACTCAACGGCTGATCCACGACAAAGCTGCTTAGCGCGTCACTCAACTGACAGACTCCCATCAGTCCTCATTAACTCCAGCCATGACAAAAGTGTCAGGAGGAGTCTCTCACCATAGACTAACATTCCTGCCATATGAAAGTAGGTGACAGGAGGAGTTACTGTCATAGAGGTCATAGTGAACCCACACTGACCCCTATATCTGCCATTTATTACTTGAAAACTATTATGTAAAGATGCAAAAACTTAAAGGGTTTTGAAAACTCACTAACACTAAGCTGGGATCCATTCAAAGTGTCTATTTCATGCTGTGATTAATTTTTAAGGCATTGTGCACTTGTAGCGCTGCTGTGTGAACAAATCATAAGGGGGGTTCCATACTGAAAAAAGCTCAACCTTTAACCTGTGACCTTGACACTGGTTGACTGTGTAAAATGGATGGCAGAAGACGTTTGATGAAGAATGAAATGAAATAAAGAAAACAAAAACACTAGTTAAGTTAATGCTTTTTGGCTGTATTGGGAGAAATGTGATAGCTGTGTGACACTGAAAGCTTTACATGGTGCAAAGGTTTGGCTTTGTTTTGGGAACATATGATAGATGTACGTGATTTTGTTGTTGTGACTTGTTGCATTGTCATATTAAATTGGATTGGATTAAATTGGATCAATTTAGTTCTGCAATGTAGCTACTTTAAGTGTCTCTTCTTTTTCCACCAGCTGTATCCTGCAAAACAGTAACATATACAGGGGGAGAGGGGGTAATGTCTGAGCTAAGTTAGACGTAACCGAGGGATGATATTAACAGACCGTGAAAAATTTTGGAGAGTTGTTTTGGAGTTAACCATCTGTACCACAAGGAGTTGAAGCCCTTGGCAACTGAGGGGGATACTGTGAAACATTTTGCTTGGTATCCCTTTGAGCCTGATCAGCTTTCCATCTACTGAGAGAGAAAACAGATGCAGTTTGATTAGTCAAAGTGAACATTCAATACAAGCTTGTTCCAGTCATGGAAACTGCCAAAGTTGTTTCTTATCACACTTATTTTTTTCACTATTGTAACTGAAGTGCAGGAGTTATTATATCATAGGTAAACATCCAATAGAAAGCATATATCCTTATATATGCTTTCTATATCATGTTTATGTCAAGTGGATTTCCTTGAGACCTTTGCACTCGTCAAAGAAGGAAGTTTCCCCAGCAGGGTTCTGCTACTCATATAGTCCACTTCCTGTGGGTACAGCTGAGTTTCCTGTTTGGCTTGTTGCCATCTTGGTACAGTTCTATGTGATATTTAATATACTGTGCAGTCGAGTGTCTGAAAATGATCCTACATGTTTGTGTGCATGTGCCTGCTCTGCAGACCATAAAGCTGTCTTAACTTAAGCAGTGATTAATATGGCCATCACTTTCTAAACGCTGCCTGTCTGTTCTCCAGCCTCTGCCTGCACAGAGCAGACCAATGTTTGCCTTTCCTAATACACCCTCCTTTTACGACAGCACGGGGTCAGAGGGAGAAAAGAAGCATTCTTTAATTTGATAATTAGTCGGTGGACTCGTTGGGGTGAAAGAAAAGGATTGGCCTCATTAGCTGTAATTGTCTAATTGCCTTTCATCTAAATAGTCTGTAATTTTCACTTCATGGATTATACAAATACCTTAAATGTGCATCTGTGTTATTTGTATGTCTTGGAAGTCACCTTTGAGCAAGAAAGCAAACTCTGCTGTCGGAGACTGCCAGAGTGAGAGATGAGTGAGTTTAAATAGTGAGACGGGTAAAATGATTGAAAAATAGGCCGAAGGGGTAAAAGTGACAAATAAGGCTGAATTCTCTGCCAGCAGAGATGCAAAGCAATGAAAAGCATGCAGATAATTTCACAATTGTCCACATTCAGTATTTTTCTGTCTTGAAAGGGCTCCTCTGTGCTCAGATTACACAATAGGCTTTAGCAATGGCCCCTGGTATTAATAAAATTAACTTTGTAGGCCTGAAAAAAAGAGAAGTTCATATTTGCAGTTCTGAACAAAGCTGGCCAGTCTACAGTATTCAATTCAATTCAGCTTTATTTGTATAGCACCAATTCACGACAATGTCGTCTCAAGGCGCTTCACAGAGATCAGCCAATTCTTAAAAATAGCCTATGTAAGGGAACCAAAATCTCCCATCCTAAGCAAGCATGAGGTGACAGTGGAAAGGAAAACTCCCTTTTAACAGGGAGGCAGAACCACCACCAGAACCCGACTCAGGTAAGGTAGCCATCTGCCTCAACTGGATGGGGTTGGAGAGGACAGGAAAGACAGATTAATAAAAAAAAATGCAGCTGTTATCTAGGAAAACCTGCAGAAACTGAAAATAAGAAACAAGACCTGCAAAAAAGAAAAATATGTTAAAGATGCCAGTGCCATCCTACACAAGAAAAATAAGCAGCAGAGAAAGCACCGGTAACAGGAAGTGCTAAGTGTATCATGGGATGTCTCCATGGCAGCATAACTAATAAACGGCTAGAATATTCTCCAATATAAGATTAGTTAAAAAGGAAGGTTTTAATTTGATTTTAAAGGTAGAGAGGGTGTCTGCCTCCTGTACCCTCACTGGGAGCTGGTTCCATATGAGAGGGGCCTGATAGCCGAAAGCTCTTCCTCCCATCGCTTTCTTAGAGATTCTGGGATCCACAAGTAGACCTGCAGTCTGAGAACAAAGTGGTCTGTTTAAAATATATGGAACTATGGCATCTCTGATATACAAGATTATAACCTTAACTTACCTATTCAGAGAATTTTTTTACTTTGTCGTCAGATATATTTAATTTGATGGTTTTAAATGATTTTCTCTTGTTTTTTTTCTTGTTAATGTAACAACAGTGTAACTGATTTCCAAAATTAAGAATATAAATCAAACATGTCGAAAATACCCCTATATTAACATTACAAAGTGCTAATAACAGATATAGGCAGACATATACCTAGTAACGATTCGGATATCCTTATTGCCTTTTAAAGACATAGCTATTTATTTAAATGATCATATAAAAAGCAATGGATATAAGAGCACAGAGCTTATGTCTGTGTGTGTGTTTGCATGCATGTGTGTGAACAGGAAACTGGGATTTTGACCAGCTGTCTTTGAGTCAAAGCATTACTCTGAGTCCAACCTGTGTTATACCTACTGGAGGAATCATCTCTCAGGAGAGTAACAGGTCTGTCTGTAAGCAGCCTGTTTTTCATTCCCCCCCCTACACACACCACACACACGCTGGACACAGAGACACAGTTATCTGTGCAGAGGCCAGGTGCTACCACCAGCCTGTCCTTTGTGAGGATATCTGTATAAGCTAGTGATTCTGTTACCCTGCTCCCCAGAGGGGAAATGTAAGGCAGAGCTGTAGCCAAGCTTCTTGTAGACATGCTGCTCAAACAGGATGACATTCTGTACGAGAAGATCCAAGATCAGTCACATGGTGGAAGTATAACACTTGTTATCTGTGAAGTTAGAGACAGCTGAAGTACCTCATCTCTTCCAACTGACCTACAACTCAACAGTGCACTGCAATTTCTGAAATGAATTTAAGGATACATATCCAATGCACGTATTTATCTCTAGATACAGATTTCACTGGTTTTTAAATTAGTTACTACTTTTGAGAAGTCACTTAAAAATATTTTAACACAAAACCTGTGAAGGTTTTAATAAATTATTATGCTAAATATTAAGTGATTTAGCAAGAGCCCCACTAATATCCAAAAGTCACTGCATTCAAATGTTCTATGATGTAGCAATCGCTGTTGATTCATCACCATGGTAACTATTAAAAAAGGAGAGAAATGTTATTTGAAGGTTCCAAAATACACATTTAAGTAGGCAATCAACTTCATCAGAAGCACAGTTATTCACACACTTTTGCATTTTTTAAGCAATAGAGGTCATTAGTATTTGGTCAATGACAAAAACAACAACTTTATTTATACAGCACTTATTTACATAAATGTTCCGAAGTGCTTCACACAACATGACTTAAATCCAACACAACATTCTAATAAAACTGTAGAACATCAAATCCCACAGCATAAATAATCAGTAGTATCAGATAAAAACAAAGGCTCTACGATGAAAATATATTTTTGAGCAGTAATTGAAAAGATGACACTGACCTACCTCATCTCCTCTGGGAGCTCATTCCAAAGTTCAGGGGCATTGCCTGCAGAAGCTCTGTTATCTCGTCTTCTATTAAGTCTCTGCTTTAACTAAAAGTCCTCTGCCAGAAGATCCCAAAGATCTGACAGACTCAAGGTTGTAACATATCTAATAAATAGGGAGGTAAAAGAGCACGAAGGGCTTTAAAGTCAACAGTAAGATCTTAGAATATATTCTGAATGATACCAGGAATCTGTGCATGTTTGGTTCATGTCAAAATCACAGCAGCAAAAAGAGCAAAATACATTGTTTGAAAGAATGCAAAATATTGGACAATCAGCAATATTTGCCCCTTTACTACCCCTGATGGTCTCCTACATATCATGTGTTGTATGTTCGTCACCTGACAGTCTCATGATGAGAAATACTAAATCCGTAATAGATGTCCAATACTCTGTCCTGTCTTTTTTACCCTACTGGTCCCTATATTTATTTACTTTAGTAGTGAGTTTTTTAAAGAGACAGTAAAAGAAAAGACAAGATTCAACGTAGGACATCTTTATTTGCTAGAAAAAGTTTAAACTAGAGGTACGATCCAAGGTGGATGTTGAACTCCCTACAGATCCAAGTAATGCTCAAAATGGTAAAGAAGAACTCATGTTGCTTCATCTACATCTCACCTTATAAAGACAACATGTTATATTTAATACATACAGTTTCTGGGACATTTTGCATCACTTCATGGTAGAAATATTGCTCAAAACCTTGTTTTGCATATTTAGATACTTGTGTCCTGCTACCTGATGGATGCCAGGAGCAAAAGACTGAACTCCAATGATTTAGACCTATCACACAGTGCTAAATGTTAAAAAAATAAATAAATGGTTAATTTTTTCTCAAAATTAGTGAAAAGGCCAAATAAAGACTGGATAAAAACTGTGACTATCACCAGTTTTTGGGTTTTTTTGGGCTTGAAGGTCTTTACTGTAATTGAAATACTGAGTCTGAATGTAATTGCATGTATGTTTAAAGGTTAAATTAGATCAATCTTAGTGATATCTGAGGTCATACAATCAAACCAAAACATTTAGTAAAGCAGGTGATGATGAAAACAAAATAAGATAAACCTTCAACTTTTAGACATGGCTGTCAAGTATAATTGTAGGAAACTATTTGGGGGATCTCTTTTCCTTAAATCAACTGAAATGTAATCACTGCAGTAGCTTTTACATGCAGAGTGTAATGACTTTTGCATGTCTGCATTAAGTAGCATTCAATCTCAGAGTCCTAAAGTGGGATTATAGCCCAACTGCTGAACAAGGCAGCAGGGATGATTGCATCACAAGATCATCTATTAGTGCTGTCATCTGGAATGCATGGTGGGACCACACTGCAGTGGACTGCTCAGCTCATTTAGTAGCACACAGCATTCGCAGCAGCAACAGTCTATCAGCAGGTCAGATGTGCAGGAGGTTGGCAGTTCCCTGTGGGCAGCACAACCATCATTTTCTGATCAGCTGAAGCATATGTTTCTTTTCCCATTACTGATACCATTTAACTTTTCATATTCTTGTAGATTTGAGCATTATTTCCTCAAATCTGTTGCTATGAATCAACCTTTTAATCAAAATCTTAACTATAAAACATCAATGTGACAACAGCTGCTGCTACAGGTGAACATAAAGACATTTATCACTTTTGTCTGATGAGTTTTGTGGCAGATTTAATGTGTTTTCCTATTATCATCATCACATTGTTCATGCAAACTCACCAGAAAAACAAAAATACTGGTTGAATGACTAAAGCCATTAAATATCTGTGGCGTAGTGATTAGCACTGCCGCCTCACTGCAACAATGTGGCTGGTTTGAGCCTCGACTGGGGGGAGGTTTGCCCAGTGGCCCTTCTGTGTGGAGTTTACATAATTTCCCCATGGGTTCCTTCTGGGTACCACGACTTCCTCCCACTCGAAAGCTATGCATGTTAGGTTAATTGCTATAGTTAATTGATCATTTATCACATATAAGTTGCTTTGGATAAAAGCATCAGCCAAATGACTCTAGAATAGAATCTTCAGAGCTGTAAATACACTAAATATAGCTGCTTTTGGTACAGTATATATGTGTTTTGGTTTCAACTAAAAGTACTGTGCATTTAGCTGTTTATTGACTTCCCGAAACATAAATGGTTTTATAAAAACATGCAGAAGTTAAATAAAGATTAATGTCAAACAGTAGAAATTTGCTATTTTTTGTGTAATTTTTTGTATATATAATTATTTTTTGTATACGTCTGAACAGTCTGCTATGATTTAAAGATATTTTTTTTCTTATCAAGATACATCAAAATAAGAATATAAATAGTAAAAAAATGTAAGCAACTATTTCCATATTATTTTCAAATTTTAACCATGTTATAATACTGACTTCAACATGTCATGGGTCATTATAACTACTATTTTTGCAGCCTCAATTTTAGTATATATGCTAGATTACTGGATGTGCTATGCACACTAGATGCTGTGTGATTTTTAAATATTTTGCTTTAAAACCTTGCTGCTGGTTTGGTACTATCCTTATGTTACAGTGCAACCTGTATGTTTCGTGTCACTTTGTTCAAGTGGTTTTTTTTTATTTTTACACCCTGGCAAAAATCTCCCAATGCTACATTTCGTGTCGATACATTTTCATCCGTTTGTCTGCTAATGAGCAGTAAGCTGCTTGGCCTACTAACAAGGTTCTAGTGGCTGTTGACTTGAATAATAACATGTTAGTTAGTAAGTGGAGAGAAGAACAAAGAACTTTTCCTCGTTACTGCTGGTGCCTGATTGTTCTCAGCTTTTCTCTGAAGACAGCTCCTAATATCATCTCATAATCTGCCATCTTCTCTTCCAGATGCCCTCGCCACCATTTGCTTTCATGCCTGAATTTCGTTCAAAGCCTCATCATTAATGTGATTTATTTCTTGCTGTGTTTTATTTTGTTCCTGTAATTTGTTTGGGTTTTTCAGCAGTGGTGTAAATCAGAATCAAAGCCATTGCCACTGCTTTCCCTGTCACCTCTGTTAATGGCCTGTCTACTGGAGGTTTCCCCTGAAAAGAAGCAGACCTGCTGTCTACCTAAATCACCTTTCCATCCTTTCCCCTCATCATAAACACAAAGAGCCCATTGGTCACCAGCACAAACACCTTCCCTGATTGACCCCGAGCTGTAAATCACAAGCTTGTCCAATTCCAGAGCCGAAAAGTAAAAATTGGCATTGGTGGAAAGCAAAATACAACAATTAATCATCATTAAGTCTGTGAAAATTTTGTCCCAAAGACATTGCACTGTAGCCTGACACATTTACCACCATTTCCCCCTTTTTTAAAGATATAAATGGGAAGAAAATCTCAAACACAGAGACATAAGGTAGCTGAGAGAAACAACAGAGTAAAGATGATTGTCATCTGTCCATCATGACAAGAAGGAGAGCATATTCTCAGACGTTATGATGTGTAATGTGATTGGACAGTCCTGTGACAGCGAGCTGTAACCTTCAGCTGCCTCTCTTCTCTAAACCCACCTTCCGGTTTCTGGATGGGATGTCAATGGTACTGATCAATGGGGGCATTGGCACCCATCTTGTCAAATCCACTCCATGTCCATGTCCCATCTCTTTTGTCATCAGGTCTGTGCTTTCCTCCTGCTAGTCAATCACTCAGACATATGAACCAAGCTGCTCAGACATCAGACAAAGAAGTGGTGATGTTGCAAGAATTCACCTTCATTTTTTACAAATGGGAGGGGGGGTTACTGTAGAAGTTGACTTCAGGCTCCTGTTTTTCATCATCTCAAAGCGCTACACAGATTCCTCATGCTACCACACGGGGAGCAAACACAGCCAGGACAGAATTATTTGTGGAGGCACATAGCTACGGCAGCCTTAAATGAGAATTTCACCAAACACAATCAGGGGCCTATTACATTTCTCTTTCATGATGCTGAAAGGAAATGCAAACGAGATTAGATAACACAAAGACCGCAAGGCTAATTTCTCTCCTGTGTCTGGAGATGGCTAAATGCTCTAATAACCCTCTCCGCTCAGCTCCTCAGGCCAATTCCCTCTTTTGCTGAACCCAAATCAACTGCATTAATGTATTGTAAAATTGCTTTCACAGAAAAGTTTTTTCTTCTCTTTTTCAGCACTTTTTCCAACCATCTCCAAACATCCAGTTTCTTGTGAAAACAACTGAGCTCAAACCTCTCTAGTTTGAAGTGGTCATGGCATTGTTTTGAGCTGTGCAATTACACCGAGATCTGTCCGTCTTCCAGAAGCTTTTGATTCATAGCAAAATCTTGGCAGTTAGAACAATCGAAGGAGTCTGAACACAATCTAATGGATGAGTTTGGACAGTGAACAGGCAGCGGTATAAAAGAAGGCTTGGGAGAAGGCCTTAATGTCATAACTGCTCACTGGTTCACAACAGCAGCAATAAATGGCAGCTACATAACTTCCCATAATCAGATTGAAGCATTCAGCCTGAAAAGGTTTCCCATATGTCATCAGAGCTAAGTCCTGGTAGGACTGGTGGGGGTGCAGAAAAAGTGGAGAGGTGTGGGTCAATTTAGAAAAGTCTGATAAAAAAAAACTGAAGGAAAAAAGAAGTGAAAGGCTAAATTTGAGGAAAAAAATAAGTGTGAGGGTTATAGCCAGGACACAGGCCAAAGGGAGGTTATAGTGTCTGGCTGCAATTAGCCAGTCACAGGAGAGATTGAGATGATGCTTCGGGGAGCTATTGGTCCTCAGTCATTAGTGATTATTCAGTCAGAAATTACAGACTGAAGGCAACGTGTGGCTGCATCTGGAAGTTTACTAACACATGCTTCCTTCCTAAACCAGAAGCAGTTCTATAAGATCCGAATCTTAAAACACTTCAAACAGGAAGTGCTTTGTTTTTTTTTTTCTCTTTCTCAGACAGCTACAGTGATATCTTGAAACCAAATGTGAGATCAAGGACAGTTTTTAAATCACCAGTTATGCATTAGGTGGTACCAAAGTTCTTCGTGGCAAGCAGCATTATGTGGATGCACTTTTCTGCAGACTGCATTAATGTAGGTTTGCTTAAATTTTTTTCAAGTCTGAGGACTTATGTATATATATATATATATGTCACATTTGTTTAATTAAGTAAGCATTAGAAGATGCCTATAAACTCTTACAGAAGTTTACTTTTTCATTTGCTTTAAACAATTACTTAAAATTTGTTTGATGATTAAAACAAAATGTTTCATAACAGAGCACATTTATTACCCAGCTCCCATTCTGCAAAATATACACATAAAGTTTATGGTGACCATGTGGCAAAAAAGGAGAAAAACATCTTTTTTTAATTGTTGCTGTTGTTAAATGTGTCCTGATTTTAGTTAAGTGACATTAATTAACTTACTTGACTGCATATATATAT
>JBAMHX010000014.1:7948260-7971707 GCA_037177515.1 Pseudomugil tenellus | reverse complement strand
TGGATGGATGGATGGATGGATGGATGGATGGATGGATGGATGGATGGATGGATGGATGGATGGATGGATGGATGTTGTGTTGTTGTAATACTGCCGTGTTTGCGTTAGAGGTTTCTAGTTTTGCTGCTGCATTTTCTGAAATGTGGGTTATGTTTACAGTTGTTTCTACTTAAATGTTGTTCCTGTTATCTGACACCTTTTTGTGTTATTATTTTAGTTTTTTGTCGTGTTGCCTGGCTTTTTTTCTGAAATATTCTGTTTTCTTAAAGTTATATTTTTTTGTGTTGTGCAATTTGATTTTTCTGGAATTTTATTGCCTTTTGATTTATTTATGTTTTGCTCAGAGTTCAAGGTCACAATATTACTACATGTTGACTTTTTCTGCTATTTTCATACTAGCATGCTAAATTATTATGGTACTTATGGCAAGCACATATTGCGTTTGTTTTTTTGTTTGAATGACATTGTAATATTTACTCCAAATGTGTTTTTCTTCTTTGTAACTAAACATCCTCTTAGACCTTGTAGCTTCCACAAGGAGTTGATTGTGTGAGCGATGCAGAATACACAATATTACCCACAAACTACTACCAGAGGGGGACTGAATATTTGGTAAAAATGAAATAAATAAATAAATAAAACTCTACTTGTAGCTAACACAATCATCTATAAGCCATGAAGGTCCAGGAGATAAAGTAGGGAATAAATACATTTGCTTGAACTCCCAAACCCCACCTGTCAGATACTTGTGTCTCAGCCAGGATTTAAAAGGCTTCATTTTCATTATGTATGCATGCTAAGCAGAGAGTGACGTGACCTGCAGATTCAAAAAGTTTATCTTTGCATAAAAGTCTATGTCAGTGGGGTGCCTTTATGTTTAGGATCTGTCTGTATGATGAAGTAGCTAAGTATATTTCGCCCATGCCTCCAGGATGGCTGCAGAACCTTGTCTGTGGAAATGACAATTAGAGTCACTTTCCACCCATGTTAGCTCAGACAGAGCCTGTCATCCACCAAGAGATAATAATGAAGTGAGACAGAGAGTAATATGTGTAGCACTCAGATTCTTCTTCACCTCCTGATCTTTGCACTGACCACCATCAGCAGAGGAAGAGGCTGAGACCGAGATGAAGGAGGGAAGTGAAGGAAACCAGAGGGAAATTTGCCTCTGTGTTACACTGGACTTATTCCGAGTTTTAAAACGGTTATGAGCTGTCAGTGACTCATTCTCATATTTTCAAATTACACAATCTTTCAATCCTCCAACCAATAAAAATGCCACACGATCATCTCTGAGATTATAAAGTAGCTTTAAATGTGATACACAGTAAAATGATCCGGTGTATACTGCATACTGTGAAATTAAACATTCAGCAGGTAAAAGAAAAAAAAAGAGTACTTTAGTACCATGCAGTCCAACCAAGCAACCATTACTGTCTAATCTCAGATCAGATCTTGAATCAGACTCAGTCCCAGTGTCTTTTTAACAAATCTAAAGTAGTGCAGGCTGTCAAACGTTTTGGCTCAGCAGTGCAACTGTCAGGATGGAGTGTGTAAGAGAAGTGCAGCACGCTTCTGTGTTGCAGCCGCCCCCTGAAAGGATTAATAATTTACATGGAATTACTTTAAAATTCCTGCGTTTCCACAAACCTATGTAACATTGATTTGTTGAACTGTCATAATGGCACATCACTCAAAGTAAACAATCTTCGCCTCACCAAGAGGTGGAGGTAAATGTCTCTTTCTCTGAGAGTTAGAGGGGGAGGAGGGGAGGTTTTCATTCCTTTCTCGTGGTTTCCCATCGTGTGGCTCTCTGCTAGCTGAGAGAGAAGTGGAAAGCGAGGGAAAGAGAAAGCAGTAATTGCTGTCAGTCTCTCCTGAGCACAGCCTTAAAGGCTGCTACTTTTTCGCAGTTGAGGAGTTAAAGGAGTTTGGGCTGTGTGGCTTCCCCTCCAGGCCTCTGGAGGATTTGGTGAGTTCTCTCCCCCTTCTTGTTTACCTCTTATTGTCAACAGCAGCTCTTGGATGCAAGGAAATCAGAAGGCTATCACACTCAGAAAGAAAGACGTGGGTAATTGAAAAGATTATCCTCAAAATGCCAGCTATGATTTGGACGGTTTACAAGTGGTGAGAATTTTCTTCTGAAATGTTGTGCACAAATATCAAAACACAAAAGGCTTACCCAAAAACATCAGCACGTAAATTTTGACATGTTTATGTTTACTCCGGATGGCTTGTCAACCAGTTTGGCAGATACATATTCCTCCAAGCTCTTCCAGTTTCTAACCTAGCAGACTACATTGTCATGATATGTGAGTTTTTAAACATGCCCCACATATAACAGGGTCTCAGCTGGCTTGATCCTGGAACTCCATCCTGCTAAGAAACATTATGTCAGCAATGAAGTGCATCTGGAAGTCTATGTGCATTTAAATATAGGTTTTTAGTCCAGTTATAATGTACTTTGAAACGTGTGCAAATAGATGTGTTTAGTTGATTACCAAAAAAAAGCACTTCATATTCTCACTTAGCTTTTGTGACTGGCTTAATCCCTCCTTATTGGCTAACATTAGAATTTGCTTTAAGTGTTGGCCACAGGGGTCAAAGTCCCCTCTTTGGGCGAAAAGCTGCAGGAAATTGCCTGCATTAAGGAGATGTATTGGTGTGAAAAGATCTCATGACATGCTGCTGAACAGGTCAGCTCACTGCTGTTTGTTCCTCTCCGCATTCTTCCCCCTTTCAGTCTGTTTGTTTCAGACAGGGAAGTTAGAAGAATCTGTCATGTTTAACTTGCATGTTTTTAGCTAATATCTTATCTCTGCCTCAGATCAATGATTGTCTTTGTTTTCAGCAGGGAAGCTTAAGCATTCATTGGAAGACTTTGCCCTCCTCTTCCTACAGGCGGCTCACAGCGTATTCCTGATTAACATGGTACCATTTGTTTTTGTTGGTCTGTCATGCGCCTGAAAAAGCATAGAAAATAAAACAGCAATAGACACAAACATACTGTGTTCTGTATGTTGCAGATCTTATGGATCAAATAAAGTTTAATCCATTGTACACTGTAAAAAAAAAAGACTTCCAACACTGTTACTGTTGCACAAAGCTTTTCTGTCTCTTTGTGAAACTTCTTTCCTTCACAATCAGGCCTTTCTGTTTGGTTTTTCATGTTAAGTAAGTTGAATCAAGCAGTGAAACGATTCGGTGACTGGTAATGTCGCTTTACAAAAAGAAAGCATAGGATCACACCAGATGGTTTATATGGACCTGGTCTGGTTATGCCTAAGGGGGATTTTCTCTGGGTACTCTAGCTTCAATCAAAAAATCAACCTTGAGTATATTAATTATTCTAAAATGACAGGGATTGAAACTTTGTCTGTGTTAAAATATCTACAGATCTTAGGATTAAATACTAATACAATTTCCAAAAGGTCCAGCAACAACTAGTCTCCTCATTTCCCAGAAGTTGATGAAATATTAGAAGTTTTCAACATGTAACATGTTTCCTGTTCTTTTGTAAAACAAAAAATAAACCACATTTAAAGTATTAAAAATAAAAATTAAATGTTAACCAAACAGGAATCAGACACATACCTACACATGGCTTTTCTTTCATGTATTTCTCATTTCTCAAGAATTTTTGTCTTTGACTGTGTAGGCTGTGTTATATTTACTTGATTTTCACGGATGTATGTAGCAGTTGGCTAATTCTGATAAAAAAAAAATGTACATTTCTATGTTATTATGTCCCTTTTAAATAAATAAATAAAATAGATAAAGTGGTTTATGAGAGATACATTTCATTGTAATCAGTTTTACTAAAAGTGCCCCAAATTTCTGATCTACGATGCGAGAAAATCTATTGAATTACCTATCTTTCTATTAAGTTCATATTTAAAACAATTACAGAAATAACTAATTTCATGTAAGAAAAATGTTGCCTAAAATTGCACATCAAGAAAAGTTTGCTGTGAATTTGTAGTACAGTGTTTTTACAGTGATTTTCTCAGAAATTTGCTGTAGTACATTACTGAATAATTCTAGCTTTTAATAGTATATGATGCTTTAAATCAAAGTTTTAAACTTCATATAGCTTTCAACTGTTTGTAAAATACCCTAAACACAATTTGCAGTGTGTATAGGCAAAACTGCATTGCAATCATTGCTCCTTAACAGGTCAACACAAGGACTTTTTCTTTAGGATGTCAGCAAATACAAAAATTGTAGCCTTAAAAACATGAATCCAGCTGCAGAAAAAACAAGTTCTCAGATGTTAATCAACACGTTTGAATTAGTTTTGAAAGTTAATAAGTTTTTAAGCAGCCACTGGGACTTCCCGTCAATAAACTACAAACTCATTATATTTTCTCTTTCAAATTCCCATAAAGAGAGCTTCCCCTTCGATGCTGCAAAGCTGTACTTTGAAATGCCTTCACTTTGATAAGAAATGAATTAACGCTTTGGAGAAAAGCACAGTGGTAGCAGGATGTGATGGGATCCTCTGCTTCTATTTGATACATATTCTAATTGCTGAGTGCTGACCCCTACTCCCACTGATGAGCAGTCGGAGAGATTTTGACCTTGTGGTGTGTGTGAATCGATGGGAAGTTGATAAAGCCAAGTTCATTGCTGCCTAACATAAAACAAAGCTGATTTGTTTACCTAGCTAAGCCCACGTGTGTCAATCCCATTACGGAATGATTTATAGACCAGCACCCAATGAAATTGTTTAAAGCAGATTAGGTAGAGCCAACGATCACCACTAATATGACAAGCTGATATGCCGTGACAGGTAACCAAGCAAACAAGTTCCTGAAATTCAGATTGAATTAGAATCCTAATAATCCTACAGGGAGAAGCAGATTTAATCAGGAGAGGAGAGGAAGAAGAAAAGGGAAAGAGAGTAGAGCTGAATGAAGGATGCAGGCTCTTCAGCCACGTGAGGGGAATGCCACCTCTTTTGAGGGTTTACTTGTCATGAAGCATCACACTGCTAGTGTGAGGGGAAGGAAGTGAGAAGAAAGCCACGGAAATTAGAAGTGCAGCTGCTGCCATGCTAAAACAGCCAAAATGTTTAAGCTGCTTTGATAAAGAAAATGATTTTCTGATAAATACCAACCCTTTTTTCTGCATCCAGACATTTGTCTAGTTGTCCGGGACTGTCTTTCAGCAAATATTTCTGTTTGACAAATGTATCATGATATTAAATATCCCCAGAAAGAAAAAAAGTGTTTTTAGTGTTATACAATATGCATGGGGTGTATTGTGTTACATATGAATATGGTGCCACAAATAGAAATATTAATGTAATTTAATGTGCAAAGACTCCACTAAAGGATACAAGGAGCCAATGTCCCTCTTGGCATGATAAAAGACTCCCTTAATGGTATGGATATTGTGTTCCAATAAAATCTTGTTTAAGGTCACAGTACTAGTAGAAAATCAAGTATTTAAAAGCAGAAAAGTAATCAGAGAACGTACTTTAAACCCTACTAATATCTCTGAGTTTCTGCATATTCATCATTTGTCTCTTCAGTCGCTGTTCTCCACTCATACTGTCCTGTTTATATGAAAATAATGAGAACAAAATGAGGAATAATGCTTCTTTTCCTGCACACATTAAACTGATTGCATCTAGATTATGGTATTAATGTTTAACTAAGGTGCATTGTTTGGACATTTGAATATGCAAGATAATCATTATATTTTGAAGACGGAACATTTTCCAGATCTTGCACATATATTATGCATGTTTATTACATCTGGTTCTCACCGAACACAATTAAAAACTTTTGATAGATATTATTCTCTCAGTTGAATATTGGCCTTGTCCACATAACCAAATTAATCAGCCACATTTGTGCATCCCATTGAAGAATTTGTGTATCTTAATGCATGAACTGCAAAGTGAATCAAATAAGCCATCTTTTCCAGTTTACTTGTGGATAAGTTTATAAACTGCAGGCACATTTGTAACAGACTTTTCATGTATTACAAAATCTTGACAAGCAGTATAGCTCAGCCACAAAAGAAATCCATCTCCTTTGTGTGCACATATCACAGACATAAACTTCCCCCTTATATCCCTTGCATAAACAGTTGATTAAACTTCCTTCCATAAATGTCAGCAGTCTTTTTCCCTGTGATGAAGGGACATGGAGGAAGGGAGGATGAGAGGGGAGAAGGAAAGTTTCAAATGGGGACCTAATTAGGGGAGCGCACAGCCCGGTTTTTCTCCCCATTCCTAATGAGGAGTTTGTTATGGCACGGGCGAGCGGTGTGTGTCACGGAGGGGCCGAAGTGGGAGCGTATGGAGCGTGGCGCGACCGACAAGCAGATCCCCTGTGCAGTGTGATTCTACACCTGCAAATCCCCAACACATTGAAACCAGGACTTGTTTGATGTGCTATTCTTTTCATGTTGAGTAACGGGAGGGACCGAGGAGCAGGGACCTAGTTGAAAAGAGGCAGGGGGGCTTGGGAGGAGTGCCGAGGTCTATTAGACGTTTTAATAATGTTAATTAATGAATAATAGGGTTTGTAATGAGCTACCGGCTGCATTTTATTCATGTGATTATCTCACCAGCTCTCTAATTCCTCTGTATGAGCAGTGTCAGGGGAGAGCGGCGATCAAGTGAAACACAAACAGACACGCATCCTTACTTTCACACACACACACACACACACACACACACACACACACACACACATTGGAAGCTCATTCTGACTGAAATCACACAGGAAAGATTAAATGTGGACGTCTTCAGACAGGAGATAACATGTTTGATAGGCCTTAAGCAGGTGCAACTTAGCTTCTGTATCTTTCCTCCTCATGCGGAGGGTCCTGTTCACATCCACAATGAGAAGTGGAGTGAGATCCATTTGTAAATCTGTGAGTCTATTGACTTTCGTTTCTCCTGCATGTCCTCTGCTTTTCTCTGAGTTGAATCAGCTGAGGAGGCAAGGAGCAACCACTAGTGGGCCCCGGGAAGACATCCTCCCTATCTCCACATACACACTCACTCAGTCTCCTCCAGGCTGTCTCCTGATGTTGGACAGCATAGAGGAGCCTGTTGCCAGAGACATTTCAATAAAAAGCACAGCAGACAATGGACAGGTTTTTGAGAAAAAGGCTACACTGGTTTCTAATGGAGTCAGGTTTCATTCAACTGCCTGTTCAACTATTTGAGCAATCGAGTACCAAACAACCTATCCAAAGATAGAAAGAAATAATTCTTCACAAAGTTTATATGGATGCATGTGATAAAATGACGGGAGAATAGATTGAGTTGTCAAAACAGTGTATAAATATTCCTAATAAAAGTTCATATTGTTTGTGATTATAAAAGTTGAACACTGACATACACAAAAAAAAAGAACATATGCCACTCACACATGGAGCACCTGACATTTTCCCTGCTTCTCCCCAGTTCGCAACCATTTCCACTCCATCTGCTTTCACTTTCTATTGATTTTAAAATCAATAGCAGCTCCACCAGAGCTGTCTTTGAAACTCACACAACCTACTTTTTGGTGGAAAGAATTTCAGATTCCAACAAGGGGCTCAATCTCTACACTTCAAGCTGCACAATGATGGAAATAAATTAATGAGGTCAGTTTGGTAATTTCATCTACATTGAGTAAAAAAAAAGAAGTGTGAAAGAAAAGCAATTGCGGAGCTTCCTTTACAGGAAGGCCTAAAAGATTCCCAAAGCTGTCTCCATCTGTTTCATTGGTGCTTGTAATTAAGTTATCAGTGGGCGTTGGACTTCTATAAACCTCCAGGTTTGTAAGGATTCTCATTAGGCCCATCCTCATTGTCATCTGGAGCACATAGCCAGTCAACATTGTCCCCATTCTTTTTTCCTCTGCGACTCTTTCCCTCTCCCCATTTTCAGGAAGCAGGAGAACAAAAGGCAGCCCGGCTCCCAATCAGTGCCTCATGAAGGGGGGGATCCCACTCAGGTCTTAATCAGTGTGCTGCTTAATAGAGCAACACTTCCCAAATATTATTAACCTCATCTGTCTGTATTAGGCCCTAATGGCCTCCCTCTCTGTGTATTGTCTTTGCAGCAGCTGGTAATGTACATATATATTAATCCACTCGCTCTTTTCCTCTGCTGAGAGATTGCGCAGCGCTCTCAGAACAAACGGTGCCCTTCAGAGAGAGAGGCAGACACAGGTTAGGAAGCCACTAATTAAATGTCAGACTTGACAGATTAAAATTATGAAATTTAAAATCTGCAAGTGGCTCTTTGTCATTGTCAAATTAAGGGCTGCACTGTGTGATGAAGGGGAAGGGGACGGTGAGCTCTAATGGATTGAAAGGGAATGTGCTTTAGCAGCAAGCAGCTCTTAGTGAATAAAGATTTGCAGCTCCTGCCTCAGGTAGAATAGCTGCATGTTCAATTCCCCCATATTCTTCAAAGTGTGTAGGTTGAGAGGTCACTCCAGTGCTGGTAAGCCCATCCTGACCACTCCATTTAGATTTTTCATTCCTCTGGCAACACAAATACCTGGCTGTGAAACTAACACTGGAAGAAAGCTATTCCACCTTTGGCTCTCTGTATGCTATTGCTTCTTTAAACCCAATGTATGGATACGACAGGAGTCATTATCTCCACTGTGATGCATCAAATCATTGAGTTTTGGAAGAACACAGACAAGTTGAGCTGTGTTTCTGACAATATTCCAAACAAAAGTTAAGCGATTTTTCACAAAAATGAAAAAAAGGAAGCAGTTATCTTTTGGTACCAACATTAACATAAAAACATTATAAACATTAACAGCTGTCCAAGAAAATTTTCTTTCAAATGTATGAGATTGTTCAATGCAAACTTGCTTAACATACGCATGTTCTACCCACCCACACGGAGACAAAGTGTAAAACACCCAAAGTCAGCTGGCAAACATACTCACATCTTCTAATTCCCCACCAGCAAAAATACTTCTGTTAACATGAAACATGTGAACCTTGTTTTCCCACCGTGTTGAGGTGTTTGATAGCAGATTTATTTTAACCTGTTTTCACCCGCTCAACAGTCAAGATCAAAACAGGATGAGACACAAGCATTTTCAGATATTATTTAGAAACACTGAAGAACTACTGTAAGACCATATTAAAGCGGTTTCTATGCACGTTTTAGATGTTCAGGGTTCAAAGCACATTCAACTTTTGGCCAGGTCTAATGTGCTTGGTTTTGGCAAGGTTAAGGATGCAGGCTGTAATAAATCCCAGTATGAAGTGCAGGCAGCAAACACTCAACAAGGATCAAAACACCACCGACATAAGAAGTGACAAGATCCAATTAAATTTAATTACTCAAGCTGTAGTTTCATTTTAACTGACAATTTTGATTAAGGTAGCCACACACATTTTAAGCTAAAAGCAGAGACCAAATTCCATCAGACTAACAGTATTAGTGTACAGGGAACCCTGACTAGCTAATAGGGTTTAATTAAGCTAGGGCCAAGAGGGGTGTCACCGGTTCAATAATACAGGGAACAGGATGCAGTCATGGCTAAGTTCAGGTGTGTGTTTATGTGTGTGTGTGTGTGCTTCTTTAAAAAATATCTGTCTAAAGTTGTTTAAAATTGTTGTCCATATCCCAAAAAAAACATAATATTGCTAAAAGTAAAACATGTCTAAGTTTTTACTGCAGTGTGTTGAAGTTGTGGAGGTCCAACAAAGATTTACTTACTATGACAAGAGAAGAGTGTTAAATATATTTCTACTTTTGTTTGGTACCTAACCTGAAAATCAAGTTACTGTTTATACTTTATTTGTTTACTTGAAATTTGCAATTCAAATGCTCATTTAAAGTAATATGCCTATATGCGTTTCTGACCTTGAAACTCCGAGCTTGACTAATTGTGATGGTACGCTGGCTTTAATTATACACATTCCTGGGGCCATCATTGTCCTGCAACATCCAGGGGCCAAACTAAGTATAATAAAAATAAACTAATTGTGGGCAAAATATATTATACAAGGATTAAGTAAAGTAAATAAATTAAATCAATAGACAACAAAAAATATATTAATAATAAATTAATAAAACAATACTAAAAGTTAAAAGATATATTTTTTTGTCAGGAATCGTGGAGTGTGGACCCAAATACAGGCAAGGGGGACAACCTCGGCGCAGATGAACTAGATTTATTACTCAAACTGAACTGAAGCGAACCACAGACTAAACGCAATGAAGTTTAGCAATGAACCAGAACTGAGAAATCACAGAACTTAAATACAGACCGGACTAAACAAGACACAGGTGAAACTAATCAAATCAGTAGAGGTGAACTAACGAACAGGACACAAGGCTAAACAGAAACACAAAGGGCAAATCAGGAAAACAACAAAATAGAACAGGAAACCAAAAACCCTCACAAAAAAGTCTAAATCATGACAGTTTTCAGCCTGGATTCTCTGCTGTCCTCATGAAGGCCGTTCTGTAAGCCTGACCCAAAGTTCTTACTAAAAAGCTTCAATTTGAAGTTCTGAAGGTCCCACAAGGCCCACAGCGTTAAAGCAGTTCCTATAAATGTTCAGGATAGAGACCATTAAGGGCCTTTAAAACCACTGTGGGGATGTTAAAACCATGTCTAAAACTAACAGAAAACAATTCATACCTACCGCTGAGTCAAACAGAATAACTTGTGTAAATTTGCACCTCAGCTGTGAAAAGGTTTAATTATACTCTTTTATGGAACAAACCTGAGATAGCTGTTATTGTCACTCTGTTGTGGGTGACGCATATTTCATGCCTGCATGCTAAATCTGTGAACACATAGAACAGCTTGATTTCACAACTTCTAATAGAAAGAATAGAAAAATCACACGCTTTGTTGTAATTCATCATCTATCCAAACAGAAAACACAGATTCCCACATAAAACAACCTGCTGATCTATTTTCATGGTTTGAGGCCACTTTCTAGTTTTGGCAGAAGATTACACAATGCTTTAGGTGAGGGGAAAAACAATAAAACTTCCCTACTGGAATATCAAGGTCAGTCATTCTGCTTCTAGAAGAAGGGTAGGCCTTCTGTTAACCAAGCAATCTGCTCAGACAGACATACCAGGATAAAGCAAGAGTTAGTCAATGACAAGCATGTGGTTTTACGCGTAGATATATTGTGAAAAGGTTTCAAAATGATGTGTTTCTGTTAGATGCTCAGTGGAAAAAAGTTATTGCTGCAGTAATTTTATATATTTATATAAAAAATCATGTCTATTATCTATTACCTAAATCAGAGTTTGTGTTAACGAATAATAATAATTAATAATATTTTCCATCATTGACTGTTTTTTTTTAAGTGGTGATGGAAAAATATGAAGGTTGTCCGTCATTTTGACTGATTGCAATTCACACCCCTGACCACTAGGTTACAGGTGAATGACGGGTTGCAGACTGGTGCAACTGGTGCAGAAGGAGCGGGGACTTCACTAGCCTGTTGTGGAGCAGCACAGCCTCCACCAGCAACCTTTCTAATGAGCCAACTGGACCTCTTTTATTCTAAGCTGCTGATTGGACTGAACCATTTCACTCCACAGGGGTGTTTTCCAACCTTAAAAGCAATATGGACACACATGTTTAAAAACTCCATAAATGGAGCATACAAATATAAAAACGCCTTGCCTTTTCCAGCCTCTGAAAGACAAGGTGAAAGTCAATGCAGATCCAGACATTTGAAAATGTAAATTAAATATTCAAATATAAATTAAAGTCTGAATCCAAGTAACGGGCCACTGCTTACAGAGCGCATGCTGCGAAATTTCTCCCATTAAAGCCAGTCTTTTAGTGGGAAAAACCCTTCATTCAGAGAATCTTGTCAACTTCTGATCACGTCACTTGGATGTTCACATTCAATGCAATATTCTTAGTTTCCCTGACAAAAGGCTATTTATTTTGAATTGGCTCAATTTGATCTCATGTGAAACGCCCTGAGACGACATTGTCGTGAAATGATTCTATACAAATAAAGCTGAATTGAATTACATAGAAATGGAGAGGATATTGTTTCTTTACTATTAATATAATAGTAATATAAATGATGGAAAAAATGAGTGGCAAACTATATAAAAATATTTTTTTATGTTTGTGTGTTTAGTGGCTTGACCATATGTCAAGGTAATACCTTAACATAAATAAAGAATATTGTTGGTGAATATGTACATTACACACAAATTACTGTTGTTTATGGGGTGCTATAGGTTAACTCATACACAAATAATATATTCTTGAAATAAATTACACACACTCTTTCTCTCTCTCTTTATATATATGTATATTGAATTGGAGTTTTTATTATTAGTAGCCTAATGATGTCACAGCTTTGTTAACCTACTGATTTATGTCAAAATGTGAGATGACACATTTAAGACTGGATATTATGTGTTGGAAAGGTTGGTGAGGAGTGTGAGTGGCAGGAACAGCAGTTAGCCTAGGGTGCTTCACTTTTATAGTCCTGTGTTCTGCAGTAAGCTTACTCACACACAAGCACACCTACCTTTACACAAGAAGAAGCATACCTTCCACAGGGGATGAGGCTCATCTGCCTTCCCTCAGGTGCTACACCGTCTTCAAAGCACCTGCAGCATTTGTTTTATGACTGTCAATGAAAGATGCTACAAGGTGTTTATCAGTTACTGTTATTTATGCAAAGTCACTCCTTCAAATGTGATGGACATGTAATATTTTCAGAGGTTTAAATATAGCAAATAAGCTCTAAAATGTTATTTTATTGTTAAAACCTGTACTTTATTAAAAAAAAAAAACATATGCAGGAATTTACTGTGATGTAAAAGCTGTTCTCCAAACCACTTTTTTAATTTTATAGGTTTTAGAAGAACAGGAAAAAATGATAGAGTACTCAATTTTTTGGGCCAATTTAGCATTGATCATGAATTTCCATCTGCTTTTCATAAAATACACTCTGGTCTAACAGCTTTACTCAAAATCTTAAGTGACACTATGATAACTGCTGATTCTGGAGAGCTGACATATCTTGTTTTTGTGCTAAACTTGACCTCACTGTATTTTTTTCTGAGCTTTTTGATCTGGCAGGGATTTTTTTTAGCTTAGTTTAAGAATGGGTGATTCCTTTCTGCAAAGTGTTTCTTGTTTGCACAATATCATAAAGAGCAGTTGTGTGTGATATTCCTCATTGTTGTGTTTTAGGTCCCACTATGTTCTTGCTCTCACATTAGAACACTGAGTCAGGATTTTCTTATATCCTGATAATATTCATCTGCACAAAAATCTGCAAGTTATTATTAAACTAGTTAACTGATTATTAAACTAGTTTACTGATGACAGGCATCATGAAGTTGGTAGAGCATGACTTATAATCAGAAAAGAACAATTCTAAGGAAATGTAAAGGAAGGTAAGGTAATGTTTGGTTTATCATCTCAAACAGTAATTTTTCTATAACCACCTCTCAAAGTATAAATAAATGCATACAGATCATTAGAGTTACAACAATTATTCTATATTTTAACAGTATACAAGATAAACTAGCCCAAACTGTTCAGTCAGGCAGTGGGGGAAGTAAAATATCAGCTTCCAATCAGTTTTTATTTATCTGGACAGAGGCTATAAATGTATGTAAAAATGTTCATTGTATTTTTTATTTCTTTAGTTAGACTTTGCTCATAATTCAAGAGTTAAAACACAACTTTCTTGTTATTTAGCCAGAAACTAGATCCGTGAGATGAGTTGGGAGTTCAGTGTGTCAGAATATCTATAGTTGCAACCACATATCAGCCATGTAGTATCAATAATGTGATGACCTCAGAGTACTACAAATATTTTAGTGTGTACTGTTTTAGTCTCGATTTAATTTACTTAAACTTAATTTCCCACGATAATCTGAAAATAGTAACTTGGCTGTTTTTTTGTAACTATATGTGATTATGTTGTTAATCTATGTGTTAATAACTTCTCATCTATGTGGTGTTTCACTGCTGCTCAGTGCTGTAGGTGGTGTTGTATGCGTGTGTGTATGTGTGTGTGTGCACAAGGAAGGGGGGGGTCAGCTAGGTCAGGCCTGACACCATCTTTAACTGTTATTTACTGTGATTCCACGACAAGACAGATACCAGCTCCTACGACTCTACTGATGTATGTTAAGCGTGCTCCAAATTACCCGCCTGATGGATCTATTGATGGCCCATTCCAACCTGTCACCTAGTCTCCATCAGCCTCTCAGTTATCCCCCCATTCCTCCTCCCTTCCCACTCCTTCTACCACCCACTCCCCACTTTTTCCCTCCACCCTCCTGGCCCTCCGTCCCTGTGGGTCTGAATAAGAAATGAGGAAAAAGGCAGATAGAGACCTTTGTAACCCGCAGTTTGCTGCCTGCTACAAGACAATGGCCACCACCGATGCTGTTGTAAAAGTTAAGCAGGTCTGTGTGTTCACACACATATTCATGCATTCACAAAGACACACACACATGAGGGTATGTGTCCCTGGAGAGACAGAAAGGGCAATGTAGACCATGACCATACCTACTAACAGCCTAGTCTTATCACATCCTGTCATTTATTATTCTCTATTCAGGCTCCGGATAGTAGACTCTGTCATAAGGGAGATGAAGATCCCAGAGGTATCTGTTTCAGGTCTTGTAATATGCTGTCACCTGTGAGCCACACTGATAATATCATACACGCTCTGATTGAGGGGAATCCAGGTTAACACACTCATGCGATTATAAGCTGAAGCGATCAGGAGAGAATAAAATCAACCCTTAAAAGACTTGTTAGTGCTGAAAATCAACAGCTACTCAATTTCAAAACTCCCCACAGGCTTTTCTAAAAACCTAACACTGTATTTTCAAGAGAAGTTGATGATGGGCCCTATGGTCCCATTAGCTGAAAGATAAGATGAAGATGGTCAATATGTTGCATGCGTTCTGCTGCATGTGTAGTTGCCAGGTCTGCTTTATCAGATAAATACCACACTGAATCTAGTTGCACTAATTGACTCTCGCAGGCATTACTGGGATTAAGTTAGCTAGCGTCCAAAGTTCATTACGCAGATAAATGCATCTCTTAGCCAGCTAAACAGCTTCTGTGCAAACTTAACTGCAACACAATAAAAACCATATAAAATGTTTCTCATATAAAGTAAGAGTTAAAAGGTTTGCATAATTCTATTAGTTTAATCACTGCTCTGTATTTGTGTGCTGCAATATTAACACTAGAGGAAAGTGTACTGAAGATACTTTCAATGCTTTCATTACATTTTTCAGGTAACCGTTTTTTTCAATGTGCTTTTAAATATTATTAAAATGTTCTCTTAAAAAAATGGCACCTCAGCCAGATGCAACTAATAAATCATAAAAGTAACTTAATAAAACAGAAAAATAAATCAACATGTTGACAAAACAATTACACCCCTAAAATACTCAGATATTGTTTAACTTTTAGTTAAGTACTTGTTCGATACATGCTTTAAAAAAATGAAAAGTGCATCAATTCCTTTTGAGTATTTTAGTAAAATAGGGAATATTTTCCAACTAATAATAGTAAAAAATACATAAATAAATAGGATACAGTGAGCTAATGTGCATGTAGCACATCACAAATCTTTCAAGCTGTAATAGTCTCCTCATTGCAGCTGTTGATTATTCATCATTCATTCATTACACATCCATAAAAATAAACCATCTTACTGACTTATGAGTTGATTATGGCAAAGCAATTCAACATGTGATCTTAGAAACACTTGTTCTCTCTGCCTCTTTCTCGCTTTCTGTATTTGCAGTGATGAGTGACACAACAGCAGGTGCTCAGAGAACCGTGGAGAGTGCTTTCATTTTACCACTTACAGGACAAATTACCCGGACAATGGACCTGGCGAGCCGGGACCCTAATTCAATTCCAACTGTTGACTCTGGGCATTCGCCTGCATGCATTTGCTGGCCTTGGGAAAGGAGACACCCCCCACCCCCCTCCCCAACCTCAACACGAAAAACAGAACAAAGAGAGAAAAAAAGATAATCTGAACACAGTCAAGCAAAATGAAAGATAATATTCTTTATCTGGCTGAAGATAGGAGCAGATGAACCGTCCCAATATGAGCACAAATATGATTTAAAGATTCCATGCTTCAGAAAGAACTCAACTCAAAGTGATTTGAATCAATAGTGTTTGCTTGGCACAGCAGAAGCACAGAGCGAAAGAATGAAGGGGAGAGAAAGTTTTAAAATATGGGAGGGAGACACATTCATCTCATAATGGAGGAGCAACAGAGCAGAGAACCAAAGCTACACCAGGGCTGTAGTCAAATTTCACTGGTGTCAAATTAATTTCCATGTTATCTGGAAATTCAATTAGAAAGGACCCCTCCCTCCTTTACCCCCCACCCCCTCACTCTATTCCCTCTTCTCCTCCTTTGTGAGTAAGAGAGTGTCGGACATCCCGGCGTGACAGATTACACTGCTCAGAGTGCATATCAGGCCGAAGTGTTGAGGCCCACTAATCCGCCCTCTAATTCTCAATTAGTGTAAAATGAGCCCATAAATCACGCAGACAGGCCGATCGATGGAAACGTTGTTTTACGAGTGATTGGCAGCCTCCCCAAAGGTTACTGTTTAAGTTGGTTTAAGGTTACAGCTCTCTCCAGACTGGAGGCAGGCTGTGTGTGTGTACATGTAGGTGTGTGTGTGTTGGCTTGTGGTTAGGAGGCCTGGGTGGGGGGGGGTCGAACTCAATCTATATGATGCAGGGCCTTAGTCCTTTGGGGATACAGCAGAGGGACAGCACCAATTTTTAGCCCATCAGCCGTCCAATTTTTCTCCTTTTCATACCTGCTGTAGTAAATGAGAAACAAATTAAATTTCACCCCACTATCTCCACAGAAACCATTTAAATCCTTTATGGAAACCAAATTGTCCCCAG
Organism: Pseudomugil tenellus; assembly: GCA_037177515.1. NCBI lineage: Eukaryota > Metazoa > Chordata > Actinopteri > Atheriniformes > Pseudomugilidae > Pseudomugil > Pseudomugil tenellus. The sequence continues at coordinate 7,954,800 of JBAMHX010000014.1, read as the reverse complement.
ACAAATCGCCTCTGGTTCTGTGGAAATACACTATGGTGCTGCAACCGAAATAAATTTGTGTCACTCTGGATATGGCATTGTCTGTAATGCCATTCATTGGAGGATCCTGGTGAAAGAGAGAGGAAAATAAAATAAGGGGCACTTTTGGAGGAACAAAAGGGGTGAAAAAGAGCTCGGCTCCCCATTCTCTTTTTTTTTTTTTTTTTTTTTTGCTCTCCTCACCATCTTTCTCTGTCTTTTCTCCTCTTTCCCTTGCGCCCACTTTTCCCCTGCGTGGTGTTATTAATTTTCGGCCAGAGTTTTTGCATTCATGAGGGTGAGATTGAAATGGAAATGAGGGCTGGCTGAGTGAGTGGAGGTGAGCAGCCGCAGCAGTGGCCACGGCCAAACGGGGGCCCCAGCGCGGCACGGCACACTAACGCTCAACCGACACGTGTCAGAGACAGAGGGAGGGCTTGCCAACCACCATCCAGCCTCTCGTTCGCTCAGATTACCAGCCCCTGACATCAATCACTGCATCAGGGAAACAATGCATAAAACGGCCCCAACAAGGGCGATGAAAAATCACTGACAGTGCAGGAGTGGAGTGTGGAGGGGTAGAAGCGGGGAGGGAGGGGAGGATGGGAAGAGAGGAGAGGAAAGGAAGGAGTCCAAGTGCCATTCCACCTTCACAGAGCTCAACGATCAGTCACATTCACAAGGGAGATAAGAAAAATGCCAGACATGGAGAACAAGACAGTGAGAAAGGACATCAGGTAATAATGAGAAGTAAAATACTTAGAAGAGGAAAGGGAAGGAAGACAGGCCGTTGGAAAGGGCTTTAATAACGTGGCAAGGATTTGTTACTACTGTGTATTTGGTGACAATGTGCTAATTTGTGTGACATTTTTTAAATCGAGTTTAAACTTACTTGGCACAATATGTTTACTATGTATTAATTGTAAAATATATTCAATTTCTAAACACTGAACTTATCAGCCACACTTACTTATTGATTTAGGAAAAAATTGGACAAAGAGATTCATCAATATTTGAATGAAAATCTGTACACATCTTTCTGTGTCAAGCGAGTGCTGAACTGGTGAAAATCATTTATAAGAAGACAGGAGGGCGTGCAACACCTGAATACTTCCTCACCAAAGAGTCACAGGAAAAGTTTAATACAATAGTCACTATACTACTTCCAACCCACTCAGTTATTATTGTAATAGATTTTACAAACCATTTATTTAGATACATTGTTTCACTCTATCATATTTTATAACTTATTAAAGTATAAATACATACATACTTAGTTTATATATATATATATATAATGAAAAAGGCACAATGTACATTGCTAAGATAAAATACCCTGTAAATCATAATCATTATATTCATAACCTTTAAATAATCGCTCTGCCTGTTTTAAAGATGGGACCAACATTAAACTCAATTATAAACCAAAAGAAAACAACTTTTACTCTTCAGTTTGGATTTTATTTGCATTCTGGCTCCCAGGTTGTTCTTAAGTTGACCTGTCACATATGTCGACTGCTTCCAGAGAACTCCTCTGAATCCTTCTTTTAAAAGGTTAAGTCTCTGGTTTTGCTGGTGCGGGGTCACCGTTTATGACAGTGTCACCTCAGGTTCACATCTAATCAAATGCTGGCCCTTACTGATGACATCACCTTTCTTCTTCTTTTTTTGGAGGGGGGACGGTGGAATTCAATGTCAGCAGTGCCAGACCAGTTATTACTATGATCATTATTAAGTGTGTTCTTTTCTTTTTTGTTTTTTCCCTCTGCAGTTGTTCAGTGTCTGCTTTGTGTCCTCTGCAGGAAAAAGCTAATGTGCTGAAAGGCTGGTTCTCGTCTCCCTGAGCTTATTGAAATCATGTGAATGCCATTTGTGCTTAATCCTTCTGGGTGTGCCATAAAGAGAAGAGAGTCGGCAGCTCCTGAAGAGAGATGAGAGGACCTCAGGGGATTCACTTTGCTTTGCCTCATCTGTTGGGAAAGAGAGAAAGGGAGACAGAGAGTGTAAGACGACTGACAGCCAAACCAAAATACATCTCATAATTTGATTAGGTTACATTGACAATTTTTATTTATAGTCGGTCTCAGATGCAGGGAGGTGGGTGGTTTTTTGTTCTTTTTTTTTCTTCCATCCATATCACATTAACTGGTTCCATAAACAAGCAATGCTCATGTAGCTAGAGGCTAATTGCAGACAACAGCATGTCCATCTAATGCTTGGCCCCATGCTCCAAACACTCATTTGCCTCATTAGGTTTATGATCACACATTTTATTTAGTCTTGGGTCTCCTCCTCAAAACCACCTTATCAAGTCACTGGAACACCTTCCATATGCATGAGAATTACATCAGAGACGGTGCTGTTGTTGAAGCTTTTGAAATAATAATGCGGCAAATGATAACGCCTCGGGACGCTACAACACCTCATTACAGCTCAGAGTAGTTGTTGTAAAGGAAAAAACAGGCAAGAATGAATAGGAAACATGGCGGTGCTTGAACAACAGCGGTATTTATATTCATCCCTTTACATCAAATTGTTGCTTTCCCACAAAAGCTTGAAACGGCAGCAGGGTTTGAACTCGGGGTTAATGAAAAAGTCCCTGGCGTCAAGTTCCTTGCTCGTCTGCAGGCGAACTCGTCTGTCGAAACAAACATTTCATTTGTGCGCCACATGCTTCTCAGACGAGACCCCAGTAAAAGTTGTTCAATAAATTTTACCGTCTGTTTTACAGACCTCCCCTTTCCCCCTGTGTCATTTTTTTAATTGAAAGTAGATTCTAACTCGGCTATAAACATCATTCCATCCAATCAGAGCTGGTTTAGATCAAATGGTGGTTTCAATGGGCCGCGTGCTTACAGATGCCTTCAACCTCGCCTTGTCTCCCAGGCGCTCGTACTGTTAAACACTCTGGCACCCTTTTAAGGCTGGGAGATGGCTGTCACTGCATTTTGTCAGCAAAGCATAATATTTCTTCAGGAGTTCTGAACCTGGCACTCAGCGGGGTAGAAATGAAAATAAGGCAGTACATAAACGGAGGGAGTCAGCCGTAAATCACCTAACATGCAGAAGAGGCAGCAGGTAGACGTGCTGCTGGCTGTCACAGCACTCCCCTGGAAAGCAGATTGGACACCAGCCATCATGCTTTAATCAAACTGCACATAATAGACATGTCCCTGCACTTCATGACACACACACATACGGCACAGCACATGCACCAAAAGGAACAAGCTTTCAGACTTTTCCAACTTGTGCTATTTAAATGTAGCTTATGTTTGTTTGTTTGGGTGTCAGAGGTTATTCTTTTGTGGTATCCTAAAAGCAATCTTTGAAGCTTTAAAATCAGCAGTATACACACACACACACACACACACACACACACACATTCACATTCTTCAAAGGTCGTTTCTCTTAACTGTGATACGAAGCTTTTTTTCTGACATGCTGTGTGTCAAACGATAATGTTATTGTTGGCAAGACTCTTTTATAGCAGTATAATTTTATTCTGACTTTTCCCTTTCTTTTTTTTTAATTAAACAGTAGATGTCTCACATGGCTGTGGGTTTGCAACCAAGTGTGGTTTGAAAGCTAATACTGAACAGATGGGGAAATATGCATTTTCTTATGAGAGGAGAATTTTGAAGACTGGTGAAACAATAGGCACCTTATCATTTCACGCATGATGAATTGTCCTGTCTGAGCTGAAACACAGAGGTTTTGTGGACTGAGAAGAATAAAAGTCTTCTGTAGTCTAATCAGGTTATGATGCTCTGTTCATGTCTATTTTCATCACAACTTTCATGATGGATTCTTTCAGGAACATCCTTCAAGAGCAGCATTATTACAGGATTTGTTTCTCATCTTGCAATCCAGGGCTTTGCAGCTGAATGGCACACTTTAGAAGCATAAAAATACCTTCAGTATAATGAAAGGGGTTATATTCTTCTTGTTAATTCACACATGCAATGCATCATTTTAGTCAAAAATAGGATTAGGAAACAATCCCCAATGCCTTCTGAGTTGTTAGACTCATACAAATTATGTGGAAATGTGACTAATGATGCTCTCATTATTCCCTCTGAGGCAGGTTGTCTTGCAAATCACTAACATAGTCACCAAAGAAGTGATGCACACCAACAGAAGGTCAAAATACTCAAATTCAGATTTAGTGTGTGTGTTCATTATTTTTATTGTTGCTTTAATTTATAAACTGCTACCAATGAGTAAAAAAAAAACTACTAAAATTAGTGCCATGGATGTGAAAGCCATGGTAGTAATCGTAAACTTAGTTTATTGGTATTGCACTTATGGATTTTTCTTATATATAAGATGCCACAGCGATCACTGGTCCCTGAGGGTTGGGAGCGAGACAGATGCGAGCTCATCTGAGACCAGGCACCGTTAAGCCAAAGTCAATTGAGTTAAGGCCTGTAGAGGTGGTTTAAACTGTATGAGTGATCATGCAGTGTATTGGGCATTAGCAGCACAGACTGACATGTGACATGGGGAGTGTGGCTAAGGAAGGAACAGATGGTTCCCCTTCTCACTCAGCATCTCATGCTGTAAAATGGTATAACTTTGTCAAGGGGTGAGTTTTATTGATTGAATTCCTGCCCTTAGACATTGGACTTATAGCTACATGTGTTAGTGCTGCTACTAGCTGTTGGAAACCCAACACTGGAGCACAGGTTGTGCAGGAGGGTGGGGAGTGGCTTATTCACACAGTCATTCAGTTGGCCCCATCTGTCATTTGTAATGGGGCCTCCCTGTTGTCTGTCTTGTAGAATAGAGCCTTGTTATCACTTATAAATGTTGGAAGTGATTCTAGCAACAACAACAAAAAAATAAAGCAAATAGAAATAAATTACAATAGTAAATAAATAAAGCATTTCCCTAAATCGTTTTCATACATCTAAGTTTTTGAATTTCTTTTTGCACCTTTTATCAATTAAAGACTGAGATTTTATTTTGTATCTTAAAAACAGTGGAAGATGAAGAAGTTGTAAAAAACATAAGCCTTAGATGTGATCATGTTGTTTGTGTTGATGTTTTGTTATCCTGTCAGAAGGGTAATTGCTGTGGTTGCAATAGATTAGGGTTTTGCAACAAAACATAAGTATCGAGAGGACGCAGTTATGCTGCTAACCACAGTTTAATCATGAGAGCACTGACTGACCCCTCTCCCACAAACAGACCACTTAATTGCATACAGAGTGCTGCAAAAATGTTCCCCTTCAACAAGCAGTTCATCATTTGTTGTTAACTATGAAATGTTATATAATGATAACCATCAACAGTGATCCACTGCACCCAAAGACCTTTCTCATCAATTATCTGTTATTGGAGCCTCTGTATCCTGTGTATTGTGATATTCGTTTACGTTTGATGAATGTTACGCTCTGCGGGTGTTTTGGTCCCCAGGATATCTTTCTCCCACTGATGTACTTATTAATAATAAATTGAGCGAGGAATGTGTGAGTTCTGCCTCCCTCCTCTGTGATTATAGAGACAAAAGAGCGTTTGAAGTATCCATCTTAATACAAAGACACTTTATTAGATAAAGCTAACTCACCCAAGACAAATAGTGATGCTGAGGCACTGGAGGAACAGCAGTACTCTCATTCTTTCTTTGTATCTCTGTTTCTTTTTCTTTCCTTCAGGTTTTTTTCCTTAAATAAATTATTCTGTTTTTTTTTACTTATAATTTTATCATGCAGCTATTGTTATAAGAAGGGCATGACCTCTGCAGGTGTGGAAGGAACCTGAGGGCAGGATGTGGTCTGAGGTTGGCTAAATATGTGTATCTTGTGTAAATCACCAGAGGTTGTGTACAGAGCCATGTGTCATTCATTTATATTACCAAATTTGCCACCACCAGCCTCTAATTCTCCAACCCCCTGCCAGTTCTAACACTAACAATACATAATCTCCATGTGTCAGACATTCAAAATGAAAATACAGAGTGTTATTTATGCCTTCATCACACCTCTTGGATGTGTGTTTTGCTCTCGCTTTTTCAAAGAGCAGTCAGTCATCTCAGTCACATAAATCACCCTCAAGCTGCAATTTGTGAAAACATGCCGATTAAGTTTGTGTAACGTGGTCAGCCGGGAAAGCAGTAAATTTCCCAAGTAACAAAGTTAACATTGATTCAGATATAAGCACTTATCCGTGGGTAACAACGATAACCTTTTAGTAGATTTTGGAAAACATATTTGACACCCATTAAAATAATGAATGATTTTTGTCCTCCCCAGAGGAAGGCATGGAAGGTGTGTTTGGACAGGAAGGGAAGGTTAACATGCTGTGACTTCACGGCGATCCTACATCCTGAATCCGATGCCTCTCTAGTAGCCTCAGATGAAAAACACAGAGAAAATATCCAACTCAACCACTGACTTTATTTTTTTAAATTCATGTTAAAGTAATAATGAAATGGATTGAGTAGTATAGAAAATGAATGAATGAATGAATGAATGAATGAATGAATGAATGAATGAATGAATGAATGAATGAATGAATGAA
>JBAMHX010000014.1:7925215-7946405 GCA_037177515.1 Pseudomugil tenellus | reverse complement strand
TATTTCATGGTCATATATTTATTTCAAAATGTTGTATTCATTTATTTAATTATGAATCATACGGGTCTCCATACATTCCTGGTCTGGATAGGACACTCCAACCTTTTCCAGCTGAGAACCATGGTCTCAGATTTGGAGGTGCTGATTCTCATCCCAGCTGCTTCACACTGTTGTTCAATGCTTCAGCAAGATCCAAGACAACCACATCATCTCCAAAAAGCAAAGAACCATTCCTGGGGCCTCCAAAAGCAATCCCTTAAACACTGGAGAGCTTGCACAATGGGGTCCAGTGCTCCATACTCCTAGAACACCCTCACAGGAGTCCCAAGGACACACCATTGGCCCCCTTTCTACGTCCACAAGGTATATTTCAAATAGGTGGGTGAACTTTCATTCCCACTCCAAAACCCCAAAGATGCAGAGGAGCTAGTCCACTATTCCACAACTGGGACCAAATCCAAATTGTTCCTCCACAATCTGAAGTTTGACTAAATATGTTTCCCTGAATAATTAGTGTTAGCAAAGACTGGGGAGTGCAGTTAGATCACAATCTTCAGTCTTTCTTTTAAACAAATATTTGCAAGTATGGAAGTAAAATGATTGCAACACAACTACCACAATCCGGTCTGTCACAGGTTTCTTATTTTTGATACCATAAAAAGTATTTTATAAAGAGCAGCTTTTAAATCATTTTATTGTCATGCTGACCAGTTAGGAAAATAGCATCTCTTTAATCCCAGCATCAAGAGGAAACAGGGTGCACACAGAGGACAAATAGGTGCACTGCTATCTTTGCTAAAGCTAGCACAATCATTTAGCATTTTCTGGCTTATTAACAGAAGAATAAATAAGACCTCAGATCAGACTGAACTCCCAAAAACAACTTATAAAAAGATCTTACAAAAGATTCTTTGATATTGTTTTGCTTTATTCTGACCAAATAAAGTTGAATTATCAACTTACAAGTTGTTTAGCATTCTAGCTACGTGGATTGCTGCTTCTGAGACCCTGTGACTGGAGTCTTAATGGTTTTTTAATCCATGTATATGTTTCATTTGAAATTTATTCTGCAAATACCCTTGTGTTTGCATAGATTAGTTGCTCAGTCATTAGTTTAATTGTTCACATACTTGTATTTTACTACTCTTATTCGAACATTTTACTTTAGGTTAATTCAGACTGGATAGTACTGCAGAATTTGCAGGATGCAAGTAAAAAAAGAAAACAACAGAAGAAGTTAGCATTTGTTTTATTTTGACATTACGGTAGTAATAAAGACAGGAGCCATGTAAGAGCTCCTACGCTTTTGTAGGTTTTAAGTAATTAAAGTCATGGTGGCCTTAAGAGCTTAAATGAAAGGCAGCTGGGCTTACTTTTGTCTAAACATGAACTTATAAGCTGGAAGTCATCCAGAAAGGACTAAAGAAGCAAATAAAGCAGTTATATATTTGCTGACCACAGATATTGCTGCTGTCTATCGCACTCTCTCTTTTTATGTCTCTTTTGAGCTGTTGTATTAGCACTAAAATGAATATTAGATTTCTGAAGTAAACTTTGAACTGCTCTGTAGTGCTGTTTCTCAGTCCTGGTCTTTAGGGACCCCTGCCCTGCATGTCAACGTTTCCATACTTTAACACACCTGACCCAAACGAATGGCTTCTTAACAGGCAAGAACTTAATGAGCAGTTCATTTACTCTGAACCAGGTGTGCTGGAGTAGGAAACGTTTAAAATATGCATGGCTGGGATCCCTGAGGACCAGGATTGAGAAACACAACAATGTAAAGACCCACAATAATGCCAATGTAAAACACACATGGGAATGTGTGGACAGTGATGGTGCATGTTTAATTCAGATTTACACATTTGCGAACATAAAGGGAACATAAATGAGCTTTTAGTCCCTTAAAAACAATTCTTTACTTTGTTTTCCTCCAGTAGACTCAATGACCTTACATGTAGTCAAACGGGCTCCTATAATGCTTTACCTATAAGTCCCATTCTGTAGCTCAGAATGCACAAACTGCACTTTGAAGAATCACACACCAAGTACATAACAACTACATTCTTGGTCTTAGAAGTTGCACTAGAGTAGATAATAAGTTTTGGTGGGAAACCTGGTTTGACTGAATATAGCGTAGCCAAACACATACATTGTCAAATGTAGAGTTTTTCATGTTTACGTTTTGCTATGCAGACTTTTCACTTTGTCTTGTGTTGTTGCACTATTGTAGCTGAGCAGCAGAAGTTATGAAGAGTTGTTTTAAGCAAGAGGAAAGCAGACAGATATGTATTATTTTCTCTGACAACAGAACTGGTAATCATCTATGAAAATGCATGGATGCTTTCAAGATGTAACAACAATAGTGATGAAAAACTTCGCCACTGGGTTCCAACATCTGTAAAATAAACTCAGGCTGTCTCCCTGAATAAACCTTTCATTATTAGGAACCTTTATACACACAGCAGTTTACACTTCGTGGACGTAATTAGATACACCTGAATTTTATGTTTCTGCACCGCAGCACCTTTATGTGTTGTGTGTAGACAGTGTAGTACATGATCTTGTGTTTATATGCCTTTAAATAATTTCTCAAGCAGAGAAACTTAACTCAGGGAAATTTCACACTTTCTTCGTGCATGTTCAGCTGCTCAATTCTTCAGTCAATAGTTTCCATTTCAAGTGCATACATGAGAGAGTTTGCATGCATGTCCATTCTTTTAGATTTGATTCAGTCAGGAATGTATTTTCATAATGTCACATTCAGGTTAGCTACGACTTCAATGAGTTATGACAAGAAAAGCTCATAGTCTTGAATTTGTAAAAGAATCAAAGAACAAAAGAAGGAACAAGTATGCTTCTCTCATTTTTTCTCTCCTGAAAAGCAGGAACACATGTCAGTTGGTTGTGTGTTCTTCTTGAGGTAAAATATTTTTTTAGCAAAAGCACCAATGTGACAACTCCATCACTGAAAGTAGTTTGTCCTCTGCAGCTCTGTAAAAATATTATGAGAAGCTGAAGAAGCAGAACTAAGAAGCAAGGGGGCTGGGATGAGTGACGGACAGCTTTGACACACCGGAGCACTTAGACAATTACTAACAGTTTCTGCCAGTCACCACATCTGACACAACACAAACACGGCAAGGATAATTTTACATTACACTGCCGGGCACGGGTCACTTTAAAGGAACACAGGGAAGCCCGTTTCAGCTTGCATTTCAAGGCCAATCATCTAAATTGGCCCCACAACACAACTGGCTGCCTGAGACTGGGTCTCTCTTTCTCTTTCTGTCTCCACAGCGCCCAACAACAGACGATAACCATGAAAGTAGAGAGCGAGCAAATCTTTGAAGTGCAGCTGTCAGTCAGCGTGTTTCCATAGCGGGAACTATGAGGCATAAATGGTGTACAGGTGTGGGAGCAGGCGCAGCTGGACCCCACCAGGTCAAACTGATACAGAAGTGGGGGGGAGGGGTTGGTGAGAACAACCCTTGTAGAGAGGAGAAGCAAAAACATTATGCGAACGCTGGTCTTGAGCCCAGAAAAGATAAAATACTTGAGAAGGTGAGAAAAGCAACTATTTAGTACTTCTGGACACATGTGTGTGCTTATTTTTTCACACATGTGGAGTACAGGTACACAACCTATTCATACTATCTACCCATACAGACAGTCCAAACTATATTTTTAAACATGAATCTATTTTTCAGTGGTTTACTTCAGTATTGGGCTAAGATTTGTGTTGTTTTATTGTCCCTGAGCTCACCGTATGGTGGCACGTCTGAGCTGTAGCTCCTCTGCTACTTCGTAGTTTTACAGCTAAAACCTTCCTGATGTAAAAAAATATCCAGGTGTATTATTGTCTCTATGATAAGCTCTCTAAGAAATAAATACATGAAAAACATACATAAAGTATACATAACCTCTGTAACAATGCACTGCAAAACTGAGTTATTTCAATAAAAAGAAAAAAACTTTACACACCATCATCATCATCACAATCAGGTAAAATAATCTGCCAATACAGTAAGTGGATCACACTTCGTTAGATTTATAGAAACAGGAAACAAACGGCTTCAGAAAAAGGAGAAACTTCTTGAAACAAACATTAATTCCTCCATTATGTTAACAAATATCATCCAATCTAAACAGAGCGGACTGTGAAAGTTATGTCATATCAAACTGTTTCTTAGTGAGATGTTTTAACTTAGTATGTATGACAAATAATTAAAAGATTTAGCAACAGAGTAAGAAATAAAAGACATAAACTCTCTAACCATGAATAAAATCTTAGACATTCTGCTCTTGCCTTGTATTTCACACTAAAACAAGAACAAAAAGACTATTTGATTGGACATAAAAATATGATAATGGTTAGAGAAACTATGTTTGCTGTAATATTGATAACAATACTGAGCTAAAATATTAAAATACTGCTACCACAGGAACAACATTATCACATTTCTACATAGCCTGTCTGCTGACAACAATAAACTGTTTACTAAATTTGATTATCTTGGAATAATAATAGTGATGCAAAGAAGTTTACTGTATTCACATAACTGATTAGTTTGCAACAAAAGAATAAAGACAGACAGGAAACCGGGTATGCCCCTCAATGAAACTTCCACTGATTGATTGTTCTATAAAAACTATGAATTCTGTAGAAACAGACAACAGTCTCCAATTCTGGTAACACTGTGGGAATATATATCCTACTCCAAAATAAACTTGTCTGGTACAATTATATCCTGCAATTCCTTGCAATTAAATACAGTGTTATAATTAGAAAGAGACACTAACTTAGAAATTCACGCCTTTAAGGTTTAAAACTGAAGCATTATGCAGACATTAGGCTGGTTAGGCTACTCTTGATGTATTTGTATCATGTGGGCATGACTTAATAATCTCATTACCACAAGTTAGTAGTCAGCTATGAAAAAAATCTTTTAGAAGATGTGTTGATATTACCAGACAGGTTGGTGATGATTTCCTACCATTTAGTCTAAGAGAAATGGCAGAAAATGATGAAGTTTTACCGTGATATGAAAGACTCAGAGCTACATTTGAACCACACAATTATTCTAATGAGCAAACATGACATGAGAAAGATGGCAGACTGTACGCTGTTTGTCTGGAACGATGACATATTAAATTAGTTTAGCATAAACACAAAGAAAACAGTCAGCTTACTTCAGTCAAAAGGTAAAAATCTGCTATTTTTACCTCCACTAAGGGGAGTATGTTGCTGCCTGAGTCTGTCTATCTGTTTGCAACTTTACACAAAAACTAAAAGGCAGATTTTTTTACTTTTCTTTTTTTCTCATAATAGATTTTGGTTTAATTTTGGGAGTAATCTGAAAGGAATTGTGGATCCAGGATATTTTAGTAAATGGACTTTTATAGTTCTTTTCCAGTCATGTGGAGCACTCAAAGTATTTACACAACACATCGCATTTACTCCCTCACACCCCGATAGGCAGAGCAGGGGCCAACTTGGGGTTCGGTGTCTTGTCCAAGGATGTCAGGAAGGCTGAAAGACAACAGCTCTTCCATCTGAACTACAGCCGCCCTTTTAAAAGTATCCTTCACAATATGAGTGGAAATGAGCTGCTTGGAGGAGGTCTGCGCTCTCTGTGTTTCTGCTGTATTCTATTGTAAGGAATCAAGCAAACCAGAAAATAAATAAAAACATATATACAACATTTTGCAAATAACAGATTCCATCCCTTCAAATTCAGTCTGATGAGCTAGTTTTAATTGTAAAACATATCCCAAGGGTACTGTTTCTGTACTTGCGTTTTTTTTACATGTATCATGTAAAAAAATGTATTCACTCCCCTGTAAGCTCATGTTGTTGGTGAAATGTTTTAAGTGGCAGCATGTTCAGCTAGTTTTTAAATCGGCTAGTGTTGGGAAAACATGTAGCATGTAGATCCTTTAATAAAGCATTTTCCCACCTAAACAGTGGTGGTTTGTATCTCAATATCGGCAAAAGTGGCCGCAAACAAATTATGCAGACACAAAGTGGACTTTTTATTGCTTCTGCACAAAATGAAAATGCTGCAGTGGTAAAACCAAAAGAATATCTTTAAAGATGTTAAAATACTTCACAAAGCTGAAGGAAATAACAGAATCTGGTGTCCATTTACCTGTGATCTCTTTTCAATACTTGTAGACATTTATTTCCTTCTTGTGAACTTCTAAAGATTTTGCTAAAGACTAGTAAAAACCTCTTAAAAAGATTGTTTCTGCTTTCTTAAACAGATTTCAGTGTTTGTAAATCCATTCCTCTCTAAACTCACCACAGACTAAATGACTGGTATGAAACAACTTGTGGTTCTGGGCTTACAGACCCATATTGCAGGGCTTACGAGGCCCTATGTGAGATTACAAGAGAAACCAAAGGGAAGTATACCGTAAAAGTAAGATAACTTGAGTTTGGATTTTTTGTTTTCCTGTATTTTCTCTCAAGCTGAACTCCAGTGTATACAATATTAACTGTCTCTATGGTCAGTGTGACTAAATTCAGAATCTCTATGAATCCGTGCTTCAGAAAATAAAAAGATAAAAAGACTAAAAAACAAGCGAAACCACAGAATGTGTTAATTCTGTTTGTTTAAATATGTCCACATGGTTGAACAAAAACTGTCACTTTTTTATTCATGCGTTACTACTTACATCCCCTAAAGAAGGACCGCATGCTATGAAATAACACTTATTTTCCCTGCTCACAGACTGTCATGCAACTCAAGCCTGCATCAAACATCCAGCTGACAGAAAGCCTCGTCATTTCATCATTAGCAATTCATTAGTGTCCGACGGTGGCAGAAGAAGCTCTGTGCAGCTTAGGAAAACACATGCAAATTAAGACAAATTAAGAGAACATTTTGTGCTCCAGCATCACAGCTTGTGCAAGTGGACGAGTGGGGCTGTGAATTGTGAAAATAATGTATTTGCTGTGACAACAAGTCTAATTCAAATCGATCTGCTTTTTAGGTTTAAGTATTAAATCGCTTTTGGAGTCTAGTACATATACACTATGTATCACTGATAATCGGTAGTAAGTTTAGGAAACCATTGATTTTTTGGGGGATATTTCTTCATGCTCACATGAATCTTGGATTACTTTCAGTGGTCGGGGTCTGTATATGGTCTGCAAATTTTTTACAAAGCTTTGCCAATAAATTCAGTGAGAAGCTACTGAGACAAAGCTTAAACTTAATCTTGTGTCTACAAAAAGAACAAATGGTGAGTTGGATAAGTCACTGTCCTTCCAGCTGATTCAAAACATCATCTGATATTAGTTGATACTCTGTGGAAAGCAGAATAATCTGGATTAGGTAATTGCAGTAAAGTCATTCAGACAGTTATTTGTGTAATTACACCATTAAAGTGACCAAACACAATCACTAGCAGTTTTCTTTCATTACCAAACTCTCATTTACATTCATTACAATTCTTTTTGTGCCCCTGTGAGGTCACACTGGTTTCCAGACAAAGTGACCTTTTTTCACGTCACATGTCTTTGACCTGATTTCACCCTCATGTAACTTCAATGGCTCTAAATTTGGAACAGCTCAAGTCACTTGTCAAACCTGACAGTACTGTCACTTCTGCTCACTCCAGCTTGGCTGTGCATCCGGGCTAATCGCTCACCAGATGTGAACATCCGCAGCCATCTAATCACACTCCATTGTGATGTGTGTGTCGGAGTCCAGGTTAATCTGAACTGAGCGAAGATTTCAAGAAAAATCAAAAACATCCTGATTGGCTGACAGTCCTGGTTAGCTGTGTGCTCTCAGAGTGAGTACACCATCTCTGATGGACCTGGACCTCCTACTGACGAGTGTTCAATGGAAATTTATTTGAAAGACACTCCTCAGAGATCTTAGACACACATACACACAACACTTTCTGAGACTATCAGAGAAGAAGAGTCCAAACTCATAACTGTCAATGATGGACAGCTTGATGCAGAGACTTTTTGAAGTGACAGGATGGTCCAGATTTCTGCAGCAGACCCCTTAGTATTGCATTGTTGTTGTTTTTTTTTTTTTTGGCTATGATTGAATGTTTACTGGGAAATCACAATATTTCTATTGTTGGCATTTAATTTAATGTCTGCTCTGTTTATCTAGGAAAATGAATAGCTACAAAAATGAGAAAAGCAATGTTTCTTTCCAATAAGCACGCCGCTAAAACACTAAAAAAGAAAAAAAAAGAAGCAACTACCTCTGTGCACATGCATGCCTGCCAGCACATAAGTCATTTAGCTGCACTTAACTGTCGCAAAACAAAATAACAACATCTGCATGCACAACTTCTGTTACATGCTTTCTGTATCCTCCTTCTTGCTAGTAGAACAAGTATTGGCAATCCTCAAATACTAGGTACACTTCATGAATTTTGCATCATGCCTGATCATTACCATAACGACACTATCAAAGAATTAGGAGCCTTCAACGCTGTTTTCTCTTACACAGGGATCTCTCTTAGATCTCTTGTCATGAGGATGGGTATCATCTACCATCATCTAGTTTATAGCATGCATGAGCCCCCTCTCCTAATGAGTGTGCATGCATGTCTGAGTGTACAATATGTAAATCCGTGGGTTGAGTTTTCAAGAGGGGGGTCGACGCTGTCTGTGGGTGTGAGCATGTGTGCAATAAATCCTTATAAAAGAAGCGGCATTGTCTCCACTACTGTGTTGTTTTATTTATCTTGAAATCAGTGGCTGCTTTGCATGAGTTTATCTCTTTTTATTCTATTGTTTTGTCATTTAAAAATGAGCCTATTGTTGATATTTTTCCAGTCATCCCCCCCCCCCCCCCCTCTCTTTTGAGCAAACTGTGTTATACTGGCTGGTTGGAGCAAGAACCCTTGCAGTTTGAGATGTAATTTAACTGTGTGCACCTACATGTGGGGTGTGCAACATCTAGGTTTGACATGGGAAGTGGGTGTTTTGACAGATGTTCAATATAAAGTGGAGTAATTAGCATTCTCATCCAATGATCTCATCTCTTGCTTTTGTCTTTCTCTGTCACCCCCTTTTCTCTTCTTTGTCTTGGGTTGATGTGACGTCCTGTGAAGCTATAAAATGAGGCTGCTTTCTGTGTTGTCCTTCCTCTGCTCACAAACCCAGTGTAATTATTTTCTGCCAGGGACAGGATCAGTGTGGAGAACAAAGTGCACACAAAACACCCTTGAGACAGTCGGACTGGTTTGTACAAAATGTGAGCTGTACATAGACACACACAACATCATCATCACAAGCAGACAAGCATGACACAGAGACACATGCACACATGCAGAAACAAATTGTACATGAACACAGATACCGGCCGAGTCCAACTTTCCACTGGTAGCCTTGTTATGCTGTAATTCCTCCCAGAGAGAAACTGATTTGCTTATTAATACAACCAACACTGTCCATTTTCTGACAATTTAAAAAAAAGGTTGCTTACACAGGTTGCATACCATAACATGATGTTAGGCTGTTATTAAAAACCTCAGAACAATACATAGACATCCATGTTATACATACACACTGCATGCATGCACAACAGCCAGCCATCTAACAATCACTCAGCTCACTGTGGGTTTCTTCTTTCTATCTGCTGGCAGCAAATTGGATGGTCTCCCATACATGCAGTATTTTCATATGCTGATGGTCACATTACTGGTGCAGGCATCCCGCTGAAGTGATTTGTGGTGCTCATTTGAAAGTGATAGGACGCAGGCAGCCACTGAACGCCTACTCAGCGGTCGCTGGAATCAGGCTTTCTTTAATGCTTTACAGCTAGCGCAGTAACCTGGGTACATTGATAATGGGCTGTTGTGCTAATAGGCAGATAACACATCTAATCCATCACCAACTTGCCAGAATGTGTGTTGTTTGCTTTTAAGTAACAAATATAGCCCTGTAGCTACAGACATGTACCTGCTTTTTGTGAGGAGCCATCCATAAATGCACAGTGAATCTATTAGATTGTGCACAGTCTGTTTTAACTGCGTATAACAGGCATTCTAAAGCAAGAACAGAGTTGTTAGTGACAAATGATGTAGCATATGTAGTCATAAGTACTATGAACAAAGTTGCTCATTATTCACTATGAACTCTTTTTTTCTTTTCAAACTGTCAGTTGGTTGTTGCAGAATGTGATTACCTTCCTCTCTCGCCCTTACCCCACATCCCTTACTTTCCCTGTCCTGCTCTCCTCCATGATTACCGCACTGCCTCAAGCAAGTGAATTTGAATTGGGGCCGCCTATTATTTTTCCCCCATGTGATAGTAATTATTTACAAATTTGTGAGTGTTCATGTGAAATACAGGGTGTTCCATTAGGAGTTATGTGTAAAATTGGGGGAAGGTGGCAAGGTCTTGATTCTGAATATACAATTAGTGGAATTGGATTAAAATACAGCCACAGGTGGTTGAAAAGTCAAGCAGGACAAGCCCCCGAGACACTGTTAACCCTATCAGATTAATATTACAGATTGTCATGACTACCTTTGTTTTCCATTTGGGAGAGGCTTGGACTCACAGGGTTGGGACGTGAATGTGATTATACACATGAAACAATAGCGTACAAAGAGAGCATTGCTTTCGGCGCTGCTGTATTCAATAACCAAGAGAACCGACCGGATTTTCATCCATTATATTTCTTAATTTGGCGAATCTTCACGCAAATTACTCAGGCTGGTCTCATTTGGGTGGAAGTACAGATTACAGAGGGAGGATGTAATTGCAGGAGACGTGGGGCCGCTTACTGGGAAAGTAGCGAGGCTGATTGCACAGGAAGTAGTCATACCGACCATGCATACGGCACTGCTGTAATGTGGCACAACTAAGGATTGTGCAGAAACTATGACTCTCCAATCAGATAATTGGGCAAAATATTTTGTAGTTAGGGTCACAGCTTTAATCCAAGTGGTAAAAATTGAATTGAACATTTATCATTATGATTATTACTTCAATAAATTTAATACATACCAAAATAAAACTTGTGCTGCTCAATGGCAGCCAGTAGTTTGGCCTGCAGCATGCCACAAGGCGTTAGCAAACACACGAGCACAGCTAGGCTATTCTTTCTGTCTAGAGAAACACACAAGACATAGATACCCTGCAGAAACAACATTTGTGGAAATAAAAAAGCTTTTTACATTGTCTGACACTGTAGAACAGAGCATTTGACACACAAAGCTTTGCTGTCTTGATACTACTTTCAGCATTTTCTGCCTGCTCTTTCTCTGATGTGGACAGTCAGCAGATGGTAAACATGACTTGCCCTCAGTAGTGTATTTTGTTGGCAGAGGAGAAAGTAATAAGCTGAAAAACCATGATTGTACCACATGTTATGGATAAAAATTTAAAAAAGAAAGAGAAAAAAACATGTTTTAGAGGAACATTGGGAATCATGTTTAGTTTGATTTTTGAGTGGGATTGTTTGTTGCCTCACACTAATCTATAACAGATTTTGGTCCATATTTCAGCTGAGGTGCTCATTTATAAATGTTTTCACTTATTTCAAGGGTTTATGGGAAGTCTCTTCAGCGCCTTGCTGAAGATGTGTTTTGTTTTAGTGAGCATGTTTAAATAACAATAAAGCAACAGTATTGTTATCAGTCCAACTAGAACCAGACTTTTAAACTGTGTGTTAACATTTACGACACATGGCATGACCATGACATGCACAAGCTCCAAAATCCCACATTTGATATATTTTTAAATATTCTGTTAAAACAGTACACATCTATAATAACAGCTTAAAGCTATTGTTTCTTCTAATAGATTAACAAACATGTTAAAGATTCTGAAAAGAAATCCATTAAAAAGTCACTCAGAGTGTTGTACCAATAAAATCTTGATTTTAGAATTACAGCATCTTTGGAGCAAATCAACATTCAAGGACAAAATCAGGGAAATCGATCCTGCTATACTTACTCACATGCATGATGATCTCCAACAGAAAAATCTAGAAGCAGCGAAATTCCCAGAATTTTTTTTCATACAGTCCACAGTGTTGCAGCATAGGTTATGCTTAAATAAATAACTATTCTCTTATTCTGTTGCTGGGACAATGACAGTGGTTCAATGAGATGGCTAAGTCAAGATGTACCTAACTGAACTGAGCTGTGTATCATTGATGTTGAATAAACTATCCAGAAAAGTATACATGGGAGCCTTTTACAGCACACTTAACAGTGTAGAGAAAGGTTTGCTGCTGGCATAAGTATCATCACACTAGGTACTAAACTAGGTTTGTGAGATAACAGGCAATTATTTTCATATAGGTAAAAAAGACTGTCACATTCAGTGACCCCATTTCGTCCCAACTATAGTCTTTAAAACCACCAGCAGTGGCTTGGAAATGACCCAAAAACAAGATATGTTAACATGCAGAATACATGAGATGCTTAGAAATAACACAACAGAAAACCTTCCATCCATTTTCAGTCACGCTCCTTCAGTATACAAACATAAAGCTGGTATCTCCTTCTTGGCTTGAGGATTGCCTTTTAATAAATGCATTGAAACAGAGCAGTGTGAGCTGACATTAGTAAAGGGATTCTCTCATTTTTCCTGGTTTATGTAGACAGTACTGGTAAAGAGAAAGAGAAAAATGACTTTTTCTGAAGAGAAACTAAGAAAAACTTAACAAAACCAGAAAAATCATATTTTTTTACATGTTAGATGTGAGTCTTTGGCTATAGTCATGCTGCTTTAGGTGATCAATTCAGATTTGTATTTATTTTATTTTTTTGTGGCAAGGTCTTTTTTCATGTTTTCACACACTTTAAT
The DNA here is from genome assembly GCA_037177515.1 of Pseudomugil tenellus. Taxonomy (NCBI): domain Eukaryota; kingdom Metazoa; phylum Chordata; class Actinopteri; order Atheriniformes; family Pseudomugilidae; genus Pseudomugil; species Pseudomugil tenellus. The sequence continues at coordinate 7,933,600 of JBAMHX010000014.1, read as the reverse complement.
GGACTTTAATGTGAGCAGGCCTAAATTGTCAGGCAGTTGTTGAAGATGATATGATATGATATCACATGTAGCATGCCGTGTTTATGAGTCCTACAAACCTCTGGTGAAGAATTTACTTCAATGCAACATCAACCATGATCATTTAGACAGAGGTTGCTTTGAAAAACATCAAATATATCTGATTTTGGACCACATATGGTCTGATTTAAAAAGACTGCTGGACAGTGGAGAGCCACATGGGGATCTCCCCACATGGGACTAGGAGAGGGAAGTCTGGGTTTCCCTGATTAGCCAACTGCCCCAGCAACCCAACCAGACAAGAAGCAACAGAACGGGATGGTTTGATGTATTTGTGCTGTTCCGACTGTCATAAAAAAAACTGGTTATGGGTCTTGTGTGGGCAAAAATATAAAATATGTACCAGTTTTACCTGTTAAGGTATGACTTTTTCATGCTGATGCCCAGTTAATCGTGAAGCTTGTTGAACTGACACATGAATGTTGTGATTGTTATTGTCTGTTTCTCATTTATTTATTTATTTGTTTATTTAAAATTCTATCCATCTCTATTTCTCTGGTGTGGTTATAAAACAGCTGCCACAATATTGCCAACTCACTGAAGTTGTAGGAAAGGCATTCATTTGGAGCTGATTCAATATCATACCACGAAACAAAACCTAAAAGCACAATGCTATTGCCTGAAAATATCTAATAATAGACCATTAGCTCATCAAAACACTAATCCCAACAATGCACAACCAACACTATTCAAAAGATTCAAAAGAGGAAAAAAACCCAAGAAAGGAACCCTTGGGCTGTTAAACTTTAAAGCTCAGTGCTTGCTTCAGAAACTTCATAAAATAAATAATCTGACTAAAACCATAACCCAGGGAGACCTCGATCACTGCCTGATAATTGTCTTCTTTCATTGCACCATTCATTCAGAACATTAGGCCTGTGTTCTCAGGCCTGCTGGATGTTATCTCATAGGGCAATCACAAGGAAGGCAGAGGGAGGGGTGAAGAAGGCTTCAGAAAGACTGACTCCACAGGGAACTCTACAGCACCATGCAGAACGGGCCATAGGGATCTGGACCCAAATAAACAATTTCAAAGACAAGGCAAGATTGTTACAAACAGACCAGTTACACTGCTGCAGCACATAATGTACACAACGCTCACAACTCCATGATTTATACACACATAAACACAAAGCAAGTGCACAAACACACACACTAGTTTGGCGCTCATTCTGGTTTTTCACTCAGTCTTTCTTTGAGGCAATTGTTGGTTTCAGATGGGATCTATAAAAGATAAAACAACCTTTGCACTTATCTCCCTCTGATGTTCAGAGACATACCTGCAGCCAGTGTTATTAGTTACTGGTCATATTTCGTTTGTACCATACCCTGTGCAGCATGTTGGCGGGTAAAACTGCTGTGTGTTTCTCCCACGCCTCTTCCCTTTGGACAAATAGACGCACTTTGGCCTCCAACTGTAACATTGTGTGGTATGTGTACATCTAATTGGGTCTCAGAACAACAGCAGAGAGGAGGAAGAGTTCATCAAGTTTCACATCCAAACTGCATAGGTTCAATCAAATGAATCATTGCTAGGTTCTGGCAAAATACATATTTGATTAGATATAAACCTTAAATGAGTGTTTGTTCCTGCAGGTTTTTACTTTGGAAAAGAATTTCTGAACAAACACTGTTTGATGACAAATTCATTGATTGATTGATATGCTTCTAAGCTGTCGTCACAACAAGCACAAATTTAGCAGGAGTCGATTTGCTGTTTTCTCCTTAAAAGTTATCTGGGGTGGGGTGTGCCATTCAAATCGCAACTAAATTCACATACTCCTCTTCAGTTGAATCACATCCTGTTCATTTTATCATCAACACAGCATCAGAACGCCTGGGGACAGAAACTTCTGCTTCATCATGTGCACTACAACATCTACCTGAGTTTATTATCTGTGCAGCTAATAACACTTTCAGTTCTTTCAGTTTCAACCAAGAAAAAAATCTTTCTGAGGATGATAATAAAGTACATTTGTTGTTGTTAGTGTGTTAATCTCTCTGTGTGTGACATCCCAGTGGGTTTGCAAGTGTCAATAACACTCTATAAATTGCTCCAGCACACCCATAATAACTCACGATGGGGTTATCTGCCCTCAACTTCAAAAGATGTATTTTTGAATCTATCTAATTGCCAGCAAAGCATTATTATCCACAAGATGTAGCTGGAGAAGTAAAAGGGAAAAAAATCCAAATGATCATGTTTATTCAGCGACTGAATCTGTCACAGCGCAATAATATGAAGCTTTACTCAGAAGAGTCCTGTAAATAAGGGTAATTAGGTGCTCTGTTCTCTTCAAAGCGAACAGCAGCCTTGCTTGATTTACTGACGTCTCGTTCAGTGGTAGATAATCATCACTGCAGTGTGTGAAAAGGAGAATACCTGTACAAATATCTGCAGTCTACATGTAACAATAGCTCTATAATTCATTTATTTGTGCCACTTTATAATGAGATGAGCCATTATTTAGGTTCTACTGCATGGTGCATAATAGATAAAGCATATATAGATAAGATGAGAGCAGAAATGTCAATCATAAGTGCGTTACAGATTAATTGATACATATAAACTCATTAGTTGGTTGTTTAGCAACAGATTTCTAAATTTTCCTTCGACAGAAATATAACTTTCCTCCTTTGAATAAACTGTCTTTTGTTTAATGTGAAAGACATTAATGCAAGAATTCAGCAGTATCAGTATCCAAACAAAGCTTTTTTTCCAGAAAATTCTCCTTTTTCACTTAGAAAATAACTGTTCTTATTGCCCTTTGTACCACTACAACATTAAAATGTTTAGGCTAGTTCTTGCAACTAAAACATTTTTCTTGTACCTCCACATGAATCATTACAGGTGGCATGAGAGGAATACGCCTCATATAGGTGTGTATACAAATGTTATAGTCAAGGTCTCTAATTTAACAAGCACACATGTCTGCATTTGTTCGAAACAGGTACTGAATATAGTACTTTCAACCATAAGCTTTTTTGTGACAGATTTAGTTATTTCAGTGAGAACATAAAGACACTTGGAATGTGTCTTAATTCCATAGTGCACTGGAATGTAGTGCATAGTGCGCACTGCAACTTCTTTCTGTAGTGCACACTATCGTGGGTAAGTGCTGTCTCAAATGGAGCACTGGACATTGGGCACTTAACAGTAGTGACATTAACTAGTTGGATCATTCTGCTATTAACACATTGATTGTTATTGTTTACATGTGGTTAATCCCAGTCCTGCACACTAGCTAGCGGCAGAAGATGTGGCGTAACCGGCATAACCCGTAGTGTTTACACGATGGAACTTGCAAAGAAGCGAAAATCCAGTCGCTTAAAAGCAAAAGTGGACCATTTATTGGACAGGGATCGTGAAAGATACAAACAGAAGTTGTATGTGCGTGATGTTTTATTGCTTGATCCGTTGAAATTGACGAACAGCAGTGGGGTAATAACCTGTCGAAGTAGTCGTCTGTGAAAGGGAAATTCCTCCATTGTTATGCTTACTTTGCTCAACCTAGATCTCATCAAAAGTCGACACAGGAGCTTTCTCTGCGTTTTGCAACACGAGTTGTTAGGTATATTCATTTAATTTTCCAGCACATATGAACCTCCAAAACGGATCTTCTTTAATTGTCAGGGCTGTGCCTGACCTTGCTTCTTCAGGGTCCGTCCCACTATCCTCTGTTAGAAGTTGAAATAAACAAATGAACAAACCAAAAATATAATTGACATACATTTTTTATGCAATATTTTTCTGGCATTAAATACTATCTAAGAAACAAACTATAATTCTGTATTTATTCTTTATTATGGCAGTGGAAACTCACTAAGTACTTAAACATAGTGCGCGAAGTAGTGTTAGTGGAAGTAGTGTTAGTGCACTGATTGAGACACACCCTTAGAGACTTCACACAGAAACACATAGGCAAAATGATTTACTCACTTCCTGGTTTCATTTAATAAAGATAATTTGTTGAAGTCCGAAAACAGCTAACTTAAATCATTCTTACACTTTTTCTTTTTTCAATGCAACTATCATGGTTAGGAATGCCATGTTATGGGATGCCATGGTGATATATTAAAGTATGTTGTTTACAATGCAATCAGCAACACCATGCAGTCTATTTTTACTACTGACTTACAGTTGCTTTTATGAAGAGACAGAATGGTCATCTGCCACACAAAGGCTGACATCCTTCGTTGATCTGGACAAAAAACTACGTGAACAGGCAGTTCAACTGGCCCGCTCCAAATTTTAAACACTTCCCTGTTACACTGCCGTCTCTATGCCTGAGTATACTATGTGTTCAAATATTCAGCACAAACTTTCTTTCCTGACCACCGACCCATGACAAACATCTGTGGCCCATTGGCTCTACTTAACTGACACCAGGCTGAACCAGCTTGGTTTAATTTGAGCAAGAGAACAGATGGTTAATTGATGGTGCTCACCGGTTAAAAACAACAGACCCTAAAAATAGTTATTTTTTTTTGTCTACATGAGAAAACTTCCCAATTAAAAGTGAGAACATTAACTTTTAACTATCATTCATCCACATTAACAGTGAGTTAGTAAATTTTTTTTTTAAAAAAAAGTATTAGCCTGTTCGTTATTGTTTGTGGGTTAATTGTCAGATACTTTGGGTTCAAAATATTTTAGACAGTTTTTATTTATTTAGGAGCAATATTAAAAGTTATCTATTTATTTACATTCTTACAGTAGCTTATGTCAGTATTTTATAAACTACTAATGGAGCTTTTTGCTTCTTTATCAGAGAACCCGATAAGTATGGCTCTAATTGCATAATAACATCATTATTATATTCTGGAATGCTAAGTGGCTGCAAACTGTAGTAGTGCCGTCCTATCATTTGTGTTTTTGTGATATAAGTGTCTTTTAAGATATGAGCTGTCAATTTGGGTTGTCCAAGAAGACTTTTCGAGCTGGTAAGAAGCTGTGCTGCTCAGGAGATTTTCCTGCATATTTTTTCTGCTTTTTTAAGACTGGTTGTGGTGAGTCTCCATAGCAACGAGAATGATTTACCACTGAGATGAACTTGCTATCCAAATTCAAGATTATCATTGGAATAAAAATGCAAATCCCAGTGGAGTTGAAAAGAAGGAGAAGAGGATGCAGGGCAGCAGTGAGGCAGAGAGAAAAAAGGTGGAGATTGAAACCGTTTGGAGGTAAGAGGCTCTAGCTCTCTGATGAACCACCTGAAGGTGGCGGTTCGATTTTCTTGTTTACATGCTAAAGTGTCCTTGGTCCAGACACTGAACCCTCTTACCCATAAGAGTTAAGTCGGTTTGGAGAAAAGCGTCTGCTAAATTATTGTAATGTAAATGTTGTGATGGGTAACGTTAGATCGCCACCTAATACAACAGACAAGCTCTAAGTTCCAAAGGAACATATCCCAGACTGTATTGTGTCAGTACACGGCTTCAAGACGGTCCGTGCAGATCGCAACAACTTAGCGGAAAACTAAAGGGAGGTGGATTTGCAGTACTGGTTAACCAGCATTGGTGTCATCCTGGACATGTTACTGTTAAAGAGAAAATCTGCACGAGAGACATCAAACTGCTAGCTGAAATGAACCTATATGTTAGCACCATGAGCCTACCACTTTCTAATCACACCTCCACTCTGTCCCCCTGGAGCTCAGTCAAGGACCTGAACACAACCTTATTTCCCTCCACATCAGGACTTCCTGAAACCCCCTCTGCTTCCACCTCCAGTCTGTCTGTCCACTATAAGCAAGTCATGAAACAACTGATGAAACTGAACCAGAACAAGGCTGCAGGTCCAGATGGTGTCCGTCCCAGAGTTCTCAAGACCTGTTCAAGACTGCTATGTCTGATTCTCCAGCACCAGTTCAACACCATTCTGAGTCAGAAAAGAATTCTGGTGATGTGGAAAACATCATGCTTTGTTCCAGCTAAAAACCACAACCAGCTGAACCATACGACTTCTGAATTTGAATTTCCCTTTGGGATTAATTAAGTATTTTTCATTTCATTACACACAAAAAAGCAATCCCCATTGAATCTTTAATTTAACCTGGTTGAGATAACATCTCCAGAGGAGGAACGCAGACAAGGAAGACATATAATGTTTCTTTGTCCAATAACAGTTTTCATCTGATCCATCATTTCTGGTACATCACAGCAAGATGAATGCTGCTGTAATACTCATCACGGTGCTGGAGAACAGATTTTTATTTTGTTAACATATGACACGTTTTGGAAATATTTAATGTGTTTAGTATCAAATATTCATGCTAAATCACTCGTATTCAAAACTGACACATTTGACACATTAGCACATTTGTCCTAATGTGTCAAATGTGCATACAAGAATTGGGTTGTGCATTTTTGTATACAGGCCAGTCTGGGGCCAAACTGCTTAAGCTGGCTTTTTTTTTTTTCCTAAGTACAAACTTTATGATATGTCACAACTACAACCTGCATGCAGATATCAGTTGTGTTTGGGGAATTCTGTTCCTTAGCTTCTTGATAATTTAACTTTTGTAAAATGGTGAAAATAAAAAATGCAGCATGGTACTCAAAATTACACTTTTGTAAAAACGGAGAGCCGGAGCCAAAAGGAAGTTAACAGGATTTATTAGGAATGATGAACGAAACCTGTAGGGAACGTGGAGGAGGGGGGTTGCAGGGACAAGGAGCAGGAAGGCAGGCTGTGGGGTATCCAGGAGAACAGGGAAGGCAGGAGCAGCAGGAACAAGCATGGCTGTTGACTCATTCAATGTCCAACAAAGGAAAGACTGGTGAGCTGAAGGATTTATTGCTGTGAGGGAATCGGGAACAGGTGCAGGTGATCTGAGATAACGAGTCTGGTGGCAGGTGATGGTGATTGGGCTGACAGAGTCCAAAGCAGGGCATGAAAACTTGAGCATCCATCCATCCATTTTCTACCGCTTATTCCCAAACGGGGTCGCGGGGGGGCTGGAACCAATCCCAGTAGCCAACGGGCGAGAGGCGGGGTACACCCTGGATAGGTTGCAACTTTAGCATATTAACATTAAAAAGATAAAGCAGTGAACAACATCATAAATGATCAGTTTTAACTGTAGTGACATGTTTTGTTTTTGTTTTTTTACACGAGAACAGTCTCATATAGGTGTGTACACAGCATGACATTGTCAGACAATGTTATATTGTACTCTATAGTTTTCCTTAAACTATGGCATTGGCTTCCATCTGGCCCTTCTAGTAATAGAAAGAGATATAACTGAAGCCAAAATTAAGGACTCTGTGAGTAAAACTATTCAGAAAAACATTGCATCTGATGTAACACAATGTATGTAAAGCATTGATCTCTGAAAGCACTACAGGAATAAAATCAAAGTTCAAATTTAGTTGAGTGGTTAATTATGTTGATGGAAAATGCCCAGGTGTATAGTTCTTTGAAGATGCAAGACAATTAGATGCATCAACATGCATGTCATCAATAGCTGATCAGTAAAGCTTCACACCTCTAGTTTTTTGTAGATACAAAACAAAGGAATTTTTTCACAGACAATCACACTAAAAATAGTTAAATCTATTAACTCATTTCTACACCAATGGCAAATTCCTCAAAACATTTGTAACCCGGTACTAGCTTTATCACTTTGTAAAAATGTGAATTTAACATTGAATCTTAAATAGCACAATTTGGCAGTATTTACAGTGCATAGTTTGTTGGGGCTGAGGAAAAAAAACTTTAGCTGACGGTTTGGACTGTGGCATTGCAAAATTGACAGGAAACATATCCATCTGTCCGCATGCAGCTCTGGTCTATTTATAAGGTTGCCATTGACTGACACCTACTCCTTAGGCATGTCAGTCCAGGCTGACGGGCTGCATCTGTGGCTATTGATTACCAGTCAGAGGAGTGTAAAACATTTGGGAAATAGTAAGATGAGTAATAATCAAGAAAGCTAGCTTTCCCTTAGGCAATTTATAGACCCATTTGCTTTTATTCTATGAACTATTTTCCTGCTGTTCACCTTAAGGGAGAACTCTAAGTCCAGAGAGTCTGTGCTGGAAGTCTGTAGCCCCCCCTAAAGGCACTGATATTTGCTTGTAAAAATCCCTGCAAGGTTAAAGGTCACTAGTGTATGTATGACATTGTTATTTAACAAAGCTGCAGATAACCCCAGTGGGCTGTCAGGGGAATTGCAGAGCTTTCTTGGATACACTTAGTTTTCTTGGATGCACAAAATTAATGGCACTGATTCACCCGAGAGGTCATAATGTCACATAGCTACAAGTGTGTTATGCGTTATGCACATGAATTATATATATATA
>JBAMHX010000014.1:7901178-7925115 GCA_037177515.1 Pseudomugil tenellus | reverse complement strand
TATATATTCTTTATTTTAAAATCTATTTATTTTGTTAATATTATATAATAAGTTGTAGTAGTATTTGTAGTTTACTTCTTCCTGTTATTATGATGCATAATTTATTATATTTGATCAAACTTGGGAGCTATTTATCTGTGCTTATAATTGTCAGATATTCAAGGTGCTGAATCTTAATCACTACAACAAATATAAGGAGTCATCATGTTGTACCATTACACGGTTGAAGAAGAATCCCAACTAGTCTGACCAAGTTTGATATTTTTTGTGCCCTAGGCCAAATCTGATTCATTTGCTTATTTCTGGCTTATTGTATATCAGTGTAGTAGTCCAGAGGTTTTCTTGCTGACAGTGATTCATTCCTGCGGTGACTGAAGCAGGAAAGTGTTCAAAGCAAGATCTACAAAATAGCATGGGTAATGTTTTTATTTTTCATCAATTAAAATGAATAAAATATAAAAGTGTTTGACAAAAAGATTCTCTCTCTCTCTTTCTCTCTCTCTCTCTTTCTTTCCTTCTTTCTTTCAGCACTTCACACAATAGCTTCAAGACTTTTTGAATTCATTTCCATTACAGTGTAAATTATTTCCACCGAAAAGCTTCTCGTCGCTTTGGTAAATGCTCAAGAGCAAATTTCAACACAATATGGGTTTTTATTGTTTCTCCAGCATTCAGCCTCTGCCTTATTCCCTCAAACTTGCAAGGCCTCCACCTCCTTGTCAGCACACTGCAGAGAAGTGCCAGCATTGGTTTTGTTAGTACTATTAGTACTAATTTGTTTCTGAGTGGTAACAGATCATTTGGATTATTGCCATTGGCAGGCCTTTCTTTTTTTACTTTTCTTTTTACAATGAGTAAAGCTCTAGAACTTTGTGGGGAAAGGGTGTAGATGTTGATGACTATACCAACACCTAAAAGCAACGTTCAGATCCTAAATGCATGTGGTTTAGACAGTCTAAGCATTGGTATTTGATTTTATGGGGTTTTTTTTTAAGGAAAGGGAAAGATTGAAATTTTAGGTTTTCTAAAATTTAAAAAAGTTTTAAAAGTGTAATTAGGTTTTTTTTCTCTACTGAAATAACTAAACATACGCATCCATGTAGCCATAACATCTATTTAAGTCATCTTCGCCATGGGCACTGATGCCACCCCATACATTACAACAGTGGCTTTTGCTCTTTATCCTTACATCTTGGATGGCCTTTCTCATCTTTACCAGCTGGAACCATCTAAAACTTCAAAAGCATGTCATACATGGATGTTTCCACTTTTTTTCTATGCATCTGTTGAATTCTGATCCAAAGACTCTGCTGCATTTCTATTGTGGGTTGCTATATGACTTCTTTCTTATGTAATGAAATTTCAGGTTATGTATTTGGGTGCAGCAGAGGTATGAGTTAAGTGAAAAGTAGTGCTGAGTCAAAGTCAGTTTATTGATAAAGTGGAATTACAAATTCTCATGCAGTGCTAACCGAGGGCTCAAAGTTCAGGTACATCCACGTGACAACTGAAATCTTTAATACTTTCTGAAACTGCAAATGTTGAAAGAAATAAGTTATTACTAAATTAACATGGACATTTTTTTTCTTTCATTTTTTTTAAATTGCTTGAGGGTCAGGATTGGTGAGCCCAAACCCATTATTCTTAGCAAACTCTTTGAAGGATGCACCTTTTATACCTAATCCTGACACCCTTACCAGTTACCATTTGACCTGCTATTTATAGACTGTTTTAGAAAACTACCATGTCTATATTTTACATCCTGAATGTGTCAGGTTGTGAATTTTTCTGCTATTTCTGTATTTTGCATACAACTGAATTGGGCAGAGAAGGCACATTGAATAACATTAATTTACATCTGTGTCTGTTAGAATTATTATTATTATTTTATTGTATTATAGAAAAATACCAAACCTTTCTGGGAATTATATTTGGAAGGATCATATACTGTAATTAAACAGTTCTGCCTGTGAACTTCTTCCATCTTAAGCAAGGATACAAACTAAATGGTCAGTATATCAATATAATGAATAAAACAGGAAACATGGATGACATGATATCAGATACATGTTTTCCGAAAGTATATTTAAAAAATGTATAACAATCAAAATAATTATTGGAGGCCGACAGATTTAATCTGCCTGCATTGGACCTGAGAATACCTACATATGTGGTATCCAAACTGCAAGTATCCATGTTAAACATAAGACAGCATATTACTTTATGCAACTCAGACCAAATTGGTTGAGACAAATGAAATTACATACAAAGTAAAGTCTATTTTTGTAGGCAGCGATGGCCTCCTCATTATATGTGGAATGTTTTAACAAGACGCAAAGCTTCTTTTCCAGTTAATGGCATCAAATCAGAGCTTCATTTTTGTCACATATTCTGTGCTACATCCAAACAAAAACTCCATGAGATAAAATAAAACAGTGTTAATAAAAACAGAGATAATTTCTTTGACCTTTGTCTAGACAATAAGCCACAATAAGAATCACAATAAGCCACAAAATAGCAGTGGGGAGTCAACATGCTGTGTTTCCTGCAACTTGCTAAAACTATCCAGCTTTTCTTTAAAATGTGCGATGTGCGATTTAACAGTTCATGTTTTAATTTCTTTAATGCGAATTTGACTCTATCACTGTGAGAAATGCCATTAACATGACTCCCTTGTGATTTAGCTGCAATGAGAAGAGGAATGTGGCTGAGAGACCTCATGGCAGTCTGTGCTAACTAAGGCTAATAGCTCTGGAATTTACTCAGAGGGTCTGCTGGGATGCTTCACAAACGTTTACTGTTCGAATTTGTTTCAATTGCTCAACTTAATCATATTTGCTTTCCCGTTTAGATTAATCTTTTGCAAATATGAGCACGACCTAAAGTGTTTGTGCTTACAAGAGGAACAGTATCGACTGAATTCTCCATGTGGCAGGACAGGATTGTGTTGTAAGATGAAGCTCAGATGCAAGCAGTCTGTCTGGAAATCAAACTGCTGTTTCTTGGGTATTATTGATCATATTAATATGCAATGATTATTTACTCAAGGTGAATTTGTTGTGTAAAGCAGTAGTTTGAAGTTTTGTAATTATAAACACCTTTGAAGGAGTCTCCTAAAAGAGATTTGACATTTAAAGTAACATATTTTTTTAATCCCTTCTAGAGAAGTGATTGCTTTTCAGCACTTCAATGGATTACATTTCAGAATGAATTATGGTTTTAAATTGCTGCTGATTGTTTATTTGTATCACTTCCACAATGTTTCAGTTAAAAACAAAAGGAAAAGGAAATAACTGTCGCATCATTTTGTTTATTCTTCAAAAAAGTTGCTTATTATTAAAATAAAACACAGAAATCTGACAGTAGGTTTGATTTTTTTCTCAATTCAAAGGGTGCTTATAAACATGAACAACAATATCAAATTAAACTGAGATGTCTAAAGTCCTAACATTAAATATATGGGTGAAATTAATTTAATTTGGACTTTGCACAACTAATTGAATGTGGTTTATTTTTATATATGCATGTATAGCAAATCGGGATTTCATTAAGGCTTTGATTGAAGAGTCTATGTGATTATTAAATTACATTTGCATTGAGTAAATAAAATAATATAAAACTTACTGTAATCACAGTCTGATACACAGCAATGCTTTAAAACACATAATATACGTATTCTTGGCTAAAAATTATTCAATAAAAACTGCTTACACGATTTATTAATGCTTATATGTCAATTAATTTTCTCTATCTTTTCAGGTCCTTTCTGGACCAGTTTGGTGTGATGTTGTCATGACTTTGTGTACACCCACCAGGTAATTAACATTGGAGTCTTTGGGAATCACTGTTCCAATCCTTCCCCTTTTCTCCAATGCTTGATCATCTACTCTTTTTAAACATCATTGTATAAATGCTCTTTTCATGTTTCCTAGTTGTCCAGTATTATGATACAGATTGTTTTGGATTCTTACTTTTGTGTCTCGGTCATTTTTTGGAACTTCAGGCCTCTCTCTGATGGAACCAGTTCCCGTTGTGGGTGTGGAAAGCAGACGCCCACTCTACCTTTAAAATCAACTTAAAACCTTCCGTTTTAACAAATCTTATAGTGAGAGACAGTCTAACCATCTGTTAGTTATGCAGCCATGGGAGGGTGGTGCTCTACAAATAAAAGCTGAATTGAATTGAACTTCTTCAAAGTCAAAGTGAAAGCTGTGCGCGTGTCTGAACTTTGTGTAAATGTCAGTTCTATCATTCTTAGCTTGAATATTTTTGTTCATTTTCATGTCCCTACTTATTAAATAGATGTTATATGTCAGAAACATATCATATGATGTGTAATAGGCAGAAGGGTCCATCTGTACATGGTTCAGTCATATCTTTACTGGGAGAATTCCTAAATTCTCTGTGTTTGTACTTTTGGTGGAAAACATCTGTCACGGAAATGTTTATTTACCAAAGATTGAGAGTCTGGTTCTGAAGTGAAAATGATTAACAAAGTTTAATGAACAAGGAAAAAACAATCAAATTAATATGACAAACATTAAGACAAGATTGACAAATTCAGAATTGCAATTCAGGAGGATTTGGTCCAAAGATCTGTCAGAGCAGAAGTCTGGAGTAAATTCTGACCAGTCACGTAGAAGCATCTTTATTTAAAGACAGAAAGCAGAAAGCAGACACTGTTCTGTCACTAACAAATAGGAATGATGTCCAGATACGAGAAACCGATCAAGGCCCTTCTTTCAGCTGGATTGAGACTCTTAATAGAACTATTGCTTTGGTGGTGTGTATTGTTATTGAAAACAGTTAGACATTTCCTACATGGCTTCAGTCATCGCTCCTTTAGTGGTTTTCCTCCCGTGATATGTAAAAATGTCAGCCTGCTGTATAATTCACCCTGAATCAACCCATGTTGTGGTTTGGTGCTATATAAATAAAACTGAAATAAATAATATCACATTACATTTACATTGTATTAAATGCAATTTAAATTTAATTGAATCGAGAATGCTAAATGTCAGGCAGTCGGCAGACAGAGGAACCTCAGCTTGGTGTTATGTTTGCATGTTCTTATTGGGCTTGCATAGGTTTTTCACACACTGTAACTTCATCTCTCAGTCCAAAAACATGCATGTTTGGTTGAGTTGGTGCACATAGCTTTTGTTTGTGTTGGCCCTCTGGGGGACTGGAAACCTGTCCAATCAGCCCACCAGTGACCAAACTGAGACAAAACAGATATTTTGTATTGACTGCTTAACAATTCTCATGAAAAAACAGATCAAATAAATCAATTATACAGCTGTTTGGTTATTCTCTGGATGATTAAACAGAAAATAAACTTTATCTCGCCTTCCATTTGTTTGAGTCGATACTCTGATACTCTTCCTAAGTTGTAAATGGATTCCCAAGGCAAAAAGGGGGCCAGGGCAGAGGAAATAAGTAAATGCTTTGGTGAGAAATACTTTGAGCCCACTGGATGGAGCTGCAAAGACATTCTGCATCACAGGAACTGAGTCAAAGCAGAGCTAAGGAGGGGATTAAAGCCCCAAAAAAGAAAAAAAGAAAAAACAGCTAAATGCAGCCACCTCATTATCTCATATGGTATCAGTCTTTTAATATATTGCGCTCATAGCATGGACTGCACAGTATGCAATAAGAGGGATATTGATGAAAGATATATTTTTTTAAAATGGCTAAAAATGTCAAAAGTAAACATAAATCCACTTAGTTTTAAGTGTGTGTACGAAGCCGAAGCCTTTAATTCTGGCTTCCAATCAACAGTGTAATAGGACAGAAAATGCAGTGTTTTTACTAGATTACTTACTTGGATTACAACAGCACAAGCTGAATGCTTGAACTGGAAATAAATGGCTAATGAGTGTAACATAAACAGCTGAACGGAATGTGAACTAATGCCTTACTGGTTTTTTTACTCCTCTATTTTCTGACTTTAAATTTTTTACTCTTTCACTTAGAAAAATAAGAAGACAAAGTGTTGACTCAGACTTAAAATGTTAGTTTTAATATAGTTTTGCACTGTTGATGACTCCAGATACATTTATGAGTATTAGCCAACAAAGCAAAGCAAAGTCTAGCCCAAACAAACTGGGATAAAAGGCGGCCTTTGATCCATGGCCGACTGGAGTGACTTCAGCACTTCAGCTCGATTGTTTTCAGCTGAGGTTTCTCTGGGTGGCTTCACTTCAAGCTACAGCTGAAACTGTCGGAACAGGATTTACTCAGGATTTAAGAACCACAAAGTTGTTTCACAAAAAAAAAACCCCAGATAAACCAGGCAGACTGTTATTTTCAGAGTCGTTGGAAGTAGCCCTGCAAGTTATTGTGACATAGCATGACAAAAGCTCCAACTTCATGTCTTTGAGCTAAATATACACTGTCTACTCGGCCTATGAGCTCTGTCATTTCACACCATTACCAGTGCCTCACAGAGCTTTGCGCTGAGGCTACGACAGCCCACATTCCATCTGATCATAGTTGTGTGTGACATTTCAAAGAGGATTATGAGAATGAAATGTGATAAAAAAGTATTTTCACGTGACCCCTGAGCACTTGACCTCTGATGGGCTAGCGCAGCGTAGTACCACAGCTCAGACTTCTTGCTTCCCAAAGTAGATCGACTGAGAAGTGGAAGAAAAAGGAAAAATTGGATCAGTTGTGGGTTCTGGAGATCAAAACTCCTGCTTCAGCATGTGCTCATTTATGCCAAAACATGAATTTAACAGAGGACCGCTAACTCTGAGACAGGACAACAACAAGTACAAGCAAAATCTAATCAGCTGCAAAACCAGATTTAGTCCTAATATCAAGCACAGACATCCAGATGAATTACACTCACCCTTTTACACACCCACTCCCTCATTCTATTAATGTATTATTGTGTGTTTGTTACTTGTAGCCAACATAAATAGCTTATGTGCATGAGCATGTTGACAAAGCAGCCATGGCTCATTGGCGCTTGATGGATGGCTGTGTGTGCCTTGCTAATTATTAGTACACATAAAAGGATGCTGTTATTTCCAGACCAGGCCCCAGCCAGAGGGGTCACTGAGTAAATACGGAGCCATCAGTCTGGGACTATATCACTCAATCTTGATGTATGAGCAAAAAGGTACAAATTAAACGTGCAGTGACCTTCTTGGGGGTACCGCACTCAACAGGACGCCATTTGGGCTAATTTTGTGTATGGGCTTCAGACAATAAGCCACTATAGCACATGGTGTAATTACTTTGTACACACACACACATCTGGAATTTGGCTCCCAAAGGAAGTAAATACACTTTAAAGAGAGGACAACTTTTTTAGATGTGTGTGTGTAGAGCAAGTGGAGGGTGCATGCAACTGTGCATGAACTTGGAACGCAGGTGAACAAACTGAAATTCACGTCTTTCTCATACGAACAACTCAAAGTTAATCACCGTCATTGAAAAATGAATAAAAACTCTTCTGTGAGCATGCCGGTCAGAGTAGATTGCATGTTCAGTATCCCTCAGATCTCTGGTTGTTCTTTTACTTTCCACCGCACTTCAATTTACAGCCATCTTGCTTCTATTTCGCAGCATTACAGCCCCACTTTCCATACCACTTCACTTTGTGTCTTTTTTGACAAATGTTTGGGATCGGATTACATCTGAAGGGTGAAGCAGCTCAATTTTCTCTCCTGGTGTGTGGCACAGATTGGATGCAATGATCCGTCCGGCCAGCATACAGTCTGTGTGAATGTCAACTCTAAATTGATACCGATATTGATCCACAGGTTGAGACAGTCACTGAGCATCAACCACGGTAAGGCGTGTGACATGGAAAGATCATGAAAGGACACCACGCAAATACCCAGGACGCTTTGGAAGGCGTTGCTGCCGAATGTGGACGATTTACAAAAATGGATTAATCTGCTCAAGAAGTTTTGATCGTAATCATTTACAAAATGTTTTCCGAACCGCAATTTTTGCCTTTGTATTGTGCCGTTTCTAAAAAAGCTATTTAAAACTCAAGTACAAATATTTATAACTTTATTGATAGTTTACTTGTACAGGATGTACAATCATATTTTGTGAATCAAAAGGGGAAAAAAACAAACTGTACGATGGTTCATGTTTAGGCATGCTTGCATATGAAATGGTAATCAATTTAATGGGTACAACAAATTCCATGGAGTATAATTTAATTCAACCATCCCTGAAAATGTTTGTAAACTCGGACACGCTACTTTTTTTTTAGGCAAACAATGCTCTACTGCCACACCTCCTAATTCAAATTCAACACTTAAAAAAACATACAAAAATAAATGCAAAGCCATGTAAAAATTTACATTTGTATTTCAACTATTTCATTTTTCATAAACTTTCAGACAAAATAATAAATAAAACACCCATATGTTTAATTTAAAATGGAGACACAGATAAACATATCCAAATGGAGGTCTGTTAACATACAAACTAATGTTTTGGAGACTGTTGGAGGTATGCAGGCCTGAAAAAGAACTACATATTTAGCGCAGCAGTGCTTGAAATGTCATCAGAATAATCTGTAAATCTAATCTGAATAATCAATAGTACATCTGGATTATCTGGAAATAAAGGATGAAAAAATCATGCAAAATTAAGCAAATTTTGTTGTAGAAATAAAAAAAAGATTAAATAAACTGCCGTGTTTGGCCTGCAGCGCTGATTTGTTGATTTCATTATGAACATTTTCCAAAATGTAAAAAGAAATGAGGTGAGTAATATTAGTAGAGTTAATTAAGATTCTTTTTATTCACCCTTAATTTTGCATTTATCCAAAAAAATGTGCTCATATTTTCCTCAGCAGGTGACAGCTGTGCCTCATGGCTATAAACCTGTCTGAAAACGTGAGTTATGTGGGGATATGGCACCTACTTTTCATGACTTTTCTGGAAAACAAAAAAATAAAGGCAACACTGCTGTCATGGAAGAAATGCAATTCTCCAAAACTGCACGAAAAACAACTTTAAAGAAGTCATTGGGTCTTAATCATTGAGGATTAACTGCTATCTGTTTTTAATTTTTCTTTTTTTTTTCCTTTTTTTGTACTTTTTTTGCTATTTACAGTATTGCACTTAAACTGCACACCATTGCATTTCAGTTTCACTGATGCTTTCTTCATATTTTAAGAATTACAAAATAAGAAAAGAAAAAAATCCCCTTTATACCCTTTAATCCAAGATAATGTCCTTTTGCTGATCACATGACGATATCAAATCCCCCCCACCCCCTTACCCCTTTTAATTAGTAAAGTAGTATCTGCTTGTAGTGCCATTTGTAAACACCCACATACAAGACCTGAAGTGCAAAGGCCATCTTCACTTCTTTACCCAAGATACAACACAATAAGAAAGAAATAAAGACAGAGAGAGAGGGAGAGCACGCTGTGAGGAGAAATGCAAACTAAATCCTGCTGACACATGCCCGGCAACGTACAACAATGTCTCTGCCCTCCACAGCAAAGAAAAAAAGGAATTTGTTGCTTTTGTTACAGCAAGAGTCCATAAGAAAGATACCAGACCGTGATGGAGACCTTAGACTGGAGACCTTAGACTTTTGAAAGGGTTGTGGGCATGTAGAATGGCTGTGTTAAAACCGTTGAGCGATTGTGTCAGGCATGGATGGAGACCAGTCCCAGTGTGCTCCTCCATTTGAGCTCATGCACTTGGCAGTGACAGGGAACACAGTGGTTGGAGACAAATATGGCCTTTATAAAAGAAAAAAAGCAAAAGGAAAAATGTTTTCTTTTATTTTTCGAGTGAAGGATGGGGCGCGGGCGGTGTGTGAAGGAGAGAGCCATTCCAATGTCTCGCTGAGGTGCTGTTTGGGTATGTTTCCCCAGGCTCAACCCTCTGCATTGTCAACATGGCGGCAGTCAGCGCCCTGCTGCTGCCTGCCACTTTGCTTTGTTCTAACGTCCTCAGGTCTGACGGGCCCCAGCCTGGCCCTCAGACAGACATCCACATGTGTTTGTACGGTCCTTGGGATGTGATCTGTGCCTGGAGTGGACTGAGCCACTGGCCCCGCAGAAGTCCTGCCTGTTGGGCGAAAAGTAAAAGGTGATTTCATTGGTATTTAATTACCCTTTCACTACAAGTGGTTTGTTTTGGCAGCTGGTTTTGTGACAATTTTCTCGCTCCCTCCTCCTTTTTTTTTATTTTCTTCCTCCACTGTTCTCCCCCCTCCTCTCTCACACACGCTCCCTCTCCCCCCTCTCTGTTATGTGTTCCTCTCTTTCATTCTCACTCAGTGTTTTTGTTTATTTTAGTTTTAGCTGTGAGTGTCACGGCCCTTTCACAGGCTCAGTCTTGTGTGAGAGGCGATTATGGGCATCAGGCGAGTGGAGGGGCAGCCCGGTGGGGTCAGAGTCCCAGAGCCTCGGTGTGTTTTCTTGCCTTGAGTCGCAGGTCGGCGATGCTCGAGTTCTTGCTGTTGCTTTTGGCGGCTGCCGCCACCGCTGCCGCCGCAGAGGCCGAGTCGGCGAGAGATGCAATTGGTAGTCCAAAAGGAGGGGGTGGGAACATCAGGTAGGGAGCGTGAGCAGCCAGGTGAGGGTGCAGGTGAGGGTGGGAGTGGGTGACACCGTCCAGTTGGAGCTGTGCTTGGACCTGGAGGAGAGCGAAATGTAAAGTTAGTCATCATGAGCCTCTCAGGCTTTGTGTGTGTGAATGTGTGTGAGAGAAGAGCTGAGGATTTAGGTTTCACAGTCTGACACTATTAAATTCCGCCTTAAATTTCACCCCCTCAGAGCTGTTGCTTACAGGCTGTTTTCTAAGAAAATAGTAAAGGGCTGCACTCCACGTTTTAGCCCTTTTTTTCATGTCAGCTTTTCAAAAAGTTAATGAATCATATATCGCACCCAGACACCACATCCAATTTAATTTTCTGAGAATCAAAGTCTTTCCAGGACCCAGAACAGATTTCTTTCATTCAGACTGAGGACTCGGTTATGCCCTTGGAAATACACAGTCTTGTTATCCTGATTATATATTCAATTGCATAAATAAACAATTTTGCACTAAAAAGACATTCACGTATTTGGAATTATAAATATTTACTCAGACATACTACTGAGTCAAGGGGGGGCATGAGAAGCATAGGATATCAATTTTCACATTTTTGGCAATTATTTTATAAAAAGTAGGTGAAAATTAAGAATCCGCTTACTTCTGAGGGAGAGAGCTGAGCCTGTTGCCATTTCTCATGTGTTTCAAACACCACAGGAAGAAGTGAGAAAACTAAAGAATGTCATGCTTTCTTCTCCAACCCAAACAAAACGATAAAAAGTTTTAACTCCACTAAATATTATTTTTTCACCTTGCCTCTTCTCAAACTGGCATGAAATTAGCGTAAAATGACTTAAGCTGAAGTCGTCAAATGAAAGGGAAAACTGCTTTAGACCGCAATTCAGAATTGCACTCCAATGGCATCCAAACAAAGCCCTCTGTAAACAAGAAATTTTACCCCCTAATTCTCATGGACTAACTAAACGTCAGGTAACAAACTGCAGCTGTGACTGATCATTTCCAACTGTTGGTGCACCGATGTGTCATTAAAATGCAGAAGCAAATGTGGAAAACCAATACGAAACCTGATTTCAGGGAGTCATTCCAAATGTGGGATGTGACAGAAATTGATCTACTGCTGACAAACCAGTGGAAAAGGTTCAAAATGTTTGCTCGCCAGGGTGCAATGTGTCCTTTTTTTATATATATAGAAATGTTTGCATATGTGGACAGATGTTTGAAATGAAAGGATTTTGCAGGTATATCTTACCCAAGCAAACCCCATCTTTCCATTTCATATGCATGTGCTGCTGGATCTGTGCATGTCTACAGCCAGTCTCAGGCTCATGCGGCTTGCCTCTCTCAGTATGCAGGCCTCCACCCCTGCTTGTGCAGCTCAACGCCAATATCCATCAGAGCCCACTCCATTCCCCACTTTCATCATCCCTTTTATGTGCTCACGCCTGCCGCACTGCTAGCTTAATTAGGCCGCTGCTTTTCACAAGGGTCAAGCAGACAACACAGCAGTCAGGACGCAAAAGTAGATAGCAGCAGATCAAATGTCTGTCCACCTTTCCTTTCCTGTGCAGCCCAACCCTCTCTACCCAGCCGAGAAGTGCCGTCTAAGTTAGTCCTTCCCTATTAAACAGTTACAGTCTCTCATTAATCATATAGCCACGTATAGATATGTATGAATGCACTGTTTAAAACATCAAATTTGCTGCTAATTCCATCTAATGTGAAGGCAGACATACCCACACAGCTTAATTACTTCCTGGACTTTCAAAGATGTTTTATTTTGAACCTCTGCTTTTACAAAATGCTGAGTAATCAAAATTATTTCAAAATATTTGGTAATTAACGCTATGTCAGCTCCTCTGAGTATCAAAACACGGCTTACCTGTTGGAAGGGCATTCGGAGGGCGCCCATATTTACATAGGGTGCTACTCTGCATGCATCAAGGTGACTTCCGCTACCCAGAATGACACCTGGGGAGAAGGGAAAGATGTCTGTCAGACAGCCAGACAGTTGTTGTTATGTGAGATGAGGAGGTCACAGTTTTTCCACATAAAGTTAAAAAAAGAATTGACTAAATGCTAAAAATAAATTATCAACATACTGTGATTAATTTGAATAGAAGTTTTAGTAATTAAACAGTTTAAATTGTGAGAGAAGATAACATTTACCTTTGTGCATCTGGTTTTCTTGTTTTCGACATTTTGCTCTTCTGTTCTGAAACCAAACCTGCATTCGGGGGAAAAAGTAAAAAACACTCATAAATAGTGGAAAAAAACATGAACAAAATGACTTAAATTGTCACAATAATATCAAAGTCAACAGATGAGTTATTTATTTGTGTTGGGACATTTTAAAATACTGGTTGTGGTATTTTATTCTGAATGGGACATCAAAAGTGTTTTTTTTTTCTGATTAAAATAAGGCCAAAAATGTTTTTTTTTTTAAATGATGTAAACTTATATTTAAAAAGAATTTAATTCTGTTGAAGATCAAATCACCTCAATTGTAACAGCACATAATGAGATGATTAGAGGGTTGGAAAGTTAAGCCTGCATAAAGCCAGAAAAACAGCTGGCCACCGTTGTAATAATAAAATAATACTAGAAATGTGTCTTTAAAAAAAAAAAAAACAAAAAAAAACTCGTTAACCACCTTCCAGTTTGCAGGCTGTCTTTGAAGCTGCAGGCTGCAGGCCTTTTGTTAATCACCATCAACTTCATTTGCCTCGCTGAATAACATTATCTCGCCTCCCCTTCGACCCCGTGGTGATTATCATTTACAGATGCGAAATTAGCGCCTGGTCGGAGCACAAAGGGCGCAGACTGATGATGAGTCAGGATGCCACGGAGCCGCTTTCAGCTGCGCGCGGAGCCACGTTATGCGCCGCGTCCATAAACTGTTCCATTAGTGACGCAGAGGAGAAATGACGTGGAAACACAAATAAAGTGTCGATTTATCCTCCAGTTAGTAAAAGCGCGTTTAGAACATCCCATATGAAAAATACAATCCCATATATTTATTATTATCAAACTTTATCTTATAGATTGATGTTATTTTGGTTGTGATCAGTTTTACAGCGATAAATGACTTTAATGGGGTGGGGGTGGGGGGAGGGGGGGTGTTTATGACAATCCCAGGTGATTTTTGCATACGCACAGTAATTCCTCAGATAAATCAAGGCTAATTTTAGACGGGCCCGAGATCAATTCCAATTACGTGCCAGTATGTTAAGCAAAGTGAACTACACTGGTTCAGACAGTTATTTCTTCATTAAGGACCACTCAATGATGCGCTTCACAAATACCCTAATCTCATTTCCTTTTTGATTTTTTATTACAGACAGTGAATAATGACATTTAATTTAGCAGCGCGCCAGAAACCCAAAGATATTAGTCCTAACTGAATTACTGCCTGCTCCTCACCAAGCTCTCATAACTTTCAATTAGATTCATTGACAGCTGCTCGGAGCGCAGGTTCACACAGCCTGCAACAATCCTGCTGCAATGCACGCGCACACAACTGGAAAAAACGTGTCCCCGAACCTGCAAAGGCTTTAAAAAAATGAATCTTTCATCATTTACGGTTTGGTCGGAGGAAACGCAAGCAGTGGGGCTGATACCATTATTAGAGCTACATTTTTTTACATCATAAATGATTGCAATAAACACACTTTATTAGCTGCACGTGACCGCGGTGTAGCCTCCAGATTAACTAAGTCCGACAACGCTCAGCTCAAAATGGTAGTGCTGCGTTCATGAAGCTCTATGATGGGCTTATTCATCTGATTAGATATATCTGAACAGCAGCAGAGTTGACCCACAATTGAATTATTTCTAATCTGTTTTTATGGGGACACTATATCAAGCCAGTGGCAGATATTACAAAGAAAATGAGGAGGGATACGAGTTGACATAAGAGTGCGTCCCCTGAAGCGGCCATTCAGGCTCTTCATTCATTTTAATCATTGTTGGAGCTTTTTTTTTTCCTCCAGGCTGCTGGGATCGTAGTTTGCAGGCTCTACAGGCCTACCGCTGCGAGTTCACAAGGTTGCTACATCCCAGATGACTTACAGCAGTTTATGGTCGTTTCACATGAATGACTTCCACCATTAAAAATATTTTTATCTGTTTGTTTCACTATGCAAAATCACTTAGTTCATAAACTAAACCTGAGAGGAAGGTGGCTTATATTTGTCTGAAATATAATATTCTGACTTAGCTCAGGTTGAGCTGCATCAAATCTTTAAATTGCAAAATAAAGGCAGGTTTTCAGTGGAAATCATGTCCCAGTACAGAAACAGTAAGTCTGCATTACAGACTTCACATCACAGATGGATATAAAGAACTTTATCAATTTTTCATAGGAGAATAAAAATATTATTTCTTTCCTTTTAAGAAAAATGCACATCGTTAAAAAAATGTTTAATCTAGTTTAAAAAGGTCAAAAAATCTTTAAGCAAGTAAAACTTTTCATTCTTATTTTTTCTAAATTAATTCCCTCTTCATTGATAATTATTATCATAATCTTTTATTATTATTATTTTTATTATCAATTTATTTTAATTATTATTATTATTATTATTATTATTATTATTATTATTATTATTATTATTATTATTGTCTATTGGGGTTGATTATGGGAAATGTTTTATAAATTAAATAATTATCAGCATGAAGGAACATGGAGACTATAGCATAACAATGAAGAGAATAATATTCGTGCTGGTCTTTTACATATTTTTACATTTCATCAAGTGTTAATTGCAAAATAAATCTATAAGGTATTTTTATCCAACTTAAATATCTGCTATATGTATTTCTTCAGCTCTCTCTATTTATTCCCATTAATATGGAGAAACTAGCTCCATGTCCCATAATATTATGCATTTGTATGGGAAATGTGTTATCATATCAAGACCTCAGTGGCCAATAATGTTCCACAGCAGTAAAAGTAAAAGGACAATTCGGTCCCTGGAATATTATCATGAAGTGTTTTGTTTTTAGCAGCACCACAATGGCCCCCATATTTAATAAGATGATAATAACAGCTAATTATGTTCACCTGCACTCTGGCCTCGGACAGTCCCAGCCTCTGGCTCAGCTCCTCTCTCATGAACGCGTCTGGGTAGTGCGTCTCGTCGAAAAGCCGCTCCAGCTCGTTGAGCTGCTCCAGGGTGAAGTTGGTGCGACTCCGTCTCTGCTTCAGTTTGCCTTGCGCGTCCTCGTCCTCCGACTTCACGTCCTCTTTTTTATCTTTGCATTCATATATTCCTGTTGGGCGGCCCGTGGATGGAAGAGGATGGGGGGGAGAAGATACGTTTAATATTTAATATCCCAAAACAGGGATTTGTTGTCGTTTGATGCACAAATATCTTTCATAATCTTACGTGTATGAATGTATTGTCCCCCCAACATATACCAGGGCACTTACAGGGGCCTGAGTAGGCTTGTCGCTTTTACACATAACATCATACAGCCTGTTTCTGCAAAGAAAAGGGCCTATGGGCTGCATTTCCAGCCTCCATATGAGGCGTTTAATGTCAGTGCCGTAAGAGAAGCAAATCACTCATCTGCACCTTACAGATCAGCCCAAAAGAGATGCAAAGCCAAGTTTAGCTTTGAGCAATTAAAGTACATTTAAACATATTTACTGACCTCAATAGACAGAAGTTATTAATACTGACGTGTCTTACTAATTTCATTTAAAACATTAAATGCTTGTAAATCACACAATTAACCTACAAAACTGCCTCAGTTTAGGTTTTTATGTTTGTTTTGTCTTACATAGTGCCAATAATATGAAATTAATCTAATTACTATTAATAGAATCACGGCTGACAACAGCTGCTGGTCTGTTTAGTCACATTTTGCTGCTTGTAGTGTTTTTATTTTTTCCCCTGCATTAAAAGCCTTTTGATTTTATAGAAACCTTTAGCTAAATAATCCATTGTAGACTAAACAAAATGTGGATCTCTGATGGCTGGATTTTTATGGAAAGAAATGGAGCAGAAGGGCGACCCTTAAATAAGTCCAAATTACACAGAAAATGTTTGGAAATCTTAACTACTGCTGAGTGAAACGAGGCCTTTGCTGCTGTTTTGGCACTACTTTATAAACACCTACCTAATTAGATTAAGATGCATTTCATGATTGTGTTCAGTGGCTCATTTTTCAGCAAACGCATCATTTTAGAGATGAAAAAAGTGTGGTCACGATCTGAATGAGCAGGATAATCCTACAAACTACAGATGTTAAAGGAGACACAGCAGCACGAAATTGCTTTTAAATACTGATTTATACTAAACAGAATGTCGCTAAGATTATATGAAAAGTAAATAAAAAATAAAGTAGAAAGCCTCGCGTGCAGTTAGATAAACTATATGAACTGTTAGTGTTTTTGTTGGTTAAAAAGGTTTTTTAATGTTCTAAATTAATTTTCTTAACATAGATTAATAATTATATTATGAAATAGTTATTTAAAAAGGAGAAATGTAGCAAAATAGTGATTTTTTAACCAACCGAAAATCTAAAAACAATCATTAAATAGTTAAAAATGACAGCCAGACGAGGGGCCCGCCTACGGATATGTGAAACAATCATTCTAATAACAGAATAACACCATAACTCTCAGTTACAAACATTATCTAACATATTTTAATTCTTTTTATGCACGTAATTATATTCATATGTGCAGAAAAAACGCTGCTTCCTTCACAAGACAGCTGAACTTGAGACATTTTTTCGACACACCACGAAACAATTTAGTAAAACTACAGCCTGCGATGGAAACCTCACCCTCTGTTGCTCTTGAAACATTAAAGTCCTTCAGTTTCTCCTTCTCCAGCTCGACGTGGTCTTTGAACAGATGCACTGGGCAGTGGTTGCTGTCCGTTATGTCCTGCAGGTTTGTCTCCGGGCTGCCCAGCTCCCTTGCCCTCGTCAAGCCGCTCTCCAAAACTTCCCTGTACGTGATACTCTCTTTGCTGCTCTCCTTGCTTTTCTGATCGAAAGATTTCGACACGAATGCCGTAAGTTCTTCCATGGTCGGCTCTGTGGCTCAGTAGTGGTCCTGTTCGGGGGAAAATCCACCGTGAACTCTCAGTATGCGCCTCGCCGTCTTACTGCTCACGGATACGATCTTTTTAGGAGGCTGGCAAGCAGCGATAGATAGAAGGGGTGGAGAGGAGGTGAGATCACTCCTGCTGTTGTGACTGTGTATTTGAGAGCACACTATTTATACACGGCCACCTCAGCCCAGCCCCCCCCACCACCACCACCACCCACTCTTCCCTCCGATCTCTGTGTCTTGAGCAATTACAGGCCGGCTCTACTTTGCAGAATTCAACTTTCACCAGCTTTTCTTTTCTTTTTTTTTTTCTCCTTCATCCACAAATCAATGATGGAACTGATGGAGGCGGTTAATTGAATTACGGGGTCATTAAAATGCTCACGGTGGCCCACTCCTGCAGGAGGCTGGAGCTATTTATGTCTAATTAATTCAGCAGAAATTTCATTAACGTGATCAGGAGATAGAAATAAATGCGTTAACTGAATTTCCCGTTTGGATTTTTATTTTATTTTGTTTATTAGAGCATTTATTAATTTATTTGGAGTTGACATGTTGAAAGTTTATCTTTAAACACCTAAAACCTACGATGTGTTAAAGAACTGGACTTCCCAAAAGTGGCATTGTTGACCCAAAAAGCACGTGAAGGGGACATTAAGTGATGCCCAAAACTTGGCTTTAAATTAAGAAAATTATACAAAAACGTTTCAGCACAAATACAGCAGCAAATAATAACCATGCCAAACATTTCTGAATATAAAAGTTATTTAATTTTAGCATCGGGAAGACAATATATCACAAAGTCTTTATTTTTAACTGTTCCATCTAAAGAAATGTTTTCACATTCTGGCGTTTGTATTATCCAGACAAATATTTTAAATTAAATGCAGACTAAGTAGCCAAAACTTAACAGAAGCAAATAATTGTAACGTGTTAATATTAATATTCAGCTGATATGAATTGAAGCCCCATTTAAGAATAAATGTATAAATTTCCGCTTATAAACATGGGATAGAAATGAAAAGATACAGCAGTAAAAACTATAAAGAAATAAAAGAATCCTTGTTTCTATTTACAGGATTTTAATGGGAATAAGTGAGCCTATAATGCCTTAACGTGATCTTAGTTGTTCATCAGTCCGGCGCAGCAACACAAAAGGCCGGGAGAGGAGTGGGATCCCCGCGGGTCTGTCGCCCTGAGCGGCCCGCCACTGTGAAAGTCTCATATCTCAGCTCTCTAATGACTCGGTTTGATGTCTCTCCATTTGTCAGTGAGCTCGCTTCACATCACTGCGGCTGACGCACAAGTCGAGGTCTCTCCCCTGTGCCATGAACTGCGCCTTTTGTTGTTAATAGACCTAAATCCTCTTTAAGACGCAAATCTGCGCTCTAGGTCGTGTGCCTCGATATCATACAATAAATGGCGCTTTATAGAGGAGCACGTGCTTGTAAAAGAAATAATCCACAATTAGAGTCTTCTTAGAAAGACAGAGAGGAGATATTTAACTTGTGCGCATTTCTTCTGCACGTGCAGTCTAACTTTATCATATTTAAAAAATATATATTATATTATATATAATAAGAGTATAATGTATAATATATTTATAAAATATATATTATATCTTAGTTTTTATTAGTTTTGGGGGAATTTCAGTGTTATTTAAATATAATTGTATTTGTTGGATTAAAACTTAAAGAAAGCTGATATAAATCATTTTAGTTTAGATGTTCTATCTTGTTTTTTGAGAAAATTTCTTTTCCCGAGTATCCAGAAATGCAACCAACAACATATTCCTCAGTGCAACAGTTCTTGCAGAATAATAAAGGAAAACATATTGCCAGAAGGCCAATAGGCTGTTTAATATGAATGACGAGCACAGTGTCCAATTAAAAACACACACACACACACACAACACACACAACACAGTTCCATGCATCCATATTTCCATATTTTAGCTGTAGCACATTTTATTTTATCATATTTTTATGTTCATTGCAACGCTGCTGCAGTAATCACTGATTCCACAGCAACACTGTCTCTAAATATTCATTGTAGAGAAATTATAATCCCATAGACACGAGGAATGTGTTGTCCAATCAGCATAGCCTAATGGGGGGGAGGGGGATCAGAAGAGATCCAGGAGGGATGCACTGTACGCACCGACGCTGGTGTCGCTGCAATTTAGTGGCCAAAAACTCTTAAAGGGCCCTCAAACATATTTCCACTTTGCCGTTCATTCAGTCGGTGCAGCAACCCTTCCTTTCCTGCTTCACCAGCGGAAACGTGTTTTTTCAATTATTTAGTAACTTAATTATTGCCAATATTGTTTGGTTAATTTTACCAATGTGGCGGTTTGCAAGACAAATCCGGAATACAAGCAGTAAGAAAACACCTCTGGCCTATAAGGAAATTATGCCCAAAACAATTGCAAAATTATTATTATTAGATTGCTTTGTTTTTGTTAAAATTTAATCAAGGTTAGCTTTTATTACCACCTTAACATTATTGATCTAAAATAATTTTTTTAGCATTCAAAGAACAAAAAATACTTTTTTGTGTGAAAATGTCAACTAATTTAACAATTAAACAGCATCATGATCTAAATTCAACTGACAGTTCTTTCAAAACATTGACCATATTCTTTTTCACTTTGTTTAATATGCAAAAACAAGAATCTGAAACACTTCATTTAACCACATTTTTAAAATAAAACCATCCTCACACAACTGCAGAAGGTGTGTTGTCCATGAACTTCCTTCTGTCCCTTTCTAGCTAATGAGAATACTGTAAAATCTGTCAACTTGCTTGTAAAGGCTTTGGAGTGTTAAAGACACCAGGGGACTCAGATGAGTGTGTGCTGTAGGAGAGAAGAAATGGAGGAGGAGGAGGGTAGAGGTCCAGGGAGATAAGTGTTGTAAAGAAATGTGGAACTGGAGGAGGGGATAGACTTTAATAATGAAAAGCAATGAGAAAAATAGGATTGTTTAGCCCTCACTGATTAGATATCAAATTTACACACTTGGATTAGACGTGCACTGCTTCAAAGCTTTGGAGTTTTTCTGTGAAGGTGTGCATCCCTTCAACGAGAATGATGGGAAATATAGAGAGTCAAAGCAGCTGTCAGCTGGACATCGCAATGCTGCTTCAACCTGTTCTGAACTGATCCCTCATAGTGATGACATGGTGAGAATAAATGCAAATCTCCCCACCTGGGGGAGGGAGTGCAAAAATATTTTTCACTGTTTTCCAGTTATGACATAGATTTGAACAAAGTCTTTTTCCAGCTGAATTTAAAACACTTTGCAAAAGATTTCCAGGATAACTGATTATATGACCAAGTCACAGTCAAGTCAATCCTTTTTTTTGTGGCTTTGCATCATTCTTCAGTAGGATCATAATAAAATATTGTCCAAATGTTACATCCCGAGAGAGCAGACTGGTGTTTTCAGAAGGTAACTTAAAAAGCAACCACTGCACCTCTGGTTTCTAATACAATTTCCATGAACATAAATGCTTTCTTAGAGCAGCGCTTATCTCCAAATATCATCAACTTGTTCTACGGGGACAGGGAAATGGCAAAAAGAAGAAGAAGGAGGAGAAAAAAAGCAATAAAGTGGTTTACTTGAATTAGATTCAGCAATGCAGAGATGCTGTACAGATGTGGTCCTGAGCAGAAACAGAAAATTGGATTCTTCCCCTGGTACGAAAAATTCAAACCTTTCCCATGAGGATGGACTAGATTTGAACTGGTAGTTGTGTTAATGACAGTGATTGTGTGTGTGTTTATTAGAGTCCTCTGGCTTGTCTGCGGGTACAGGGAACTCGTGGTTGCTACATTGTCTGGTGCCTTCATTTAGGTCCTTTTGCAGAGCTGCGACAGTCCACAGAGACTACAGGCTGTTCTGTGTTCAAAAGCCTTTTCTGCCATCTAAATGAGGCTTTCGGGGCAAAAAAAGGAGGGGAAAGAAATTCAACATGAAAATACCACAATATGCTGAGCATTAGCTCACATTCAACTGTGATGTTTGGGGAATATGTTGGTTCTCCTTTTTCAGATTGTTATTTTTCCATGTGTATTCTCTAACTGCTACCTACCCACAGGGCATCGGGCCTCTAGTTTAGGAAAGAGGAGGCATGAAATTGACATTATACCCTTAAACACTGCAGATTTGAAAGGAAAACACAGTAATCTACTGACAATGCTTGAAAACCAAACACATACATACTTGTCTCTCTGTTTTTCTTGCTCCAATAAGCTAGTTTGTTCTTAAGTCTATTAGCTGATTGTTTATATTTGCCTAAAAATATTTCTTTTATTTATAACTGGATATTCTCCACAAGTCCGTTTACATATGGTCAGTCTCAAGAGAAATTCAACAATTTTTACAAATCAATAGCATTGAAATAATTCATGAGTGATCACATGGTGTTTTAGCTCCTTATTTGCAGTAGAAAACCATGTTTTGTTTGACTCCCAGAGGGCAACATGAAAGACCCGAGGAGAGGTGGGGAGAATTGGGAATGGAACTGGAGAGAGTGCATGAGGATAATAGGAGGACATTGATCATTTGGTGCACAAGAAGAAACTGAACCTGTGAGTCAAGACTAACAAGATGTATCATTTATACATTATTCAAACATGTCTGGCTTTTTCCGTGTACAATTTTGTTACATCAGGTTTGCATCACCATCTCTGGAAGGGGACACAGCTCAGTGACCTGAGACAATGCGAATCCCACTTTTGTACATTCCTAATCTTTATTGCTCCTCCACCAGCAAAGAAGAAAAGAAAGAAACATTAGACTGCCAGCCTGCTGCAACAGTCAGTTTGCCCTTCATTTCAGTAAGATCTTTCTCTGCTGTCCATTTGAAATTACTATCATGGGAGCAAATAAATCCCAATTTGGACGGCGTTAGTCAGTCGCAGCTTGTAATAAAAATTAATTTTGCAAATGTGGAGATGGATCAAGTTCTCTCTTGGCAGGAAAACCATCCCACAGACATGTTAACAACGTCTTCGGAGACCAGTGAGGCCCATTTACAATAAGTGTCTGCTTTAAGTCACTTGCTTTGTGTGTGTATATGTGCGTGTCTCACCATAGCAGGCTATAAGGGGTCCCTCTGGTGTCAGCCTGAGAGTAGCCATTTGAGGCAGGCTGCCTTTAATGGAGTGATGCTACACTTTCTCAATCATACAATTAAAGGCCAGTCTGGAGAACGAGAGACTTTTGCACTCAGTGCAGGGAGGAAAAAGAGAAGGGGAGAGACAAATAGCATCTTTTACACACATTGATTTATGTTGTGGTGTTGAGGAAAGAAGAGTCCTTGATAGACGACTTCATTAGAATTAATTAACAGAACTGAAGAGCCGACACAGACAGAAGAGAAAGAGAAGAGACTGAGGGGTAGACAGTGGATTTTAGGGGAGATTAAGAGATAAGGAGAAAAAAAAAACAACAAGGAAAACACAGAAAAGAGGCCTAACCAGGAAAACAGGGTTGATGCAGAGGGAGAAAGGATAAATGGGGAACAGATGTCAGAGATTAGGATGAGAAAAGTGACACATGATGAAAAAGCTTGTTTTTATGTGTTTAAAGGTTAGTGTTTGATCAGACAGGGTGCCTTTAGTAGCTGCCACTATAAAGACAGCAACTGGCCCGAAAATTGTTCGGCTTCACATGTTCATACTCATTGCTTCCTTTTTGACATACACTTGTGTACTCACGCACAAAAACATAAATCCCCAGTTAACCACCCAGCAGTATTACTGCCTTCATAACACCAAGTGGCCCATTTAAGAGAGGGGGCACGAGTGTGTTCAGTGCTAGATCCAGCGTGCGCCGCAGGCTGTCTGTTGGCTGAAGGCAGGCTTTGATGGGCCAAATCACTGCCTCTTTTCTATCAGACGTGTCTATCATCTCATCTCTTTGAATCTCTCATCTGCCTTCCAAAGAGACAGAGGCCAGAACTGCATCAACTACAAACAAACTGCTTTTTGTAGATCTCAAACATTGTTTGACATGTTCAGATGACATTTAGACATTGAGTGCAGCTAAGACTGGCATGTAGTATTTTTGACTTCTCATGGTGTGCGTCGGATTTGACATTTTGGACATCTGCTTTTACAGACAGACGAGCACTGTCACTGTTTCATAGTTAGGAAGTGGGAATTTTTAGCACTGGTGTAAGTAGAGCAGTCTAAGACAAATACAATGCAGGTGGGTACAGGTGGACAAAGAGGACGAAGGTAGAAAAAAGAAGAAAACAGTCAAAATGTCCCATATAAATATAAAATATCACACACACACATATATATATATATAT
>JBAMHX010000014.1:7883075-7901102 GCA_037177515.1 Pseudomugil tenellus | reverse complement strand
TATATGTAAACATATTATATAAATCACTAGTACAATAGTTCATATTCGTATGATACAGTTCAATTTGTATTGATTGAATAAATCATCTTAGATTTCATTCTGGTAGTAAAATGATATATATCTCCTCTCTGTGCAGTCATTATAAGCTGGCAGTTAAAAGCTCGGTGAGCTGCTGTAGTCAGGGAGCACCTGTCACTTCTCATCCATCCATCTTGGTCTGCTGCAACTCAGAGCTGATGGAAGGAAGAAGACCCTCAGAAAACCTCTGCGGCCTCACCAGCTGAGAGCAATAAATAATCCAATTCATCTCTCAATTCATTAGGAACACCTAATACAGAGGTGCAAGCAGCACTGATGCACAATTCTGAAAAGTATCAAATCAAATCTAAAACATTTGATTTGGATCTTTTTATCATGCCATCACATCTTCTTGTCCATTCTCCCAATCACCTCATCTATCTGCTGCTTGTCATAAATGCAGGCAGCAGACCTGCGGTCAGATGACATGATTAGGTAACCAGTAGGTATTAATATGTGTTAATAACCCCCACGCTGAAAGAGGATTCCTATCACGATATAAAGGAGATAACACAGCAGAGGAGCACAAAGCAAATGGCCCCAAGCCTCCAGCTATGCTTTCCTCCAAAGTTGTTTTCCAGGAAAATTAGGCAATTGACTAATGGCGTAAATGCTGTGTTAATTACCAGCACCAGTACCCCAAACAGTCGTCTCTGCCTGTAACTAATAAGAAATCAATTAGCTAATGAATTGGTCATTAAGTGAAAAGCTAATCTTGGCCGAGGTATTTTTTAATGATTATTTTTTGCCTATGATCCTGGCTAATTGCCGTTGTCATACGGCGCTCTCAGCTTTCAGCATGCCTAATGAAGCTTCATTAGATCATAACTGGCACTCTTGGAAGATTCCCGAGCAAACCTGCTTCCCAATTATTTTTAATTGCCAGACATTCTGCACAAACAAGTGCTGCTGCACCTTGTGCAACAAGGAGAGCTCAGGCTGGCTGCGCTGCGTTTCCTTCATGACTTCATTTGAGGCGATTAGAGCGTGGGGCAGGGTCGCCGCCAAGCTGCTGTTTTCTGTTGCACATTTAAACAGCCCATCAGCTCAAACTGCTGGGCTCATCACTCCGCTTCCTTCCTCGGTTTGACTTGGACTGTGGAGAAAAGCTGCTGATTCCAGTGTAGCTGGACTGGCTCGGTGTCAACCATGTGTGCATGGCGGCAATGATGATACACGCAGAGATTTGTGCAAATTTATGTACCTGCCATCATACCGCCATCATACCTGTACACATGTGTTAGAAACAAAGGAAGGAGAGCATCTCTCACTCGCATGAATAATTGAGAAAAGACAAAAGAGCCATTTTTTCCCCTCTTCCCATCTTTGGTGTGGGTAGTAAACCCAATCATTGTGTACTTTTCTGTAATACGACGGATCATTCTCTCCAAAGTGCTCACACAACACATGTTTCCAATATGACCCTGGACAAGTATCTCTACACCCCGAGGAGGTTTGTAGTGCAAACAGAAACTGCTGATTGTCTGTCAATCTCCATCTTCCAGAAGCTTTGAGACACTTTATCCGGAATTTGCGTTTCCCTGCCGACATCAGGTCCTTTCCTCATGCAGCAAACACAAACAATTCCACTTCAATTGCACCGGACTGAAATTGCTTTGCTTTGTAACAACGACAGAAGAAACAAGTCCTAAATGAAGCTTAGATGTAGTTCAGTCAGGCAGGGAGCTGCAGAATGTTATTCCCACCAACACTTGTGGGGACTTTGTAATGTAGATTCTACATTAATACAGCTGTCAAGCAGATGAATATCCATGCAATCACAATAACAGTTAGCTGCCAAAACATTGTGCCTTTGAGACACCAGCCAATCTTTCTTTATTCCAGGGGCTTGATTTTGTGGCCAAGGCCGTGCATTGCAATGATGCCAAGCACCTCTCCCCCCAGGTGCGTCTATGTGTGTAAGTCTGCTTGTGTGTAACACACTGAGGAGAGGGCTGGGTCTACTTCACTGGATCGCTGAAGTTTGATAGTGGATGAATGGCACTCCAGATGTCTATCAATATTTAGCAGTAAACATCCCAGGTAGGCGGGGAGGCGTTGCAGCTGAGAACATGAGGTGGTGCAGATATGAACTGCGGGCTTAACTGGTTAAAATGGAAGGTAAAAGTACTCTGGAGCTGACAGTGCCAGCTATAGTTGTGATTCCTCATTTTTATTTAAATGTGTCCTACTGGAGAAGTATTGCAGCATTCATATTTTAGAATATAACCTCAACTCTTCATCTGGGTTTTGTCCCCTGTTGTGTTTCCTAATAAATTAAATTCTTATTTTTTGCCTCGGGACAACAGGAAAATGGAGAAAAAAATGATTATTTTCTGGGTATTTTGAACAGAAACATGAACAAGGTTACAAAACACAAGGTGAACCGAGAGTGAAACACCCTGTTGTTGAATTGTGCTGTACAAATTAACTTGCCTTGCCGCGCCGCCTGAATTTATTTTTAATTATGAAAAAAAAACTTGTGATTTTGCTTTCAAGTAGATGCTAAATTAACTTGAGAAAGTTAATTTGACTGTAGCAAATAAAATAGATATAATTTTAGGTATAATGCAAAATAGCAACAACAGGCATCAATAATAAAAAATTTAAAGAAAATGATGAAAAAGCACCTGTTCACCATCTCAAGTATGAATAGTCTTATTTATGCAACAAAAATATTTTCAGTATTTTCAACTCTCATGGCTGTCAAACTATCGTAAACTACTACAACGAAATATAAAAAACATATTATAAACACAAAACACACACAAAATAAATGAATACATAACTTTAGAAAACACAAATGTTTGCAGTTACATCCATAAATATCACAAACAGACTAAAAATGTCCACAAAGTGCTTTTGTATTCACCTGGTTCAGGAGTGTTTTCCTCATCACTGTCCCTCACCTTCACTGAAACATCTTTACTGTCCACGGATGGGACCCTGGGCCGAGGTGCACCTGCTGGCTTTTTAAAGAATCATGCTGCGTTCATTTTTAGATCCACAAATATACAATAATGGACAGATATTATGTTTATATCCCAGTAAATTATTTGTTATGAATATAGACAAGAGGTAGAATAGCAGTTTAGACAGCCAATATGAAAATCTGGCTGGTAGTAATGTTATAAAAGTTTTGCCCTATAGCGGGCTGATCAGGGAAAAGTCAAGTCAAGATTCAATGCAATCTTGCTGGTTCTTTATTTAAGGCTATTTTTTAATTGGCCGATCTCTGTGAAGCGCCTTGAGACAAATAAAGTTGAATTGAATTAAATTAATAGAGTTCCCTCACATTTCTAAATAAATGCAACATGTTTTTGATCTCCTGTATGAACGTTACGGACACCAAAAGTGTCCTGCTTGATTAAAAGACCATGGTAAAGGTATTGTCCACCTGTAGCCGGCACATTTTTAATAGCATCAATAGCATCGTTGTAAGGAGAAGCAGCAGGAGTGGTGGGAGAGAGATGCGAGCGTCTTTACAGACCTGGAGTTTATAAATAATTTTCCAATCACAAGTAGAACCTTCATGTACATTGCTGAGCGCCTCTTTGAAACACCGTATCAATGAAATGCGGGGATTATAGGGATCATAAATCCCAAGTACAGAACTCTTCTGGCATCACTTCACCTTCCAGATGTTCAACAAAATGAGATATTTCTTCGCATGAACTTGTTCCAGCTACTTCAGATATACTTTGCAAGTGTTTG
This sequence comes from Pseudomugil tenellus, assembly GCA_037177515.1. Lineage (NCBI taxonomy): Eukaryota > Metazoa > Chordata > Actinopteri > Atheriniformes > Pseudomugilidae > Pseudomugil > Pseudomugil tenellus. The sequence continues at coordinate 7,897,310 of JBAMHX010000014.1, read as the reverse complement.
ATACCGGATCCATACTTGCTGTGTGTGTGTTTATGCCAGATTCATAGTAACTTGCGATAGTTAGCACTCAATGGTTGCCGTCCAACATGGTGGCGTAAACACTACACTACACATACATACACAAACTTGTCATATGAGTCATTAATAATAGAAAAAATAGAAAAATAAGATATATCTTGTCATGATAAACTTGATGTACATTTTACAGTAACAAAATAGTAACAACATACACAGCAAACTATGACATACACACTCATTTACGACCCCATAAGACAATGTAAAATAGGAAGGTATGCTGAGAACATGTAGTGATCTGCGGTTAGCAAGCAGACTGCTGTTCCAGGAGGCGGAGCTGCAGTAACTCAAAGACTTGGATCTAATTCGCGGAACAACTGAAAGGTATTCATCTGATGACCTGAGAGAGCGGATCAGGTCATGGACAGTAAGCGAGTCAGAGATGTGCTGAGGGACTAAACCATTAGGTGCTTTGTAGACTTCATGGAGGTGATTCTGTGTTGAACTGGGAAAAATAAAGTGACTTCAGAACTGGAGTAACATGTTAAAAATGTCAGTGTCGGGTCTGTTGAGTTAAAGTCATCTGACTTATTGTTTAGTACAACCTACTTTACAAGAATGCAGCAAACAATTTCTAAGATTTATTTATTTTCTGGTTGAATTTTTTTTAAAGGGTGAAATTGTTGATAATACAAATATAAAAACAGAACTCAGTGTCTAAAACAATACTGAGGTTGGTGTGTGGTTTCCTGAGGCATTTTTAGAAACAATGATGACAAGTATGAACAGATTTTCTGCCTTTATTTGAGCAAACATGTATTACAACTCTTTCCTGTGTTAACATACATACCAACCATACTTAGAGTCATTGTGAATTGTTCAGACATCTGGCTGCTTTGGATGAGGGACATTATCACCATCTAAGCCACCACATAGCTGGGTGTTTGTTAGGATTTTAGACAGACAGGAAAGTGTGTAAACAAACTGAGCTGCCATTTAAATTACCACCATAACAACCTTTCCACAGTCGAAGCAATATCCCATTCTGAGGAGGTTATGGATCAGTTCTTAAAGCAAACATTGTCCAATGTGTTCAAGTGATAACTTACAAACAAAATCAATGATGACAAGACCAATGAGACAAATTTAGCAGCAGGTCCAAGCAGTTTTCTATTGGAGACATTTCCCTGTTGAAATATGTTTATCATATTTCTGATTGTCTGATAACTTTTGTTGGATACATTATCAAACATGCTGTGCTATGCAGTGAAATGATCATGTAATGCTTCAACTAGGTCACTTTTTATTGCAGTTGTCATGCAGCAAAAATGTCATTAAACCAGCCAAGTGTAGTAAATAATGAATTATAGCTGCGAGCGGTGATGAGGGGCAAGCAGTTCAGCAATGCACAGTCGTCATGGTAACTTGATCTGATAATATTAAAAGTATGGTTGTAAGCATTGATAGGGCTTATTTTAGTCAACCTCAGGTGGGGGAGTGTGTATATAAAGTCAAAACATTAAGTGAGTTGTGGTTTACTCCAACGAACAAGTTACTTTAAAATCTGAAATTCATGTATTTGGTTACGTTGGGATTACACTGGAGATCAGTGGTAGTTTAGGGGAAGATTTGTACAATTTCTAAACCTTCCTGTGGTATAAGATAGGTTAGGAGGAATTGACAATGGCCATGCCAAACATAGAATGGGTACATAAAAAAAAAATCTACTCATTTATTTATTGGGTTATTTTTTATTTATTTATTTATTTGCCTCTTTTAACCCTTAGGAACAAATTAGCCAATAAAATGAAAAGTGGAAAGAACATCTCAAGAGGATCTCAAGTCAAAGTAGCATCAAATTTGGTTTTGATAGATGAAAATAATTGCTGATAATTTACCCTTACTTTTCTTTCTGCCAGTCTAAATATCAGACTTTGGCTGTGATACATCAAACTCTTTTCATAAAGGAAGATTCATGTGACAACTTTCAAGATAGTTGGTCAGAAGACAATCTAGTTCCAAATTGGTGAGGCTTGGCAAAAAAAAAAATTACTGGGCCAACCAAATAAAACAAATATTGTGAATATTTATTTCATTTTACTCCTTTAACTTAATCCAAAAGAATCTGGTTGTGTTTCATTTAGCATATGGTTCAAGACCTGTAAAGGTAAATGTAGCAGTCCAAAGAACAAATATAAGGCAAACAAACATGGTGCTTAATTAAATCAGTTCGAAATTCATCAAAAGACTATTTTCCCCCGTGGTAAACACACATGAGCAACATCTACCTCGCGTAGAGGCATCTGCACTACCAAAGGCTGCTGCATCTGAACTGCAGTCGAAGAACCCTCATTGTTCATAAAAGCTGCTTGAAAGGAGTAAAAAAATATGAAGAACTAAGTGTTTATGCAATGCACTTTGAGAGAATGCCAGCCATGCCATGTACTTCTAACCATTCTGTTTTTTCGCAATTTAAAATTACACAGTGATAATCATGACTTCATCTTCGGCCTTCTCTTTAGGTGAAAATGTGGCTAAAAACATCTCATGGAACTTGGAAGCATCTATTTAACAAAAAAAGAGAAAATATATATTTATTCAGTTTATATTCAAAATTATTTTTGATAAAATGTTTATCTACTTAACATGAAAATACTTTTGCATGTTATCCTTACAGACATCATACAAAGACTATCGGAAAGTGGTTGAATGGAGGAGGAGCCCCCACTGTCAGCATCATGGTGTCATTTTTCCCTTTACATATAGTTGCTCTCTCAACCCCTAAAGGGAACACAACGAATCCTGCCTGCATGTACACAACATGAACAGTCTGAAGATTAGGGATAGGCAAGTCTGATCCTCGAGTTCTACAATCCCGAGTTTCCCTGCTTCAACAAACCTTACACACATCAGTTTTGTAATTAGAAGACTTGTGCAGATCTTAGTGTCAAGCTCGACTCATGTTGGCTAATTACCCATCGATTTGCATCAGCTGTGATGCAGCATGGAAACTCACAACACTTGCGGGACGATGGAGGACTGGAGTTGTTTACACCTGCTGTAGATATTTCTGCTTAGATATTTTTCAATATATTTTAGACCGTTTTTTCAAACTTCTACAACACTTTACCAGTATTTTGTTACTTCCATATTCTAAGCAACTTCAACTGTTTTTAATAAATGATTATTTAATAACATACAACATCACTGTTATTTAATGGATGCCTTTCTCAGGTTGTTTTGATCAAATGTCAAAACATAATAAACTCGATCAGTTCTTGGATCAGTGTAAGCATTCACTTCAAGTTAGAAATTAAAGCCATTTTGGTGTAAAAAAAGACATTATTAAGTACTTGCAAGTTACAAACAATTTGACACACGTATCTTCCCTCAGAGATACCAGTTTGATTTCTGTTAAGGCAATTAGATTATTGCATGAGTCAATAATTTGGCAATGGTGTCATTTTTGGAAGAGAAGCTTGCAGATCATTTCCATTGCAAGGTAGTATTTTTCAGTATATCACCCCAGTCAAATAAACCTGGTTGATATATAGAAAAAAAATTCTATTTCCTCTATTTTAGATTGGAATATTTTACAGGTTAAATGAGTAAATGAGTCTCACCTGACTCCCACCCTGAACCCACACACGGAGACAGACACACACAGACACTCAAATCACATTACAACACATCTAATTGAAGTTTATGATGCAGTGGAGAGCATATGCTCATTGAGTCAATTGAATCATTAGAAAAGCACACAGTAGGCTGAAGACCTGCCAGGACTGCAGCTGAGGAAAATATGTGAAGGCCTGGATTCCCTGCCTAAGACTGTTACAGAGATGAAACATGCAGGCACGTCAACACAGACACTAAAACGCACCTTTCACATGCGGTGTGACATTCTTTCGTGATGCAAATCCAGGATTACATTGTGTGGTTGTGGCTAGCTCTGAACCTTGATATCTCCCCCCCACCTCACTCTCTCCCTCCTTTTTCCTGAAAGCTGGCTGAGCGCCGACATCCACACATGTCCACATCCTCTGTCTAACATCGGGCCCTGTGGTGAGATGCTCCTTGACCAGCCTTGATCCACAGAGGAGCGAGTAAGTGGAAGGGAAGTAAGATAGACAGGAGCAAAGACAGCCCATCAGAGTTAAAGGCAAACAGACATTAGGCTTTCCAGAGCTGCAGTTGCTCTCTGACTCTCCTCTGCTACACACTTTATAAAATTTACATGACGCATCAGAAAGGCCACAAGAGCCTCTTTGATTGTGGAACTATGTCTGAAAAATACATCAGTCACCATCTTTTCCTGCGAAGAGGCTGGGAGACAGAATGAAAGTACACTTGGCGTGTTCACACAGCCTTTCACGCGCTCATTTTACAAATAACATGGCACACTCAAAAGCAGAAGACAGAGAAAGAGTCGTAGAATTTACTCACTTGCAGCTTCACCCTGTGCGCCTGGGAAACAGTGGGATGCAGCTCCTCTGTGTCATCTCTAATTGCTGTGATCTAAATGTATAAGAATTGATGGTGCCTTCCACCAAATGCTGTTATGGGGGACCTGCTTGGGTTATTTAATGAAACTAGTGTCACAGTGGATCTGTGTCCTTGCTTTTGGAAACGGTGGCAGGTGTTGGTGGCAGATTTCTCTCAAACAGGGCTTCTGAATTAACAAATCAAATTAACATAACACTGGCGTCAGATCTGGGGGCCTGCTTCTCTGGCACGGCTGTTCCTGTAGTTTGCCCATGTGGACGCTCCCCTCTTGTGTCCAGATGTCCCCACAGTGCCAGATTCCTCTGCCCAGAAACGTCTGAACGAGGCCCAGACTGGAAACAAAACATGGGCAAGGACGGAGCATTTTGTCTTACCACTTCAGCTCAAGTTTTTCTGTGTTCTGCAGCAAATCCTGTTAGAACACCCTTTCCTTGTTGAGATTTCCCATGTGGTTTTTCTGAATGAGCGCTTTTCAAACCACTGCATAGCATATTGTGTTTTAGGTGGTAGTTCACAAAAACTAACCTTGGCATTATTACATTTAGTCATCGTGCCTGAAAAAAAATTTTTAGCCAACATTAACATAGAACCTAATCATCTTTTGTCACTGTTTTTGCAAATGTGGTGCCACCATGAAGTAGTGGTTGTGCTTTCTCAGCTACATTTTATGCTCATTCATCAACAACTTCTACAATTTATTTTAGGAAACAACAAAAAAAGACATGAATGCAAAAAAGTCTGTCTGATTGAGCTCATCTTTAAAGACAAAAAACATGAAAACATAACTCTTTCTGCCAGCTTTGCAATGCAACTAATAAATTATTTTTTCCATAAAGATATAAATCATCAACAAAATGTAGTGCTTAAAACATGTGCCTTTTTTGTTCCCACACATCTACCCAAAAATACAACCACTTCAAAACTGTACAAAAACCACAAAACCGCTTCATACTGGTCAGAGTCACAGTGACACAGGAGCCTAGCTGTGATCAGCTGAAGGCCCGTGTGCCTCCTAGACAGGTTGAAAGTGCATCACCGTTTCTATCCGGGTTCCTATTTTGCAGTTTTACTGCAACCACTTTTAAAAATAAAGATGTCTGCAGTGCAACTAAACAAGTTGGATTACAATAAAACGGATTGATAAAGAAAATTGGGACTGAAATAGGTAAGAAATGAATGAACAACTGTACAATTATATAAAGCACACATGTCAAACTTAGGCCTTCGGGCCAAATTTGGCCTGTGGTATAATTATATTTGGCCCATGAGATCATATCAAATATGTATTAGAGCTTGTCCGCTGAACACCGCACCAGTATAAATGATGTGCAGTCATGTGATCGCCACTATTTACACCGCCATGTTGGACAGCAAGCATCCAGTGATGACCACTATAAGCTGAGCATGCACACACGATCTAAACCATAAATCTGGGATAAACACACACAAAGCTAGTATGGATCCGGTATCAAACACTCGCAAAATATATATAAGCGCCACATAAAACAAAAACAGTGCATCTGCTCTATAAAACTGCTTTCATTGTTTTTAACCAAACAGAAGCATACTATATAGTTTATATATAGAATGATATCCGATTTTGAAGAGATATTAGTAATGTTTGTTGGATCTAAGCCCAGTTTTAGCACATTAGCTTTGATGGATTAAGCTAAACATATCCTGGATTAGAGTGACATGGAAAAAATAATCCACATGGACCTGATTAAAACAGAAATCCTGAACTCTAATTCTCTGGGGCTACTGTTCGACATATTTAACATGCATCCCAGCTCCAACACACTCAGATCAATGGGTCTATTTTATTTTAATCAGTTGTGCTGGAGCAAGAAACATGTAAAACCTGCTGGACAGTGACCTTCAAGGATCTGAGTTTGAGATTCCTGGACTAGAACGAGCAGAAGCAACAGAGCAGAAGTGCTCTTTATCAAGAACCACTCCTTCATTTGCTTACTTCTCTATGTGACCTATCTCAGTTTACTGCTAATTACTAACTGAACTACACAGTTCGGTTAGTAATGAGCAGTAAACTGAGATTTTAAGGCACTAATCATCAACACTTTTCATCATTATTCACATGTTTGAAGACTCATCTTAATGGATACATTTACACACTTACAACTTAAGACTCAAATGAGGTGGAGTTAAAGGAGGGATTCTGAATCCTGCTTTGGTCTTTTCTGTGATGTTACACAATGACACCTTTGAATGAATTTTACAAAGTAACAGCACAAACATGTAACTAAGAAAAATTTATCCAAAAGAATTTATTTTTATAATATGTTTTGTCAGGTTTTATCCAACTGGAGGAGAAAGTAAAGTAAGTTTCATGAAATTGAAGAAATTGATTGATTGTTGACTACAAACTGAATTGCGTTCATTATCCTATTCGTTTAAAGCTCCAAAACATGTTTTCTGAGAAAACAAATTAGAAATTTATAACAAGCAAAACAAAAACGATGACCTGTAACAGGCGACGAGTAGCCCATAACACAACATATGTTACAATGCATATTTTTTTTCACAAGGAAATGCCAATCAGCACGTTTTCCATAATAACTGCATCAGTATCCACAGTAACCCTAGCAATGTTCATCAACGTGCTCATTTGCATGCACTTTCAGCATGCATTCAGGACTTTATAATATTTCAGGAGTTACTTATATGTTTTCTACCTAACATCTTAATCCGCATGAGCTGAACTGAACTGAATGGTAAGTTGGATGGATGTGCATACACTGTTTGCAGAAATACTAAAGCTGAACGAAAAAATGAAAACATCTAAACTGACTGTAAACTGTCTGCCAGAGCCATTTATAGGCCCTCTATCCATTGACTTGATGTTGTGGATGTGCTGGCAGCACAAACAGAGGCAGCCCAGAGACTGTCTCCTAGTGTTAAAAACAGTTAGATGCATTTAGATGTTATTAAACAGAATATTAATGGATCTGGAATGAAACTACTGAGCAACATTTAGACCTCAAAGTGAGCTGATATCCACCTATAAATGCCATTACCTCCATTTAACTTTCCTTTTATTCACAGGTTGACAGTAGTAAACAAAAAGCAAAGACTTTAAAATGAAGGATTCTTTCTCCATGTAGGCTTTACAGAGCAGCGGTTTTACAGTGTGAGCCGGCAGCCACTGCTTTTCCTTAAAAAAAAAAAAAAGATCCAAAATGATGGCACACATCAAAATAGCTCAGCGTTACACACACCATCACAAAATGAAGCTGGACAACGCAGCACAAGTCATTTAAATGACAGGAGTTCTGATAGCATATGGAAAGAGGAACTTTTCATTTATAATTATTTGTTTCAGCCTTCTGCGCTTCGTGTCTCGGCAGCGTGTGGATAAACAGCAACGGCTTGGAGAGTTATTCTAATGGACGTGTGCAGTGACAGCCGATGGCTCAGTCAATCATAAACACCTCTTATCTCATAATCACAAGCCAGAAGCAGGCCAGGGATGCCTGCTGGATACACCAGAGAGCAACACTGACAAGTATAATGATCAACAGTGCAGAAACACACACATGCAAGCTCACATCCACAACCCTGACAGAAGATTCAAATTTTGCAGCTGTGTATGCTTTGAAATGTGAAAGCAAGTAAATTGAGCAGATTGCCTGAGTTTAATGACAAAAGAAAAGCCTAAATAAGGGGCAAAATGAAAGTTTGCAGATATCTTTCAGAGGAGAAGTACCAGAATTTGTCTGCGCTCTCCCAAACTGCCCATTGTGGGGGAAAACGTAGCAGCAGCCACCGTTCCTCCCTCAGCTCCATCTATTTCCATAAGTGCTGCTGGCTGTCTTACCTACATCAGGAATACTGGGAGGCTAAATACCCTGGCATATCATTTCCCTCCTCACTCTCACCGATTCTCAACCAAAAGTTCATTACCATGCAGTCTGCCTCGGAGAAAGAGAAGGAGAAAAGGATGAAGAGTACAGAGCTGAGATCATTGACAGCTTGATGTGACGAAGGTCAATTGAAATAACAGGTTTTGTGTGTTTATATTCTAAATGGGCCACTTGTGTCGGCTGTTCTTGGCTTTCTGCAGAAGGAGAAACTGGGGAGCTCTGTGGCTACAGGGCCAACACACACACATTTATATTCACACACACACACACTCATTCACTGTAATGAGCAGGTTATGCTCAGGCACAGGCTGCTAAAATCTGTAATTATAATCAACCTCTCTCCCTCATCTCCTTCTCTTTTCCTCTCTCCTTCTCTTTTTCTGTCTACATCAGTGAGCGGGCATCAGGGATTCCTTCACTAAGCACCGGAGGTAATGGGTTTATTGATTAACATGCAGAGATGAAGCAGCTCTCTCAAATTAATGTTGTTTTACATTATTGGATGGGCTCGGGGCACTTCAGAGCGCTACAAGATCATTACCTCACCGCAGTCCCAAAACTCAAATATACATCGAAACTATTATTTAATATTAAGTGGGGAAACAGTAAAACAGTGCAACTTGGATTTCCCAGCTTGCGATGTTCACAAATAGTTTCCGGTAAAACATATTCAGCGGCAAGTTTTGATGAATGCCACTCTTTTTTTAATGTGTTTGGTTTTCTATGCAGGCTGGGTGCATGCTCTGTCAGACAACTTGACAGCTCTGCATCTGGTAAACCATCTGGATGAGGAGGATAACATATGACCAACATAACCGTTAGTGTGTGACCCCACTCTTCAACACGTCTCAGAGTAAAATGAAAACAAAAGTTGTATGAATCAGATTCCTTTTACCACCATATGATAAGCAGACTAATTATTAGAATGGATACAAGACATTTATTTTCACATTTCCTGCAGAGTAAAAAGTATAAATATTTTTGCAGCACCTTAAGATGAAGCATCTTTTGTGTATCTGAGTTAAAGCTAACTCCCAGGTACTCTTAACTGATGCTTTACTAATATTATTTTATTTTGCATCTAAAGAGCTTTCAACTATTTGGACTGACAGGTGTGACCTCAAGGCTGCTGATTCTAAGCTAGTAGTGTAAATGTACCTGGGGTGTAGTGAAGCAAAACTTACCAAGTAATCGTACTGCCAAAGTAAGAGCTGACCTTTGGCAAAAACCTTGGCTCCTAGCACCACTGCTGACCAGTTAGTGTGGTTTAAGATATGAATGTATAAAAACTGTGAAAAAGTTTTTTACAGTCTGTTTATGTTAAATTCTTCAATAAGACATTTTCTCAGTGTCATGGTTTGGTGTTTTTGTGTAGTCCTTACTCCTTGTTTCCTATTTTATTAAGTTTTCTGCTTAGCTTTGTTTCCTGTTTATTAGTTCAGCTGTTTTCAGGTAGCTTGTCCATTGCATTAGTGTCTTATTGCGTTTTCTGTTTATTTATACTTCATGGTTTTCCATTTCAGTTGTCAGTTCATTCCTCAGTTGTCTAGTCATGTTTGGTTGAGTTGATGTGCTGTTGAGTCTACGTTAAACATCCTTGTTCTGCATCTGGCTGCCTCTGTGTTAGCATTTTGGGTCTTTATCTCCACCAAATCAATGAACACCCAAAGCAGTGAGTACACATGTACGTACTAATTCAATGAGACTGCAGGTGGTCTCTTCTAGAAAATTGACAAGTGTGAAAGTAACGTCCATATTAATTCCAGGATGCACTGTTTTATCATTTTAACTGTGTTAACGTCTTGAAGTCTACTAAGTCGCCCACGACTAAGCAGACTTTGCGTTCTTTTAACAGCTATATATTTGGAACGGTTTAAAATAATTACTTACTTTATTGTGTTGAAAAGACAAGATTTTGTTCTTCTAACCTGAAACAGTGTCATCTGATTGGCAAAGTCCAATTGGACTCCTTTATATCATCATGCGGTTTTATAAAAGATCTAAATGGAATAAGATGTCTCACTCCTCACTGTTTTGTGTCTAGAAAGATGTTTGGGCTTATTTTGGTCTTACTTTGGGCAGGAGAGATCAGTCACACACCATCTTTGGCAAAGTCAATAGAAATGGCCTATAGGTGGCATCAACTGCAATAACACAAGTGGTTGTTTTTGCAGTTTTTGTACATATATATAATAGTTAGACCCTTTATATTTTACCCAATTATCCCAAAGACATTTGAAAACATTTTCAAAATGTCCAAAAACTTGTTTATGACAGTTTGCTGTTTTCTTTCAATGTATCGATGTGAAATCTCTTTTTTCTATTTTATTCTATTTCTTATGGCCTATGTTTTCTTTCTCTTTATGCGACTATAGATATTTTTTTTAATTTAACCTAATTATAACGTGGACATTCTGAAAGCTCAGTTTGTTCTGAAAAAAAAAAGATGTTAAACACAAGATAGTGAGTAACAAGATGACTATTTTATGAGCTATAATACACAAACAATACCAGGTGAGGATTACCCCCAAAATCCCTTTACAGTTTATTGGCAAATATGCATATACCACCAATGGATTTTACACGAAATGCTAAGTTATCATGCAGGAAAGGATCAAAAAAACTCACTGATCAGATGGACTAAACTTCTAGGATGTCCACAAAATACTTTAAAATCTATAGTACTATTTACTGCAAGGAGACACAATTCTGTAAATAACTACAGCAGGTCTTTACATGTTCCTTAAAAAGCTCTTCACTCAGAATATGACTTTACATGAGAAATGAACAAGGGATTTTTAGTAAGTGATGCCTATAAGGCATCCCACAGAAGTAAATTGTATTGTTCCATGTCAGTAGTATTTCACTGAAATGCTTTTCACACCTGCGAACATGTTGAATGAGGGATAGCTAACGTAGGATGGAACAGCTGCTATATGATTACAGATTCACCTTATTCTTTACAAACTATTACTGTACAGTGTTTACTTTAGATGTGTTTTTTGCTTGCAAAGCACTCTGTGCAGCATGATCTGTGGAAATAAACTTGACCTTGACAACAAATAAACATTTCACAGGGAAAAACTGCTTGATCTGATTCCGATATGTAACTGAGAAGCCAGTTGTTTTCACAACTGAATGTACATGTGTACATGGATCCTAAGATGCATATAATTATGTTTCGAGCAATGACAAGGGTTGGAGTTTTACATTTTGAGATTCAGACAGACTGCAGTCTTTTGCTGGATGTGGTTCTCGTGGAACGACAATTGGCCATTTTTACTGGCCTGCATCCACAGTCTTCTGCTGCTGGCAAAAGGCTGAGATCCCCTCAGAATATTGAACTATTTCCATTCATCTATGTTTGCGGTTGGTTCAGTTTACGGCTTTGTCATCTCTGTTTAGCCGTGTTGCTCTGCCAAGCTAACCAGGATCAACAACGCTCTGCTCCCCTGCTGCACATGCACCACGTTTTACAGACATGCAAATTAGTAATCTTGTACTGAACACTTTAATAATATAAAAATATTTTTAAAAATAGTTTAAAAAGTAAAAAATAAAACTTAAAAGAAAGGATTGTTTTCAGATAAGCAGTAATATTTAGGGCCAACATTATTTCCTTCAAAATACCTCTTTTTTAGACAAAGAAGATGTGCTGACTTACACCCTCCTCTTTTTCATAAACAGTCCCTCCCATTAACAACACAAACATATAAACAGCCTGTCATGTCCTACTGATGCATCGTACATTCATTTATCAGGAATGTTACCCACATCCTCTGGTAAAGGGGAGTCCCTCAACCAATGGTTTCCCCCCATTACTGCGTGGATACTTCCTCTGAAGGTTCCTGGTGTGCAGCGTGTCAGAGGCGCTATGAAGATACCAACGAATATGGCAGAGCAAAGAAGTGGCGTCAATCGTTCACCGCCAGTGCCTCTCTCCCGCCACTTTGATGTGATGGCTTTGTGATGTGCAGGAGCTGTCAGATTAGTGGGCTTGTCATGGCTCTGTCTGCTTGTCTGTTGGGCTTGACAGAGCTTGTGATGGAGCTCAGACTAAACAAAAGGGCTATCACCTTCCCCGTGCTCAACCCCACTTCTCTTTCATAAATGGGGAGAGGGGAGGAGAAAGCATCCATTCTGCATGCAGGGAAAGGTGGAGGAGGAGAGTGTGTCACCCTGCAACCATCATCAAAAAAGGTGCAAGTGGGAAGAAAAAGGATGCAATTACTAAAGCTGCCTGTGTGTTTCTCCACGTCTCTATCAACATCTGCGCTCCCGTTCATGAAGACACAGCTGGAAACTGAATAAGGAAAGAAAGCAAGACAAAGTGTGCACATTTGCATTGCAACCCCATAGATCTGTTGACAGGAAGTCTGCATGGACTTCCTTTTAAATAAAAAATCTTACTTGAATTGAATCCTTATGAAAGTATTCTCCACACCTGGCCAACTTGACCTACAGATGCATGGAGTGTGAATGTTTCAATGAGGTGAAATAACACACTGATGAAGAGAGAGTGATCATTACTGACAAAGCCATGCTCACGCAGTAATCTGAACTTCCTGCTTTGATTTATCCTTATTTCCTTTTATTGCTTGTACTATAATTAGGAGGCCAAGAGGTTGAGCTTCAGTTACTGCTGCCTGGATTGCTGTGAGCCCCTTTAGACTCTCTGTTGCAAAAATGCACTATCCAGACTTTACATATCACCATATGTAATTCTAAATTATTAGAGAGATCGCCTGCAGCGATGGATAAATCAGGGACCATTTGAGTAGCTGTGAAGCACAAGCTGGATTGAAATGAGTTAATTTTGTATTAACTGTTATCTGTAATGTAAAGTTATTCATTCTTACCGTTCAACACTGCATTGAGATGGACATCCAAACATTTTACTAAAGCAGAGGAAATTACAGTGTGAATTTATGGATTTGGTATCTGACTTCTGACACACAGCTATAATAATAAAAACAGGAGTAATTTTCTGCTTTTGCATGAAACTGAAATACACTGCTCTCTGGCAGCTAAGAGACTGATGAAGAGTATATAAAATCACATATTGCTAAGGTCCTCCTCAACTGACAAATTACGAAAAGATTTGTTTGTCAGAGTGTGAACTGTGTGTCCTCATCTGCTGCTAGATGAGACATCTATGATTTACATGATGCTTTCAAATAAAAATTAAGAAATCGTCACTGTCTCAGCAACTGATGAGAGTGAGCCAAGTGACAGAAAGACAAACAAAGTGAGATTGAGAGGGCATTTTCAGTTGGCTAATAATAAAAAAAAAGAAGAACGGTGTGAATATCAATGACAGGGTTGGAGATAATGAGGAGTTTTGATGTGACTTGGATGACAGAAGGATCTTACACAGGAAATCAGCTTAATCTGAATGACTGCTCTACAGGTCACCTCACACCCAAATAGACACTGAATTCAGATGCACACACACACTTATGTAATGCCAAACTCTGATTTTACCTGTCACATCAGTGTTTAGATGCTAATACACATACAGATGTAGAAACAAGGAAAGTATGTGCCATATATTTAACCAAAAGCTGCAGAATTTTATTAGTGCATTTATTAGTTTGCATTTATTAGTTGCATTTATTAGTTTGCATATAGACTTAACAGATTGATTGGAACTTACTTCACTTTTGAGGCAGGCGGCTTTGCGATGGTTCATTTGATTTCTTTTGATATTCATACATATTGTATGAAATCTTGACCCCATCAGGACAAAATACATAATTGGTGAAGTTGTCTGCAGGACCTTTCTGGTTTTGTAACAAGAATATAATATATATTTAAAAAATATATATATATA
>JBAMHX010000014.1:7851740-7869323 GCA_037177515.1 Pseudomugil tenellus | reverse complement strand
AAATGAAATGAAATGAAATGAAATGAATTGAATTGAATTGAATTGAATTGAATTGAATTGAATTGAATTGAATTGAACTAAATTGAACAGATCAGACCAAGACTAATACCTAGTGACTCATTAAATGGAGCTTATAAAAAAAAAACTTACTTTTCTTGAGGGCATTTATTTGAATATTTCAGGACAGGAACTTTTTCTCCTAAAACGGGGATTTTTTAAGTCTTTTAATTAATTTAGTCTGCCATAAATCAGATTTTCGATCTTTAGCCTAATCCCATGTCCCAACTTTGCTCTCCCGCCTCCGTTTTCTGGGTTCTGTATTTTGTTTTTGTTTTTTTATTGGGGGGAGGGGGGTGATTGGTGTTATGATGCATTTTTGTTTTTTTTATTGGAGTGATGATCATCTAGCCCCTCAACTAGAGCCTTATGCATTTAAAAAATTATATCTGTAATTTGGGTCCAAACTTATATTTTTTTTTATATTGCCACGCATTAGGACATCCATTAGACACCTCACTGAAGACGTGGAACTGCTCCAGACCTTTGAGCTGATACGAAAAAGCCGTAAATTCACTGTTTAATAAGGGAGTGTTGCACTCTGTGGGTATTTTGATAGATAATTTATTAACACCTTAAGAAATTATGCAAACAAAAATCTGTTTTAGTCTCTAATGGGCTTCAAATGAATCTCCCACCACACTGATGCTGTGATATCCAGCTTAAACTGTTTCCCATGTTTTTACATTTGTCAATATTATTAATTACTCGTTTAAGAAATTAAGCAGCCAATTTAACTATTAGTATGTTTATAGAAAGTCTTGAATTACCTTTTTTATTTCAGACAGAAAGAGTGCAAAGCAGTGAATAAGATCCCCAAGAGGGGGGGTGTTTGCAGTCAGACACATCTGTCTATGGCACCAGGAGGAGGGAGACTGAGCTACCACCTGCTCGTTCCATTTCTCCAATTATTGAATCCATGTAAATAGGTGACAAATTATTCAGTCCAGGATCTAAGCAGTTGGAAGCCAACAAAAATAGACCAGTTAACCTCCCAACTTCCTTTTTCTGTGCTCAAAAATATACATAAAGATAAATGTTTTCTCCCATCCCACCCCCATACTTCACACACATGCCTTGATACACACATAGACATAGACACAGGTTGCTGGGCTCCCTGTTGCCTCATCTGTCAGTCCCAGCAACCAAATGCACACACACGCAAAAAACAGCATCATGTGCACACAAACGTGCACTCCCAGGGGAGAGGGTCTCAGATGCAGATCATCAGTATTAGCGGGTGGCTGAGGGATTAGCCTCCCCCTGCAGTGACCTACAGGTGTAGCCCAGGGTTAGAGCAGACGCTTATCTTCCTGAGCATCACCGGGCCCTGACCCCTGGCCCTCACCAGAAACTCCTCGCAGGAGAAATGGTGCAAGAAGACATACAGGGGGAGGTGCTGCGGTACATCCGATAGAGTAAGATGTTCTCTTTTATTAAGATTTGAGGATGTGGTTGAAGGCTAACAATAACAATTCAGTTATTTTTATTTTATCCATCAAGACAATGATGTTTAGTTGTAAAAAATAAAAATAAAATAACAGATCCTTTTTCTAAATAAAAGAAAAAATATCACATTTTTTTTCATTTTCCATTCAGATCTCAGACTAAATATGTAAATCAAATTATCTTTATCACAGATTTAAATGTATTATTGTAAGTGTGCACGAGTAATAACAAAGGAAAATGAACGAAGGAAAAGTTTTTCTTCAACAGTTAACATATGAATGACAAACTGGTGTACATAAAAGAACTGACATTGCTAAATGGAAATAGAAATTATAGTTTTTTTTAAGACATATTGCATCAGTTTCACAATTTCCAAAAGTGTCAGTAGCAAAATGTCATTCTTCACAACACCTGTACAAACTTCACTGTAAGCCTGAGACATGTTATGATGGAGAATGCTAAACTCTTTCATACAGACTCAAAAGGTTTATGTGTTTAAACTAAACAGTCTGATGTTACTTATCTGATTTATATGACAGCATGTAACAGCTGCTCTCAGTGACCGTGGCAAGTTTCACACAGATGCCACCTGTATAGACACGTGACCACACAAAAAAAAAAAAGAAAAAATGAGCACACTTCTATCAGAGTATGTACATCAGAAAACATGAAAACTATCAAAAAATCACACAATAATATAGATGTGTTTGTTTTGTTTCTTAACTCCACCAGGTTAAGATGGAATCACTCTTTAGACAGTCAAAGGATTTCTCCTTCTCTGATGTCAACTCTTCTCTTTCTCCTTCTGTTTTCTTTTTTCTCCTTTATTATAACCTTTATTAACTTTATCTTTTTTATTATAAAGCTCTCTTCATGCTATAGAGCAACACAAAGTCCTTTCCATAGTTAAAAACAACAATTAAAATAAAAAAGAATTTAAAAAATATACTAAAATCTTTTTCCACTTACAGAGACACTCCCCCCCCACACACACACACAAACACACACATAACAGTAAATCTTACACCATTTCTTAAAAATAGAAATACTAATATAGTGACAAATATATTAAACATCTGGCTTGAGACTGCTGTGAGGAAACAATATTTTTGGGATCCATCCACTCCAGGAACCAGCCAACCCATGATACTTCCAAATCACAGCAGGCTGGGATCCCAACCACAGCCATAATGCTGTAGTGCAGGACCCTCTTCCAGCCCGCCAGACACGCATTTTGCTGCAACAGCAGTTCTGCAGACCAGACAGGTGAAGTTCCAGGTGTGGTTTCCCCACGGAGGAAACACTGGAGTTAAAGCGTTAAAACAAAAGGTCAAACAACTAATAATATAAACAAAATTTGATCAAATAAAACTAAATGGAAATTAGATTAATTATAAAAACAAGGAGAACAATAAAAATTCAATTAAAAGCCAAAGTAAAAAGGTAGGTTTGAGTCTTTTTAAAAAAAAAAAAAATCATGAGCGGTCTCTGAGGGTCTCTGGCAGGCTCTGCCACTCGGTTTATGAGAGGTTTAAATAACTTCATTCAGTTTTCCTCCACATATAAGACAGTGTCCCAATTTTTAAAAAACTCATGTTGCATATTGAAACCTCATCTGGTCAGTGATTGAAGTGCACTTAAGTGTGAAATTAGTCCACTTTTAAATGAAACTGTGCTTTTGGATAAATGTATTTTACTGTAAAGCAACAAATGAATAATTTAAATATATTTTTTACAGATTTTTCTACACTAACAGAATAATTGCATTAGTAGTAGGATCAACAGAAGAATGTATATGTTGTGAAAAATATTTACATGTCCCGAGAGCTCCGAACAAATTCCACTTCCATTGTAGTGACAAGAACTGTGGTGTGAGCTGCCGGTTTATACCGGTGAATTTTTGTCTTTTAACTAATAAACAGTCACTATTACTGAGTACATATTTGTTTCTTTTTAATGTGATCATTTCATACTTCTTTGAGTTTTCCCATTTTTTACTTCATGCAAGAAAAAAGGACGATTTGATAAACTGACATAGTCAAAACAATGCTATGATCGAGGTAGACAGGCAAAGGGCCTTTGGTGGTTGACGCTCATGTTTTGTATGCTGTAATATTATTTGAACCTGGCTTGTGTTGTTGCCTCCCGTTGGACTCACCTCGTTCTGTTGACATTTTGCTGTTATTTGTACACTCAAAGCGGTCCATTTTCCCCGCATCAAAAGTGCTTTTACGCACATGTGTCAGGATGTCTTTGGTGCTTACCTTCAGCTCCTGTCAGAGAGCGAGAGCAGGGCCTGTGCTCCAGAGCAGAGGGGGGGGGGGGGGGGAGGATGCTTTGTGCCCTAAGCGTTTTTTTAGTGAAGGCGAGAATTGGCTCAAAGGCTGTCAACGTACTCGCAAGCACACGTCAAAACACAAATACATACCCACAAGCTTTTTTTGCTCTCAGCGGCACTCCTAGTAAGAAATAAGAACTTGGATTCATGATGCATACTCAAATAAACTAATTACATAGGTTCCTTACTCGTTTTTGTCTTTATTAAAGGCCATAGAGGCATGAACACAGCTTTGATGAAAGCATGTAGACATAGGACATAGGTCTTGACAAAAGAAACAATGCATCTGCGACCAGAGTTGATGTGGAAGCGATGCTGCAGTACTACTAGATACAACCGTTTTGGAAGGATGTCTGCAAGTTTTGCATAAAAAATAAAAATCTCCAAAAGAAAAATGCAATCTGGTGCTCAGAATGGCACTTTTAGTTTTAGCCCTCCACTAGTGGCAACAAGTCAAACCATAATGATCTGTAAAAAACCAAGACTAATGAATAAAACCTGCAGAAAAAAACAACAGCTTTACCTTGTAAGAGTTCTTTCACACCCAGACATTCTGTCTAATGGTAGTATTAAAGCTTTAAAATTCATATTCCAACATTAACACCCTGCCATTTTATGGTGTGAGCTGTGTCAAAATACTAGAGTTACTGAGTATGTAAACCATCAGAGTAATCATTTGCTGGATATAAGGCCTGAATGAGTGAAAAGCTTCTTTAATGATGCAAATCATAAACCTCCAGAAAACTAAATCATTATTAATATAAAATTTGATGACGAAGTCATTGTAGTTTAGTTTATTTACATAGTATCAGTTGACAACAATCATCACCTTAAAACAAGACCAGTGCAAAACTGCGTGACATCTTTCACATGTGCTGTCTTACATAGTATGTCTTATTAAGGCAAGGCAGGTTTATATAGCAACAGGATGATTCAAAGTGATTTATAGCAACATTAAAACATTAGAAAATAAGAAGCATGATTTAAAATAAAAACATGAGAGAAAGGAAAAAGAAAATGTTTGAAGAATCCTTCAGCTGTGAGAAAAAAAACTTTAAAAACTAAAGAAACACAGCTGAGAACAGGAGAGTCTGGATGAGTCGCCATGTCTCGCTCTGACTCTGGGAATTGATAAAAGAACCAAGCTTCTTTCTGACCGAAGCTGATCTAAGGCCTTACAGCGAGATTCAATGGGACATAAATAAATAAATGCCCTTGTGGACTCACATTTTAAAATGATAAAATCTGAAATGTGCATAACTGAGCCACTTTAATGACCTTCAATGTGTGAAACTCCCCAGCAGCTAGCTAACCTATAGAACCCAATCAGATGAGAGGTGAAACTTCTTAAGGAACCAAGACACAGAAGTCCAGTCGCCTTTATTCACATTCTCAGGATTACATTTTCATATTGTTTTTTTAATTCAGCCTGTCAGTCAAACCTGCGATCCAAGAAAATTCAAGTAAGTTCTGCAGGTATTTATTAAAAAAAACAGCTGTATAGGAATGTGCACAGCTGTTTTATGGAGAGTTAAAACATCATATATCCAAACTGTTCACAGAGTAGGGGTGCTGTGAAATATTGGGGGTGGCGGGCTTTTATTTTCCTCATTTCAGGCTATTTCTGATATACATGAACAGTATAGTGTTGAGTGAGATGGTGAATTACTGTCTTTAAACTAAAATCACAATTTAAAATGCTGCAATTAGTAAATTTCAAGGGAACATGAATAGCTTGTAGGGTCCATAGTTTACTAATTCACTCACCTCAGTCATATTTCCTTTGTTTTTGTAAGACAGACATTTAAATATCATTTGATAGCTAAACTCAGCTTTGAGGTCAAACTTTATCACAGAGCAATTTTCCATAAATGACAAACACGGTGAGAAAAAACAGTCCAGATGAAGTGTATAAAGACCGTTGTATCAATAAAGTCGTTCAAAAATGTTTACGTTTATATGTCAAATAATGTTTTGATGTCAACTAAAAGAATATCGAATTCATGTGGTGGGCTGCACAGTGGTGCATTGGTTACCGCTGTGGGCTTACAGAAAGAAGGTTCCTGGTTTGAGCCTCGGCTCAGGCAGTGGCCTTTCTGTGTGGAGTTGGTATGTTCTCCGCGTGTTAAAGCGGGTTCCTTCCTTGTACTCCGGCTTCCTCACACAGTCCAAAGACATGCACCTTGTGGATAGGCTCACTGGAGACACTAAATAGCCCATAGGAGTGTGTGTGTGCGTGTGGGCATGGTTGTTTGTCTATGTGTGTTGGCCCTGTGATGTGATAGATCAGGACATGCTGTTTAATGTGTGTGAATGATGAGTTGAGGCGTGTATCTAATGCAACAGACCTGGCAGATATCAAGCTAATGATACTTAGTTACATCTGTTTTTTTGGTTACATCATTCCATGTGTATCTTAACTTGATGATTCTTGCTTGCTGACATTCTTTGTACTGGGAGGAGTCTTAGCTGAAGGACACGGTGAGACATAAGTTAGATAAGGTTTACCAGAAAGACAAGGTCTAAAACATTCATAGCAGAGTTAAAACAGTTCAGAACGTTACCTATTTTCACAACATTTTGATGACATCTCATCTTGTAATCCTTTGTCTCATACAATAAAAGGAAAGCAGATTGCAGCAGATTGTGTAAAGTTACCTAAAACCCCACCACTGAACTTTAGCAGATGTTCACACCGTGGCGTTCCCTAACGAAGGGCAATTCGTCATCCTGTTCCATCTCTGAGCTCACTTTCTTTGCCTTTCTTCATCTGATAATGTCTTCTTGCATTCCTTTGCTGAATCAGCCATGTTACATGTTCAAAGCAGCCAGAGGGTTTATGTCCAGTTTCTGGCTTGTGAAAAAAGCTAATAAGCAAACCTGTAATGTGATGTTCTGGCATAGAGAAAAAATCTGACACTCAATTTTTCAGTCTTAGGACAATGGCTAGAGAAATGAGCATAATATTATTAAATAAATCTTATTAAAAATACTGAAGCACAGTTTTAAGATCAAAAAGTTTTATAGTGCTGCGTTAATACGGTTTCTGTAAAAGTGCTATTCAAAAAGGCTTCAAAGAGATACTGCAAGTGGAAATTTGTGCTCCACACTTAATCATAGTTTTTTTGGGTGGAGGCTGTAGGCCATTAGTTCTTAACAACGCCTATGCCGTCGGAAGCGACAGCTAGGGGTTTATCCCCAAACGCCACCGATCCTCCTATTCCTCAATCCTCTAACAGACATAATATAAAGATGCACATGTTCAGTCACAAAGCTCCACCTGGTGTGGAAACTTTGAACCAGCCCGGTATGACATCAGGATAGGATGCATCCTGAGGTCATGACCTTTCATTTGCACTAGATTTAAGGTCAATTATGATCCAGTTGTAAATAGTTCCAGAGATATAGGAGAAAATGTGATATTTCGTGCATAAAGCCCCACCTGGTGAGGAAACCATAAATCCCAAAATGCTGAAATTCAAGCCAGGTTATCCCCTTGGGGACCTAAACAGGTACACCAAGTATACAAATTCCAGTTGTGAAAACTGTTCGTGTTATCGTGCTCACACGAAGGATATCCGGCGGCGGTCTTGATGAAACCATTATATCCCCAACACTCTGCATTCAGGGATATAATAAGCCACCTTTATGCAATGAGGTGATTCTAATAAAATTATGCAGATTTATTGGGGTAAATTCTCCCACCTGCTCACAATACATCCTCAGGATGTTTAAAGTTGAAATATTCTTTGACATTTGAGTCACTATGCAAGGACATGCAGATTATCGTCATCTAAGTCCAACATTACATATGCAAACTTGGGGTGTGATTTAACCTCCTTATTCCAAGTATCATGTGGCTTGTCGGTGGAATCTCACCCATTTCTTCCACGCGAATGACAGCAGTATACCCCTGGTGTGTTGGAGGCTGCCAACCACTAAGCAGTCCTGGCATTCTGCAGACAGGCCAGACTTATGGTTGTTGTTTTGCTCAGTCTTTGGCTGCAGGCTATATGCAGAACACAGACAGCTACCCTGTTCCCACACAAGGGTTCAGCGCTGAAAGTGCTCAACCCAATACTCCACTCTGGGTACATTAGCAGGAAAAGATCTGGTGGGTGAAGTGAGGGAAAGCAAAATAAATAAGTGTATGGTAGTTCAGATGCTTGAAGGAGAACACAACATGAATCTAAAGAGTTAAATGGAACTTCCTAAATATTTCCCAAATCACTTTCTCTCTCTCAGCATTTTTCTTCCCGTTCTTCATTTAATGCTTTGGTTTCGGCCGTCAAGAGCTGCTTACCACAAAATCATATTGTCTCATGTCATTCTCCACAGAAGGGAACGTTCTAGGCTATGTTTGGGTTTCTTGGTGAGCCACGGGCAATCGTGACTCAACCTAACCATCCCCTGTCATAGTTTAGCAATTAGAAATGACAGAGAAGCTGGAGCATTGTCTTGGATGAAGCATTTTTTAGTAGTGTCCCACTGATTTTCTGCACAACAGCTAGATTTAATCTTATCCTGGTATTCAAGAGTGACAACAGATAAAACAAGTTTTATTCTATTTATGTCATTTGATACAATTTAAAGATACAAAAGCATCTTTGCTGAAAATGCAAAGTAACCTCTAATCTCGTTAATTTGAGGTTATTACGTATCACAACTCCAGCTGATACATGGTATCTCTCCTGCTGATTAGCTTGTATACTATGTGCTCTTATTCATCCAGATCAGTCGGTGTGCATCTCCCACTGTGACCCAACTCCCTGCCAGCTTGACTATTTGGTCACCGAACTCAGGCTAACTGAGACCTCTCCTGCCCAGATCGGTTCATATATGCAGTTTTAATTGAGTGATAATGAAGAGAGCTTGTCTAAGATGAGGTTAACAGGAGTGTATTAATTTGAATAGGACCCTCTGGATTATCCCTGGCTCTGGAGTCTTTTTCGAAAATGGCCTGCTGTGCTGTCCACACGGGGAACAACAGCGCTTGGCATTTTTTAATGGACCACAGGGCAGCATAAGGGCCATTAGCATTCGATCCAGACCCACAGTTTATGTTTGTATGTGTCACAGATCCAGCACAGTTTAACCACAAAACACAAACTTCATCTGACAAAAGTGTAAGATGTACCAACTGGAGTAGCGAGCTAATATCCAGAGGGCAAAGACAAAAATCTATATCAATCAATCATGATGTAGATTTCTATCTTTCTTTTTAGTTTCCAACCCTGTCTGTCCATCTCCCTTTCTCTCTCTATCCTCCACCATTGTTGTTATCAAATGATACAGTTGCTCAAGCGCAGCGTTTGAATCCTAAGGACCTCTGGGAGCGGATTTGTCTCCACCAAGCTCCTTCTAACGGGGATTAAGAGGATTAAAAACCATAAAATGACCCCAGCTCCAAGTCCCAAGAGCCAGACCCAGCTTGTCTCAACCAAGCCCAGCCAGGAATGGAGCCCTGGCCGCAGGCCTTCTTTACCAATGGCCCCTCAAAGCTCCCTGTTAGCATGACAAAGGGGAGCGCAGTCCCCTTATTCGCCAAGGAGGCAGTACAATGGAGTGGCTGCTTTCTCTGCTGCTCATTTTCATGGAGACAAACAGCATTACACTTGGCAGTGACATTGTTCTAAACTCCAACATGGAGCCCCGCTTTCTTGCAGAGCTCAAGGTGTCATATTAATTATTTAAATCTGATGTGGATTTTCAGCAAGGGATCCCCCCAAGGCCTCACCCGCAGCCAGAAGGTCTAGGATCTGCATTAGTTTGGTTAATTAGACCTGAAACCAAGCTTTGATCTCGACCAAAATCGGAAAAAAGGGAAATTTCCAGAGTAAATTATTTCAGCCCCAACCTATTTTTACTTACTTATAGATCTTTCCTACTAATTTTCATCCCTTTTATAATGTTGTGGACACAAACGTCACCCTCGGTGCGTTAGCTTGAATTAGTGTGCACAATGGCTGAGTTTGGGGTTAAGGATTTTACAGTTAACCAGTTTCATAAGGTCAATGATGAAGGTAATTGAAGGCCACTTTAATCCACTCAGGAAGCATGACAGAACCATTTACTCCTGTTATATCATAGAAAAGGTACAGTTGGACTCAGATGAAAGGAAAAAAAACACAGGAGGAAGGTAGAGAGAACAAGACATAAGAGGCTGGGGTGGTCTTTCTCTCACAACCTCCTTTAAACATGCAGGAAAAAAAGAGTTGAAGTAGAAAAAATGTAGATGTAATAAAGCTCGGAGCCAAACACTGTTTTAAGCACAATAACCGTGCACTTATAAAGCTCCACAAGCTGCTCAGCAAGAGGTTCAGCTTTAGAAAATGTTGAT
The DNA here is from genome assembly GCA_037177515.1 of Pseudomugil tenellus. Lineage (NCBI taxonomy): Eukaryota > Metazoa > Chordata > Actinopteri > Atheriniformes > Pseudomugilidae > Pseudomugil > Pseudomugil tenellus. Next base: position 7,859,139 of record JBAMHX010000014.1, on the reverse strand, counting down.
TTCAACAGACTGGAGGAAGTCTGAGGTCTAAAAAAGTCCCGCAGGCAGCTTCATTCAAATTGAGCTACAGATGAAACCAAGCAAACTGGCAGATGTAAGATAATATGTTGCAGGGACGCATACAGCGGGGCATCTCAGTTGTTGGCTGGGTTTAACTTTTATCAGCTATATTTAGTAATGTGATCGTGTGGATGGGTCACATGGGAAGTGGGTGAAAGAGACAGGACGGTCACTAAGACACGCATTAAGCTTCCCACTGTCGCTGTCAGAGATATATCTTCAGACAGCCCTCTCCACTGGATTCCATGTCATTCCTCTTTGAACGGGCAAATTGACAAGTTTATGCATAATTGAGGCTTGTATTACGAAAATGAGAATGATGGGAGCGTTTTTTTTTCTGACTGTGGAAAGAGGATGAGTGGGGGATGAAGGAGGCTGGAAGATGGAGGAGCTGGGGAGGAGGGAAACTGCTGCTTTAGTACCACAGAGATGGGTATAAGGTGAGCCGGGGGGTGTCATACAAAGAGAAACTGGTGTTTGATGCATGGAGGTGGAGACCAAGACAGGTAGGATCACCAGCTGGAACGAAGCCCAACTGGCACACTGAGCCCCTATTTCCACTGAGGCTGGTCGGCAGTGGGCTCAGGGAATTGCAAGTGAATTAGGCTCCCTGGTCTACATGGATAATTAATTTATTCTCTCAGTAGAGCTCAGAGCTTGACACTACAGAGTTTTACATGACTGCTGATGGGCGGAAGGAAGATGGAAAAGGCTGTTTTTTTAAAACCCTGATGAAGAAAGGTTGAAAAGGTGGCTCTGTGTCCAAGATCCATGTATTTTAAGATGCTAGTTGTAGCAGTGTCATGCATGTTGTCAGAAAATGCTATTAGTCTGGTTATTACATTAGTCAGTTAGCAAAAGGTGCAGTATTGAGAAAAAGACACACATTGTTATCTTGACTCTATGTGAAGTAAATATGTGCAAAGAATACGTTTCAAGTTGATATTTTGTCATTTGCAAGTTAGTGATAAATGGCAAGAAATAGAAAGAGATCAGTGTTGTCGAAAAAAACTTATTTGTACAGGACATTTCCTTTAGTCCTCATTTTCATCCACTCATAAGACAAATTCCACCAAATATCAGGTGCTTTTCTGGCTGCATCATGTATGCAGAAATGAGCTAAGAACAATGATCCAACCACATACCATCACACAGTCTGACTTTTGGACATGCTGGTTTGGTATTTACGTCTGATAGCAATCCATGCCTTCTTTTTTCCTTGGACAGGAACGCTGGATAGCAGCTGCAGTGCATAATAATCTGTCTTTCCTGTCCTCTCCGACCCCAGCGAGTCGAGGAAGATGGCTGCCTTACCTGAGTCGAGTTCTGTTAGAGGTTTTGCCTTCCGGTTAAAAGTCAGTTTTCCATCCCACTATTGCCTCATGCTTGATTGGAGATTGGATCGAAGTCAAGATTCAATGCAATCTTGCTGGTTTCCTATAAAAGACTATTTTTATGAATTGGCTGATCTCTGTGAAGCGCCTTGAGACGACATTGTCGTGAAATGGTGTTATACAAATAAAGTTTAAGTGAATTGAAAATTGATTTATTTTAAAAAAAAAGAGCTCCACTACTAACTGGTCTGATCAGGACACGGACTTGTCAATGTGTGATGGACCAGATGCTTCTGAGATGTAAATACCACATTTGGTCAACATGAAGCTGCTTTTTTGCACAGTTTCAAGTTTAATTTGTGTTCAGAATTATTCCCAAAGTAATTCCTTCACCAATCTGGTCATGTCAGTTAATGCCAAATATTTTTTTTGATGCAATGCCATCTTAAGGATCGGAAAACTCCAGCACAAAGTTTCACCCTTGTCCGTTAGTCATTAAAATTAACCTAGATTGCACAAATTCTTTCATAATATTATGAAATGTAGTGAGAGAGGTTTGCAATTCATTTCTAATACCCCAACAACCAAGACTGTTATGACACAACAACTAACGTTGACATGAGACAAACCAGCAGGATATCAATATTTAAGTTTCTGGAAACCTGAAATACATGACAATGCCATCAAAGTTCTGCATTACTCTGTAATATATTAGCAATTTCACATAAATATTAAATTATTTGTGAACATATCATTTCAAATCATGTTATTGCAGCAGTGATAGCAGTCAGAACATTCAAGAAGTGTTAAATAAGTGTGACAGCTGTGTATTTTTGCTTCCTAATGAGCAAAGTAATGCAACTTAATTGTACTGTTATAGTGAGAGACTGTTTTAGATCTAAATCCCTGCTTAGCAAAAGAATGACTTGTGTTCCACTATGCACAATAAATGAGACAGTTGCCATTTTTATTTCTCCTTTTCATACAGGTTCACTTCTGAGAATGTGAAGGATTGGACTGATATCACGCAAACTGATTGCAACATAACTTATTGAAATGTCTGCCAAATATCTTGTTAGACGACCCAGAGGGGCTTCCAGTCGCATACAATAAAACAAACCAGATGTATAAAATCTTTTCATAACATCACTAAATGTAAATTAAAAGGTCCAGACTTGGTGACTGTCTCGCCTGCTTCATTCCCTCTTGTAGATGGCCAATTTAGTTTGCTTCTCTTTGCACTCTCTCAGATGTAGATCAAACTCGCCACAAATGTGTCCCACTCTAATCTCCCATCATTTACAAAGGATAGCCCCTAACCCCAAAAATGTGCACGTGTACACACACAAAAATACACGTTTGGGTCCCAACACACACTCACACAAACGAACACTTAATGACAGCGAGTGAAATAATCACCCGCCTTGCCTGTAGCACTGTGGGCTTGAAGTTGACCCCCTGCCCTCAAACATACACACACATCCATTTGCGCCCACAAGTACACACAAGCAGCAGGGCCCTCTCCTCAGGCCCATACGACCAACCCTCAATGTATACAAAGGATTGTGGGGATTAGCCAGACATTTGGTCGGGCATTGTTCTGGCCTACTAAATTAGGTTTGGCCGGTGGCAGCCGGTACGGGGGCCGGGTCCTGCGTGAAACTGAAGCGGAGGCAGTGGCCGCCCCTCGGAGGAAGAGTGATAATTACCTCTTCCTGAGAGAGAGATGACAGCTTTGGCCTCTGCATCCCTGGATCTTGGACATTAGCAACTGAATAGAGAGCTTTCATACTGTATATCATTTTAATCTTTCATGTTCAGATCCAGCAGATGGCTTATTACCGGCCTGGGTGAGGAGGCAGCTAGGGAGACAAATGGCCCATGTCTCTTTTAAGGAGGGATGTCGGGGAAATGGCATTCATATAGGGCAAGAGCAGCGGATAATTGTATATCTGGCTGTTTGGAGGTGCGGCACTGCTCACACGCTGCCAGCCTATAAATCATAAAACTATTAATCTTGGACAAATCCCACTCGGAAACTTGACGGAGGGCAGTGTGTTTGGAAAAATGAGATCCATCCAAAATATGAGAAAACCTATATGACATGCATGTTAAGTCGTCAGACATTCTCGTGTAGCCAAATGCTTTTTCTTTTGTTTACACTTATCATAAAAGTTGATTTTAAAGAAAACTGAATTAAAACACAAGATATTCTACAAGAGTCCAATTCACATTATATATAAATGAGCCACTTTTTTTTAGTTAATCTTGCAGCTTTTTGTTCGGTCTTTCATGTTTTCAGATCTGACTATTGACTTATTTATGATGCCTGAGTTATTCAGTATCTGACAATAAATATTAAGTGCAGATTACTGCAGGAGGCTGCACTGCAACACAAATTTTTAAAGGATCACCAGAAGAAGCCAGCAGTATAAATCATCTGATAGTGGTCAGAAAAAATGCACAGAATCTGAAAGGCAATAAGAGTCGGGATATGCCCAGTTTTCTATTATTTGAAGAAGTGTGCTTGAAAGAGGATGTTGAACATCTGAGTTTTATTACATTTCAATATACTTTGCATTTAAAGAGCACACTACATCTCCCTCACTCTCCTCCATCCATCCCTCTTTCCTTCCAGTACTTCTATTGATACCAACCATCCAAAAAGAAACAATACAGTTTCATCTCCCGCCGTGACAATGATGCATGAGCCTGATGGAAAACACTTTTCAGGTGTTGTCATTATAAAGCATTTTTTGTGTTTTTTTTTCTCTTTCCAAAGGCCCCATGTGAAAGAAACACAAAGATAGGGTCCAAAGTGTAATACTCTAATATCTCTGAAGCTTTTCATTGGCATCTGTGGAGCCTCGGCTGCTGGATTGTCTCCTTTTCAATTACCTGATCTTTTCAGCTCGGTAGGAAATGAAAAATGTGCAGCGCAGTTGGAGCTCCTGCCCAAAAAGCCTCCAGTACGCTACACTATTCTCTTCCTCTTCATTCATCTCTCACACGTTTTAGGAATGTGTCATTGAGCGTGTTTGGGTGTACTCTGTTTAAAATTAACATTTGACTGCAATCAGTTAAGCGTCACACCAGTTTCATTTGACACTAAGCATAGATCACAGACACCGCTGACACACGGGCATCCAAAGGTTTTGATTAAAAATTTCATTAATTTGCTGTGATTTGTTCCGTTTTGAGCATCAACTGGGGAACATGCAGTTTCTGACTTCTCTCATCTGCCCAGCTGCATTGCTAAAGACATTTCACAGCTCTGTTTTTAGCTACAAAATCTGTTCTAACATTTTTCACTGACACAGAGCTGGAAAAGCAGGGGAGGGAGCAGGTGGGATATTAGTAAAAGTGTTTGCCAAATGAGTCAAAGTTTAAAGAAGGATGAAACAAATCCTGCTACTCTGATCGCATCAGCGGCATCAAGTGGAGGATAAAAACTTTAATTAGACATGTAATCACTGATCTAAATTTCTGTAAAATGTTACATCACCCACCTTTTTTACCTTTCGCTTCAATATTTTATAGATATGAAGGATGTGAGGGACCCATCACAAAGAGTACATAATGTCGGTGTATCAAGAACATAAAACTACATCACAGCATAGCAAAGGTGTAGCAAATATCTTCCATCAGACAAAAACACATATAGGTTTGTGAGCATAAACCATGGTCTCTTTTTTTCAAGGCAGGTTGTCTCTTGTCTTTTTTTCTTGTTGAAAGCAGCAGACTACAAAAATCGTAGCCTTTTGTGACAGACGTAGAACGCCGTACAGAGAATGAGCAGCATTTACACCTCTGCAATCCACCACCAAAGCAGCCGCATGCTGATTAGGGCCAAATAAAGTGAGTGGCGTCTTTTGATTTTTAGCAGAAAAACAAAACTGCGAAAAAGAGAGCCTCGCTCTCTGTCATGTCAGTGTTCCCTTCAGAAACAGCAAAAGATTAGAGTTTTCAAAGTCGCACGCAACTGCAACTGTATTGTCTTTTAACTGCGGTTGGAGTTCAAAACCTTGCAGCTCCTTCGATCGCGGCAAAGTGAACGCACCACACAGGGTGCACGCAGACAGATGCGAGAGGAGAGCAGCTTGGCCTAGTCTCCGTGGAACTGCCTTAGTGGGATGAAAAAAAATACAGCTTGCTCGCAATAAATAGCAACATCTGATAAATATGGTACAATCACTACTTGTTTATGAATTTCTAAAGACTATCCCAATAGCCTTGTTGTAAAAAAATAAAAATAAATAGCCATACATACATAAAGTTCTACTTTAGACAAAACAAAACAGGCTGGAATAAACAAATCAGCCAGTTTTGCATATTGGAAACAGTTTTTTTTTTCTTTTGTTCTTTTTCTGCTGATGCTTCTGCCTTCACATGCTGTTGTTCAAGTTAATTTAATTCCAAACAAGTCAATTCATTTTTACTAAGAACCGTCCCTTGTGACTAATTAGTATTCGGCTCTAGCAAGTGGTGTTACGGCCCTAGACAATAAAGAGGGACACACTGCTTCCTTACAATGAACCAATAGATTTTCTCTGGATACAAAGATGTTCTTCTTGGAGTAATTTGGCCGACAAATCAGCCAGCATGTGAGCTAGCTATTCAGATCAGTGTGTGAAGGTTACCTCCTACAGTGAAGCTTTGAGGAGATCTAAGGGACACGAAAGCATTGTGCTGGCTGGATGTTCGCCTGCTTGCCGGCCTAGCTACAGGCTTGAGTTTGCAGTCTCCCATGTGTAAATCATTAGAAAGAAGCAACAACAGGAGCTGCAGAATGTCTTCAGTGTAGAAGTGATTCAGTGATGACACTAAATCAGAGCAGGACTGTGGAAGTGCAGCAGATGGAAACAGACAGAAGAAGAGAGCAAGCATTGCACGTCTCATTAACACCGTCCCAGAGGTGAGGGTAAGGGGCAGGGCAGTTTCCCACTGGCCTCTCAGTGTATGGTGATGTAAGCAAACTGTTCCCATCTGTGAATGGGACTGTGCAGGGATTGAAAGGGAACAGCTGGAGCCGGATTTGAGCCTGTGACCCTCTAATCATGAGGCTGGAGGCCTACCACCTAAAGGTCACAGAGAGCTGCTCAATTACAGTCAAACCGGGAGAACACAGAACAACCATACCTTTAAAGTAGAGCAGGATCTTCATCATGCTCATGCAAAACCTAATCACACAAACATACTTACTCTTCCATGTCGCATCAGCCGGTCAAGCCACAGTGTAAGGTAACAATCCATATTAGTCACCAAGTGAGTGTGTGGTTCTGTCAGACGTGCAAAATCCAACGGAGAGCAAAACTTATGATGCTGTTGAAAATTTTTCCTTTTTGGTAATTTGATAAACTAAGTGTGGTCAACAGAAAATATTTGCACCACACATAGAGTTCTCTCTGTACCAAGCAACAAACACAACCACAGGCCTATGCAGGTGATAAGCATTAGGCAATCACTGAGGACATACACACACACACACACACACACACACACACACACACACACACACACACACACACACACACACACACACACACACCTTCAGACACACTCTACCCTCTAGTGACAGACAGAATAAGATCCATGCACAGCCATACACACACTGTGAAGACAAAAACACAAAGAATGGAAGAAAGGCATATGCTGCAGTAGAAACTATGGCACACATATATATGTATATAAAAAAAAACTCCTCCCTCACTCACCCTTCCCATCCCAGGGTAGAGCAGGGTGGTTGTTCATCTCAAACTCAGGTTCTCTACCGGAGTCCTGGAAGCTTGAGGGTCCTACGCAGTATCTTAGCTGTTCCTAAGACTGCGCTTCTTTGGACGGAGATGTTTTATGTTTCTCCAGGTATCTGTTGGAGCCATTTCTCCAGTGTGGGGGACACGGCCCCCAGTGCTCTGATGACTGTACTAGTGTTGCTTTCACCCTCCAGGCCTTCTCCAGTTCTTCCTTGAGGCCTTGGTACTTCTCCAGTTTCTCATGTTCCTTTT
>JBAMHX010000014.1:7817094-7831726 GCA_037177515.1 Pseudomugil tenellus | reverse complement strand
TCTCTCTCTCTCTCTCTCTCTCTCTCTCTCTCTCTCTCTCTCTCTCTCTCTCTCTCTCTCTCTCTCTCTCTCTCCCACGTTCCTTGTTCATTTTCTGAGTTTGTGTAAGTTTGTGTGCATGTGCATGTATGCTTGTTTCTCCTGCTTTGTTTCACAATGGGGTTTGGTAAATTCCTCTGCTCCACTGCAATTTCAAATGAAGATAGCTGAAGGTCATTAATTGAACTGCCGCTGCTGTAACAGGGTAAAACTCACTGTAATTAAGAGTGAATAAATAATTGATTATGTATATTTTCCTGTAATTGGCTCCTCGTTACCCTTCTACATGCTGAATGCTAATTGATGCTGGGAGTTAATTATCATTTCACTATGAAGTTAGCAGTATATCCAGAGAGATGTTGAAGATGAAACACCAAGGTCCCATCATGGCTATTTTTATAATCGCCAAGGTCACCCCCCTCCTTTTTTCCCTTTTCCAAAATACTACTAGTTAAAAAAGAGGAGTGGTCAGAACATGGAGTGATACAAAATGCCCTGCCAGCCACCTAATTGAGAGTATTTAGAAAACTAGCATAGGAAGTGGTAAATGGCGAGGATTAAGCCAGAGGCCCTAAGCAAGAGGATCTATTAACAAGGATTCCCCAAGGCCTAACTAAAGACTCAAGATTAAGACTGCAATCTGAATGTTGGTCTAGCAACACAAAGCTGCTGGCTGATTAAGTAAAATCACATCTTCATCTTGAGATAAAATACTTGAAGCAATGCACAATTTGTAACATTTATCTAAAATAAAAGTGAATAGTTTCTGAAGCAGATAGGAGCCATTCAGTCCATTGCTGCAGGAATAAAGATGTGGTTTCGGTAATGTGCAATTAAATAAATGATCAGTATTCAATACATGACTTTTTTTCTTTATCTTTATTTGTGGAAACAGTTTTCAAAATTCAGACTTGGATGAAGTGAGGGTAGCAGTGATCACCTTATAATTGTGCATTGATCTGGAGGGAAGCATTTAGTCTTGTCATTTATATGGATTTTCATTTGACATAAGCACCTTTTATGTCGGTGGCACATTTTGACAACAGAGGATCAGAATTAACTTTCTGGAGACCAAGTAAAAGAAGAAAGAGTTCAAAATTGACCTACATCCCAATCAGAATCTAATCAGTTGCAATGCTAATACAAGAATGTGCCCAGCCTGCAACCCACAGGATCCAAATAATTAATAGTCAACGTTCCAGGACAAGACACTACTTTGGTACCGATTCAGACAATTTTGATAACAAAAATGTTTAAATATGTGTATAACATTTAATTTATTATATAATATGAGTTTAATCTGTGAACCTGTAATAAAGAATTAATTTACATTAAAAGCAAATTAGTTCCGTCGACTCCAACTGTTTTAATTGAAACACATACCCAACATTTTTCCACATTTTATACAAACAGAAATCATTGCTATCAACTATGAATGGCATCTGCTCTTATGCAACATTCAGAAATCTTACTTTATGCAAAAGCTACATTTATTGTGTTTGGAAAGCAGAAGAAACTAAGAATAACCTGGACATGAAGTCATGCTAAGTACCTGGCAAGTGTTTTTCGCTTAGTTTTAGCAGCTCCTGCACAGTGAGGGTTGAGTTTAGTAAGTCTGGAGGTCTAGCTAGTTTATAGATGCTTATGCTGTAGGTGTAGAGTACTGAATACAGATGACTGTATTTTAAAGTACTATAGCTGATTCATTTATTAAATAGGCCAGAACATGGGGTGGACTTTTAACAGAATTACATTTCATTTCTAAATTTTAAAATTAAAGAAAAAACTTTTTGGATTTGTTAACTAAACCTTTGCAATCACACATCATAATATCTGTGCAATATGCAGGAAACCAAGCAGAGGTGTATCAGAATAGCAACATGTGCTTTTCCTTAAAGTGGCATTTAATATATCTGAATATTTTTTTCTCTTTGATTCTGTAAATCCATCATTTTTCCATCAAATTATATCATTTTAACCAACATTTTAGCCAAGCTAAACTAAAGGTCAATAGGCAAGAACAGTGGCAGTGATGATAATCAGAGAGTGGTTGAGATATCGCCACTACCATTATTGTAAATAGTAGAAGAATATAGTCAAGATGGCATTTAGACATTATATTTTAAAAAACAAGTTATTAAATATAATAAACAGCTTTCAGAAATACCACCATCACTCTGATCAGTAATTAAATCATCTCATAACATTATAGTAGCTTGCAGCAAAGATTTTATATTTCATTGAACTCTTGGCTGCACTGCAGCTACACGTGTTTTTGCAGCCAGAATCTAACGCAAATCATTGGCATTGAACTTTAAGGCATTTCCTTTTTTACTCCATGTTTAATAGCAGATATCTTTGGGGTGTTTTTTCTTCTTTTTTGTTTGTTTGTTTGTTTTTGTTCTTTTTAATCACATCAGCCAAATAATTTGTATCATGAAAAATGTGCACCATTTCACAGTCATGGTCTCTTAAAATGAATAAAAGACTATTTTGTTTCTCATTACAATTTGGAATGGATATAAAAAAGAAAACACATGGGACCTAATGGCATTATATGCTTTCAAAGACAATTGTTTTTCCTATCACTCACTCTTGAGCATGACAAAGTAAAAGATACAGTAAAAAAAACCGAAGCTCCAGTCATCTAATAACTTGCTTGCTCGGTCAGGAACACAGACAACCATCTTCCTATGTGTCAGGCTTCCTTAATATAGTCTTTCAGTGTCCAACAGTGAACTGCAAACACCAGAGACTTTACTCCTCTTCACTCGGTTGCTTTAAACAGCCTCACCTTTCTGTCCACTTCGTCGACTGTGATGTCCTCTGTCTTGCCAGACCTAGAGCAGCAGTGTTGGTGTTTTACGAGAATGGAGAGCTCTGCCTGTACTCTGACAGTCCTGTCAGGAAACTAGAAGGTAGAGATGCTGCTCTGCTTCTTTTACAAAAAAAAACCCTGTGATCCACTACCTCTCTAGAATGACTTTCAAAGAACTGAAAAGCTATCGGCATCTTTACAAAGATACAGAAATTGATTCTTATAGCAGCTAGAATAATTCCAGATAATATTTGGATTTCGTGCAATAATTAAATAAGTATGTTTGTTTGGCTCATTTTGTTAAAGTACTGTGGTGTGTTCCTGGAAAGATTACGAGTCAATGCTAATGCTAGTTTGCAGGACAAGACAGATATGCGACATAGTAACATAACAAGCAATATAGTCTTCCCTTTTTTTGTTTTTGGCTGCATTGTTTTTCGTCTTTGAACATTCCTTCCCAAGTGTCTCCCTGCTGTTTTCTGCATGTTTAATGTATCAGTCATTCAGGTGGGGAGTGACTAGTATGGCTTTGTCTTTTAGAAGCGAAGAACTCTCTGTTTTCCAACTGCTGCTCTAGGTGTAACTGAAATTGACATGTCTTTCAATGAATGGAGGAAATATGTAATCGGAAGAGACATCTCTTATTCTCCAGAACTTTACATCACACACCATCTTGGCCGAGTGCTCTGATCTGTATCCCGTTGTGGGTAAAAGGGAGGGGAAGGCTGAGCACATGTGGGTTGGCGAGCAAATCGATTAGTCCACAAAAGCAGTTTATGAAGGAAGCACGAAAGAAAAAAATGCAGAGAATCTAGAAAAAAGTGGCGTGAAGGACTATCGCTGATCTGTACGTTGATGTTTTTTGCATCAAATGAACTTAATTCAAACATTAAATCATAAGAAGTAGTTTCTTTGTTTCATGAAATTCTGCTTACATATGCAGCAGCCCTCCAGCCTCTCTTGTTTGGGCATCAGTAGCCTTATAGCCCTGGGCTCTGGACCTGGTGTGGCTTATACCTGGACCAATGCCTGCGTCGCTGCCGGCCAGACAGGTGAACCAGGCACGGAATGAGAGGACAGCATTCCTGGAAGAGAGGAACTACTTGGATCTACACATAGCAGGTTTCGGCCCAGGAACATACTGTAACTCACTCGACTCACGCAGGCTGTTATTTCAGGCACGTCTCTGCAGGAATATATCAGCGCTCTCATGGATGTGTTTCTGCCCCTGATCATTTTGCTTAGATGTGCTCTTTCTGGCCTAGCAAGTGTGAACTCATCTTGGACTGGCTTGATACACATCAACACAGGCCTGGGTGTTTGAACTTACGTTTGGCTCTATCCAAGGCCTTAGCTCGCTGTCTCTCGTTCACACACACACACACACCCACACACATACAACATTTTTTATTCTAACTCCTGGTCTCTCTGGCTCCCCTGTGGCCCTTCATCCCTTTGTTGCAGAATGGCTCTACCTCAATGGTTGTACAAACTGGGCTGAATCTGAGATGCTGATACAGTAGAAACCTGAACTATTCCTTTAATGAGTACACACATACACACACACACACTACTTGGCTATTAGGCACCAAGAACAGGAGGAAAACTATTTGAAAGTGAATTTTAGATTTCCGGTCGTGGAGCTCTGCTTGGGAGTGGCAGCCGAGCAGAGGCGCAAGCAGTGCACACACACACACGTTCACACATACACCTCACCGTTTCAGCTCCAGTTGCTCTCGCACACAGCATGGATGATCAAAAGAGGCCAACGGCTGCCGACCATTATGCCAATGACACTTTGAGTAAGAGTCCAGAGAGCGCCGCGACATGACAGCCATTAGGGATTGAAAGTGGGACTTTAAAGGAGGGCTGAAGGATAACTGTCAGAGCAGAATCAAAGGCAGAAAGTGAAATCTTCATAATGTATTGCAGTGGAAAATTCCTGCTCTAGCTGTCTCTCTAAACTACTCACTCAAAAGTATCCCATACACAGATGCACCATTCAACTCTCCAAAAAAGACATGAAACAGCAGAACAAAGGCTTGCTGAGGTAAGTTCAGACACTGGCACAGTGGTAAATGAAAGCGAACAGCGGTGTGGGCCATTGTGCGGGTGGTAGACAGATAGATCATTAAGGACTGGACTGGGTTACAGTCAGAGCAAAAGACTACGAACAAGCAACTCTAGCACTACACCTCTGCTTCCTTCCACTTAGATCCAGCTGACAAACGTGATTGAGTCAGTATGGCAGCACAATTAAAGGTACTGAATGACAGTATATGACGGTTGAACTTTTTTCAAATGCCAGCGGATGCTTTGAAACCATGTGTTGAAAATAAAACTTAGTGTGCTCAGTTTTAATAAACTGCTTCATGATCCATAAACTGTCTCCAGTAAAAGTCCCAACTTTGATTTGTCTACTTACTGTGGAAATTGACAAAACGGGGAAGCTTTGTATGTGTTGCTTTGGGGTGTTTCATAGCCAAAACCAAGGTCTGCTGTTGGCGCTGACCAAACACTCCGCTGCTCTCTCAGCTTGGCAGAAAACAGCCTCTAATGTGTCTCTCTGTCGCATAATCAGGGATTTCACACTAAATCTTTGATCTGGGAGAACCCTCTCTGAAGGGAGAACCCTCCATCACCACCACCACCACACACACACATAAAGAGAGAGAGGGAAAGAGAGTACACACCCCTTTGGATCTCTGATCTCCCTCCAATTAATGATGTCAAATGAGTGTGTTTACAGGCTCATTAGATTACTGCTGCAGAAGTAGAGCACCGCCCTGCATCATCCAACACACTCGCGCACACACACACACTCACACATGCATCCAGACCAAGATGCGATCTGTCTTGACACGGTCCTTGGAGGAAATCCGGATGGCAAAGTACCAAAGTACTAGTGCCACCACAATCATAGCTGTGGCTGTGTGGTAACTAAGGGGTGATGGCACAAGTCCACATACTTTACGCTTAAACAGACTAGATTTGCAACCCAGCTGGACTAGTTTGGAGGCTGTTCAGGTTTGGTTCAGGTCGCAGCCAAGTGAAGTCCCAGAAGAGCCCTAAAAACTCACCAAAACAGGTTTAAATGAATGACAGGTGTCTACGTCTTTTTTTTAAAAAAGAAAAAATCTGTATAATCATGCACACTGATAGAAGGGACATGAAAATGTTAGTAAAAGCAGCAGAACTAAACTCCAGCTGGAAAATCTTCATGTTTCATTCATTCATCTATTAGCTTTCCCTTTACAACTGCTTGTTACCATCCAAAGCAGCATGCAGTCTTTCAAAAGATCTCATATGTGGAGCTGTGGACGCCATGCAGCTTGAGTTCAGAACTTCTCCACTGCCCCCTACCGGGATGGAGGTCAGCCTCCACCTCTGCCCCCAACTGAGAGCATCACAGGCCTGGACTCTCACCTAAGCTTTAAGTAAGGAGCTCACTCCGGTCCTTGCTTTTCAACCAGAGGTAATTATGACACTAATGAGAAGAGTGTAAATCAGAGGGTAACATGTGGACAGGAAGACGACTTTGACATGCTGCTTCAATTACAGAGCAGTCTGTCTCTGTAGAGCCTGAAGACGAAAGGGTTTGAGAGGAGTTAAGAGGGTGAGAGAGCGTTGAGGGAGGAGGGGTATCATTCGGCCTCTGTAATTCATATTTAATATCTGCGTTTGTGTTTCACACCACCTAGCAGGCCACCAGTCATGTAATCGTGCACTTAATTGGATATTTACGACTGCTAATGCACAAATCATGTGCAGCGACATTTATCATTTGCCAAAAAAAGCATAAAAATTCACAATGAAAAGGCAAGAAAAGGTACATGTTTTGGGGGCAAGAAGTTAAACTGTGTTTTTTCAGAATAATTTCAGAGCGATTCAAGGCTGCACTGGACACGTGCCCCTAAAACCTGTCTGAGTAGTTCCCCGTCTGGGGAATTCAACTAAATTCCTGAGTCTGTGACATGGCGACCTCAGCTAGAGTGACATAACCTGTGAAAGAGAGTGCTGGCTCAGCAAACACAGCTGTAAACAGTCACTCAAAAACATCACAACACTCACACGCCTCGAGGAAAAACACACAAACACACATACACACGCACCGGGAAGTAACAGTGACAGTGACAAATGTCTCTTTCAGATATCACATTCAGCCAGTCTTGAGCTGTACACACTTTAGGAGAGGCATACAAACAGGGGGTGACTGGCACGCACATGCTCACAAACGCTCTCACACACACACATAAACACACACATTCACAGCAGCTCTGGCTGTTACATTACTATTCTATTGAGGTTCAGTACCTCCCTCTCCTCCCACGGGGAATTCGATAAACAGGAAAATCACTGCATTTTTCACACACACACAAACATAATTTTCCTCTTCCACTGCCTTTCATTTGTCAGTCATCCCCCCAAAAACCCCCATCCTGTTTAGATAGAAAAAAAAAACCACTACTGGTCCTCTTAGGCTTGATCATATTAGAGCCATTATATATGAGACTTTTTTTTAAGGGGGGGGGGGGTCTGTATGTTTAGGCCCAGGCATCTTTTTTCTATCCTCTGGTCCTCTCTTATCTCGTTACACACTCTTCAGGCTTTGTGGTTAAATTATGCATTAAGGTCAATGTCAAAACACGGAAGATGTGTAATCTGCAGGGAGTTTCCTTTTATTCATTATTACAGTGAAGGCTGAGCACAACTGTCAGCTAGCCAGGGTTGTGCTCAGCATGGAAGCTTATGAGCTCAGCAGGGCCCCACCAAGCTTCTCTCCCTGACTTCTCCAACTTGCCCTCGGCTTTCTCCCTCGTACACAACCTCTTCATCCTCTTTCCTCTCCTCCTGGACGGGCCCCTGATACATTTTCTCGGCTAACCCGTCTCTCTTTGGGATCTCTCTCTTCTGCAGTGCCAGTCTCAGAGCTGTCAAGAACACGTATAAATCTGAAGGAGAAAATCGTGCATGCCCTGGAAAAATTGCAGGAAAAGAAGTGTGCAGGAAGAGGAAGGGGCCTTTGCGAAGACAAGAGTGTCATCCCATGACCTGGTAGTTTAAAGAATTTGCTTTATTTGGAGGCGGTGGTGTGAGTCGTCCAATGACCTGAAGGTTAGCACTTCTAATTCTTCTCCCCCAGTCGATCTGTCATTGTTCTTGTGCAAGAAACTTCACTATCCTTTGCCTCAGTGTCGGTATCTGTGGTCTAAGAGTGTTTGAAGGTTTAGTGATGTCAGAGATTCCATTGCTGAGGATTACTTGCCACGTTTTCTCAAGTCTACACTAAGGTAGCTGTGGGTGAACATGTAGCTTACAATTACCACGAATGAATAAGGAGTGAATGAATAATGGATAAAATGTGAAGCACTTAGATGGCCTTGAAAAGTATATATACATCTAATCCATTGTTATAATTAATTCAGAATCATGTTTGGGGACAGCAAGGCTCTACAAGGACATGCCTTCTTCTTATGTTGCATCCACAGTTGTGCATGCGTTCCGGAGAAAAAACGAGACAGCAAGAAACAAAAAGTGAAGAAGAGACATTTTTATTTTGATACAAGGTAAACTGACATTATTTGTTGACAGGATAAGCTATCACCCTGCATTCTGCTGTCCTCCACAGGGATTTCAATATGGGGAGCTCCCACTTTTCCTCTCGCCTGTCTTATAACTGCTGAACACTTGACCCCTTGTTTTCTCAATTGCTGTCAGTCAATGTCAAAGCAGTGTCTGATGTGTACTGACAGCTGTGGCATGACCAGCTTAGAGCGCTCTGGATGCCTTTAAACTAACTGGGTTTGTGAGCTCTTCCTTTAATGGCTCACGGGGGCAGGAAACAGTTTGATGAATCAGTCCAGCTTTGTTCCAGCCAGTGTAATTATCTTCCGATTAGATTAATTCAGTTAGGCCTTGGTCGCATTTACAATACTAACAGCATTCCTGGGAGGAGGCCACTCTGTCATGTTAATAATTACACAATTATGTCTTTAAGTGATAATAACTGTGCCTATTATCAACCGCACAACATGCAGAGACCCATAAATAAATATATGCAACAAAAGGCAGATATATTACAGAATAATAAAGAAAATATATCCATATTTGATTTGAAATACAGAGCCGAGCTGAGAGGAGGTGAATGAAAAGAAATAATGTTCAAAGAAGTGTAAGGAAAAAGCACGAAACAAACAAAGCATGGCCAAGGTTATAGCTTGTTTTTCTGTTGATTCAGTGAGTGATGGAGACAGATTATCACCTGAACAGTGTAGCAAAGAGTCCAAGGTTTGCTTACTTTAAAAAGAATACACACCTCCCTTAACCTTCATGTTATTCCTCTCTCTTCCTACAGGCTCTCTCCTGGTGGTTGCATCGTTTCTCTCTAAGCTCACATGTTGTACGTAAGAAAATGTATCTTGACTGGTGGGCCTAATTACTGGCTCTGCACTGACCCGCGCCGGGCCGAGGCCTCGTCAGAACACTGATTCAACATGAGCCCTGCACCGGCCAGCACCTCACACTAATGAATACTAATGAATAATTATCACTTGCTGGCTGGCATGTTCCCACTGCAGGGACACATGCTAGCACAGCCGTTTGCAGAGCTGCACGAGAAGTGTAGAGGCCCTTACCCAGGGAAGAGGCAGCCCAACCGGAGCACAAGGCTATGCAGAAATATGAAGGGTACCCTAAAGGGATACAGAGGAAGCATGCAAACCCTCAAGGTTAACCAAAAGTAACATTGAGCCAGATGTAGTGCGCTGACCCCTGTGCAGACTGTTTTGATTGTCATGACCTGTGCACAACACAACAAACTGAAGCAGTTGATATGGGTCCTCCTGATGCTAAGACTGTGAGTAGAAGCTTGTTTGGTGATGATGAAACATGTCAGCTCAAATGTTGCATCAACCATTAGAGATGTAAACCTCTCCTCTTTTTTCCTGCTGCTACACTATAGGAAATCTATACTTAAATATGACTGCGAGAGGCTGATTATTGAATTTCAACCAGTGACAAAGTAGCGTGTAAACAGATTCACAACCTATGACCTCAAATGAACAACTATAAAACATCACAACGAGTTGTGTTAACATATAGCCTATTGACGTTTTTTACAGTACTGGGAGGATAGGAACATTTAGGTAATTGATAAATGTGGAGAAAAAATATCAATAACTATTAGTATGACTATTTTATGTGCAAACACGATTTTGTCTTCAATAGATCAGTGTTTAGAAGTGTTCATCCTTTCATGCGATGGTTCTCAAGGGGAGGGGGCATGTGGGTGCCTCGGTGCCTCGTTCCAGCAGGTAACCCAATGCACCAAAAACAACCTTATAGTTATCTATGAAGATACTGACAGGTTTTCCGGCTTTTATTTAGAAAGTGGCAGCAGGATGACCCATCTGATATATAATCACACTATTAATTACTTACTAATCGCTGGAGAGGGGGGTTGGGTCACACACCTTCATGTATGGGATTCAGGACCGCTGATTTATTGCACCTGACATAGCATTGCTCTGATATACAGAAAACATGGGAAGTTTTGGAGTTTTCATATTCTTTACTTATTTCATTTTCTCATTTCTCCTTTTTTTGCAGGTCTTATTTCTTCATTTTGGTTTGTCTGCAGGTCTTCCTGCATAACAGCTGCAGTGTATATTGATCTGTCTTTCCTGTCCTCTCCACCCCCAGCCAATCAAGGCAGATGGCTGCCTTACCTGAGCCGGGTTCTGCTGGAGGTTCTGCCTTCCTGTTAAAAGGCAGTTTTCCTTCTCACTGTCGCCTCATGCTTGCTCAAAATGGGAGATTAGATCAAAGTCAAGATTCATGAAAACTTTTTGGTTCCCTTAAATAGGATATTTTTATGAATTGGCTGATCTCTGTGACTCACCTTGAGACGACACTGTCGTGAAATAGCGCTATACAAATAAAGATGAATTGAATTCAATTGTTGTTATTCTTTAAAATGATTGAGATTTAAGAATTTAACATTCATTTTTATGAGTCATATTTGTCACTACTATTGAAATGAGGACTTTCTTATAAAGAGATTGTAGAATTTAAGTAATTTTTTATTTAAGTGTAGGCAAGTTTAATTTGTAATTTGTTATTGTAACATCAACACACACACACACATATATATGTATATATATATTTATATGTGTATATGTGTATACATATATATAAATGTATACACATATATATGTCAGTGATGCTGTCATCCCGAAAGGGGAGTCTTACAGGGCCTTCTTGCCTACTCTGGAAGCAGCTTGCAGGTAAGCAGAATGCGGCTTTGGAAGTCGCAAAGGCAAAAATCGACGACTTCAGGACGGCCTCGGGAAGATTAGGGTCCACCATCTAACAGTTGAGGAGGAGGAATCAGTGCTCCATCAACATCCTTTACAGTGGGGATTGAGTGGATGCTGACCTTAACTCGAGATGTCTCCTCTTCAAAGAAGGGGTTTGGAGGGTGTGCTCCAACTACAGAGGGATCACACTCCTCAGCTTCCCCAGAAAAGTCTATTCAAGGGTCCTGGAGAGGAGAGTCTGCCACATAGTTTAACCTCAGATTGAGGAGGAGCAGTGTGGTTATTGTGGTTTTGTGGTTAAGTTGGAACAGTGGGTTATGATCTATTATGATGATGAATATCATCATATTATTATGATATATTTTATTGAACACCAGTTGTGAAATAGAAACCAGAACTGTGTGAGATTTGCAACAGAGTTCTGTCGTATTGTAAACTTCGTCTCTATCGGCTGACAGGACCTGCAGTATTACTGGCTAAAACAATTTGTTCACTATTAAGTCTTGTTTTCAAATGGATAATCACTCTTGTGCCTCACATAATTTATCCACCTTTTAACAATGAGATGTCCTTGGCATAACATTGCTTTGTGTTTTAGAGTTCATGATAGGAAAGTTGGAGCACCCGGTAGTGTCTCCAGTGCTCCAAGACTACAGAATACTGTTCCCTTCACCTTTCAGGGTTTTTTCTAGTTCCTGTGTCTTTGGTATTTCTCCAGTTTTTGTGTTCCTTTTTTATGTTTCCAATGTTGGGAATGGCTATATATCACCACGGCTTTCCTCTGTTGCTTATCCATCATTACTATGTCCTTTTGGTTGACCTTTTGGAAGTCCCACAGAATCTTTAGCTCTCCACCCCCTTGGTGAGATGTTTCTCATTGAGACTTAGGGGTTTCCATTCATTCTTGGTTGAGGTGTTCCATGTATTCTTTACCTGCCAGTATCTTGCACCCTGCTGTGAGGTGCTGGATTGTTTCAGGGGTTTCTTTGTGCGGCCTGTACCTGGACTCCTGCCTGGTGTGGAAGATCTGGGCCTTGATGGCCCTGATACTCAAGGCTTGCTCCTGTGCTGCCATGATTTGCTCCTATGTGCAAATTCACTCGTATAAAGTCCTAAAAGTGCAGCTTACAGATGCTCTTTGATGGAATTTTATAAAAAGATGATCTAGGCTGTAGATTCAAGAATCAAGTTCAAGAAACAAGTAATTACCCTAACATAGTCTTTTTTGTCAATTCTTTAAGAAAAAGTGATTAATCCCTCCATGGTATTCAAGTAGAGCACTGAATGGCAAAGTATCATAAAGGTTATAAAGTATATTCCATCACTACACCAAATAAATGTGTTTTAATAATCCACTGTATATACAGAAATACAATTGTTACCATTGTTACCATTTTAAATGATTCTAAGTATTTAATAATAAGTCCATGTGATCCTTTTCCACAAGCTACTAGTTGTTGTACAATCAGCTCCACCAATAAAAGGACATATTAGCCCAATGATCTAAATCCCAACAGAAAGTAGCAATGAGTTAAAGTATCTTAGTATTCCTCATGCTAACTCATAGTAAGAACAGTGGAATATATGGCAGCTGATTACACCCTAATACTGAGTGTGGGTGTGTGTATGTGGGTGCAGGAGTGTGCACAACATGCCGGTTTTCCCCCTTGTGAGGAAATGTAAAACTTCTTGGTGTGTTATTTTTCTCCCCACCGTTTGTTCTTTTGATCTGTGTGTACATTATCTCCAGCTCTTTGAATTTCAATTCCACTGTCATGTAAGCTCTTTTCATCACAGCCGACGGTTGCAGCTCTAATAATATTCAACTTTTAGGTCACAGCGGAATGCTAATTAGATTGCTATTTTAATTAATATGTCCCTGCAGGTTTCTATATCAATTCACTTTTAACACTGCATCATGCACTTTGAGCCAATAAATTAAAATGAATCCCCAAAATAAAAACACTTCAAAAAAAAGGGAAGAGATTTAAGGTGTACAGGAGCGCTCGTTTGAACTGTGTTTACATAAATTGCTTATTGTTGTCTAATAAAGCTGATAATATCAAGCATACTAGGGTAAATTTAAACCTATTTCAATAAGTCATTGCAGATGTGTCTTATTTTCTACTAATAAATTCAAACATGGCTCTGCTCACAAGATAAAAGATTCAACTAAGCTGTTTTCCTTCAAGGGCAGTAGAGTGTTAAATGTGCTTTAAAAAGATGAAGATAAGTGCAGGTGCTGCAACTCTGTGTGTGTGTTCGTGCTGCGGGTGGCATTTAAGGACTTAAAAGTGCTTCACTTTCTATCAGAGTGTCATTTGTCTGTCAGCATTTCTGTGCATGTGTGTGTGAACGTGCACATACACATATATGCTCCAGTGTGCACGTCACTGTGGAATCTGGAACGGTCGCTCTGTCCTGCAGCTCCAGGAGTCCCATTCATCATGTTGAGAGGGAACGGAGAGGCCTGGGATATGAGCACGGCTGTATTCCTCTCATAATCAAAGGTCATACTGGAGACCAGTCTTCAAATTGCTTTACTTCACTGCAGGGAACACACACACACAAATCAGTTGTCATGCCAAAATGATGCCACTCTAGACATTTTGCATATTTTATTAAGAATGTGTTGTAACATCTGCACAAAAATGAGCAATCAAAAAAGTGACTCTAAATTTATTCATATTTCTTCTTCTATATTTGTGTTGTTGAAACTTTGCTGTTACATGCAAATGTTATTAAAGCAAAGCGTTAGTGGCAATAAGTACGGTTACATGATGCTTTTAATTCCAAATTATTAGTTTTAAAATAACTAATTCCGAATTAAATTCATGAAGCTTTGAGTTTACATGGAAATTTTAATTCAGAATAAAAGGTTTACATGGCATCACATTTATTCTCATTTATTAATTCCGACGTGATGGCGGAAGTCATGTAATCATGCATCAGCTCGCTTCCTGTTTGTAGTGTTAGCAGCTAAATGGAAAACAATCTAATATAAACCATTATAGCTTCAATTTTGATTCAATTTTGGAAGTACTAGCTTGTCACAAGTATACAACTTCACTATATTGAGCAGCTGAGGAGGAAAAGAAGAATATACAGACCGAATGTATTGAAGATGGGAGACGAACTTTTTTTAAAAAAAAAAAACTTTATTGCATTTAACAAACAATAAGAAGAAGGCAGAAGACGTGTGCGTCAATGCAGCAGGAGAAGGTAAACATGCGCTGAATGACCGGAATTAACCACGAGAGGAATTAAGGGTTTACATCAGGGGGCAATCTCTGGCTGCCAATTGTGAGGCTAATAAGGAAGTAGAAATACTTGCAGTTCACCCCTCACCGCTAGCTGACTGGCTGCAATAGAGAGCAACGCTCATAGACTCCCATGTTAAAATGTCCGATTTCACAGCTGAAATAAACATGTTTACAGAGTGGCTCCAAAAACTTTT
>JBAMHX010000014.1:7799885-7816994 GCA_037177515.1 Pseudomugil tenellus | reverse complement strand
ACCGTGACGGAGTCCTCTCAGCTCTACCTTTTCATCCATTTTGGGATTTTCCGATAATGACGAAACACCAAGATGGCAATGGTAGGACCCACCTATTGGCTTCAAATCCACTCCTCAGAAACCTATGGGTCACGTGATGGTATGCACAGTCTAGTATTTTTACAGTCAATGGTTTACATGAGACAGGAATTATTTCGTTCCACTTTAAAATGAAAATAGACCACCCAGTATATTCGGAATTAAGTTTAATTCCGAATTAACTATTCCACTCGGAAGTAGGTGTTTACATGGTTACTTTTCATCTGTTTAAAGCAGAATTAACTTTTATTCAGAATTAAATAGGAATTAAAAGTCCCATGTAAACGGGGCCAATGTGTATTTTTAGCCTTTTAGTAAATAACAAAGATAAAATCTATCTCGACCAGATTCACTAACACCTACTTTCTATACAGCTTCTTTAAGAAACTGTAAAACCATTGCTTTTGCAAGCTAACCAAATTTTATATTCATAGATGAGGAGGAGGGGGGGCTATTTGGATGTTTATTATACTTTAAAATGAAGTGATCCGCGTTTCGCTGCCTGCGAGGTAATTAAAGTAGGGAAATCTTGAATTAAAGATGTAAATCCTGACACTTTGGCAGGGGGGCCGGTAAGGGACAGTGGTCTCCAAGGTCTGGATTATTCTTAGCGTATACCAATTAACACCATGTATCTTCTTTTATGTTCACTTCAATTAAGAGCCTTTACAATTTTTAAGTTCTTTTCTTCTCAGTAGTTAGAGAATGTCAAAGAGACTGATCAAAGGCATTAGCTACCGTCCGTGCACCATAGGTAATGCTGTTTTGCATAAAGAAATCTGCATATTGCTAAGAAGGTTTTCATTTCATTTTGCATGAATTATAGAGCCAGAGATGCTGCAGTAGATGGAGATGGTGATGCATGATCTTACACCTTTACACAAACACACCTCAGAAAGCATCAAACTTGGACAAATCTTTGAGGATTTTGATGGTGATAATCTCATGATGAAATAGACCAACACCAGTTGAATGCCTCGGATGTTTTCGGCCTCCTGTAGGTGTGAAGCAGAAGCAGTAGGGGTTATGCAAGGCTTCTGCTAAAAGATAACATTTATTTAGAAAGGTAATAACAAAGTTATAGAGTGGTTATGTTAGCGTGAAATAAGTTTCTCTCTGTAAGTAATCATGGCCAGATTTATGTGGTGATTTTGTTTCTGCTGTCTGACAAAGCTCTGCGTCCCCCCCCCTTCAATAAAGTCTTCTTCTTATAGGCCTGCAAATCAGACTGGCTACTAATGGCCTTCTCCTCCACTCTGCTGCCTTCCCCTTTTCTTTTCACTTTCCGTTCCTATTTTCTTCGTGTTACCTTTTCTCAGGCTCAAACCTTTTCAGTTCTGAGTAGAGTGTCCGCTGAGAGTTCCTACGCAACACAAAGCACTTTGGGAACATTTTTATTATTTAAAAAAAAAAGATTAAAACGTATGTTTGGGTATTTACAGCATGCAAATATTGCAACTATTTGTACCACTGTGGGAAAAAACAACAAAAAAAAATACAAACAACCTGTTCAGTTGTAATAATCACGGTCACTTAATTCAATTACATTGTCAGCTACCAATAAATCAATGAGCAAATGAACTGACCGGCTATGAGGAATAACCATCCAGTGCTTGTCTGTATTATTGTATTGATGTTGCTCCAACGACCATCCTGGAGATATTGAATGCTCTCTAAGCAAAGTGCTGACATCATAATAAAAGGCCACCACAAACTGGCCGGCTGTGCGGTTTGGGAGCTTCAGGCTAAAGAGACGGACGGCCTCTGAAGGAGGAAGAAGAAAAGCAATCTTCAAAGTCAATACAACCAAGTGCCCTATGTGGTTGCATTTACTGCACAAAATGAAACTACAAATAGTCTCTTATACAAAGCCCACACGGTGGATACACAAATGGCTCTGCAGTCAGAACAATTATTCACAGATTGAAATGATGAATAATGTGTTCAATGGTATCTTTTGACAATAATATCACCCCTGACTCACTTTGAAATCTGTCACTTTACTTGAAGTCTTTCCTGAACGACAGAGAAATGATAATCTAGATGTGCAGAATATATATTAAAACTGGCAAAAGATGGAGTTTATTTTTAAAAATACTCAAATGCACTTTCACCTCAGTGTGTGCATCTGTCCCTTTTCTGATGACAGTATATTTACTCAATCGTTCAAGTCTTCATAAAAATCCAAATAAAAGAAAAATGTTGGTAAATTCAAACAGAAAAAGAAAACATTAAGGTGGGTGATATGTCTTTGTAGCTATGTCTATTCATAACCCAAGTGTCTTAAAGCATTATTAACAAAAATCTTTTTGCTCAGCTTTGCATTTCTGAGAGCAGTAAAAGCAGCATGAGGAGACTGCTCCAGTGCAGCATATAGCACACACAGCACAGACAGCCATCTAGTGTTGCAAATGAAAAAGTGCATCAATCCAGGAAAAGAGAAAGGCACTTTATTGTACACTATATGAACTGTGTTTATATCTCTATTTAGTTTTAAGGGCTATGAAAAGGGGACATTGTAGTAGAAGCAGATAAACAGACAAGTTGAAGAATGAACAAACAAACTGCAGATTAAACATCAAGATATTTGTTGTGTGACATCATTACACCCACAAACCAAGGAAAAAAATGAACACACGCTTTTGTACTCTGGTGTATGAGAGAAACAGGCGTATGAGGTACATTAATGGTCAGAACTCTTCTTTTCAGCCCACACAGAACACAGTACACCCTGGTTTAGCCTAATAGCTAGCCTGCTGTGAGAGCTTAACCTCTCCTAGGCATACTACAGAAATAACAAGGCATCAGATCCTGGAGACTGAGTCCACCTCTTTTACAAGAAACATGTCTTCAATGTTACCTTTTACCCCCATTTGCATTAAAACAGCATAAAATGGGATTTTGCTAATGTATGCAACCCAAATAAACAAAGATTACAAACAAATGTGTGCATATTGGGACCATGAATATGTATTTGCTGAGCGTTCAAACAAAGACACAAAGGGAGGCCCAACCTGTTGTCAGCTCAGCCCCTTTTTTCCCTGCTGTGAAACCCTGCTCCCTTAATAATCACACATCATTATGACAATAGATGTTAGGCAAAACACATAAGCCACACATGCAAACGGAAGCAGAAACAAACACATAAATATCGCAAACTGTGCATATCATCACATACTTCTTCACCACATACATGTAGCTGGTCATATTAGTGCAGCTCTTTCTGAGACATTTAACAGTTCATCCATTTCCTCTGCCAGCTGTTAGAAAGGTCTCAGCCTCCGTAGTCATGCACATGCAAGGCCACTCCCACAGACTTTTCATCTAATTGCTTTTCATTGATCCTGTCCGATCAGGTGCCCAGTGTTCATCCTTTTCCAGTGTTTTCTCCTGAGCATGTGTGCCATTCCTAATCTGAGAAATGCACATCAGTTTCACTGTTCATGCAACACCCAGGCGCGAGAAGACAAGATAATAGATTATTATCCGTATACGGTTTGAAAAGGTCCTCCTCCAAAAACAACCTTATAAGCGTGTTTACTAGTGTTTGTGTGTTCATACATGTGCTTTCATGAAACAAGATATCCCTATTGTCAGTTCCCATGGAGATCCGGTGACAATATTTATGTTCATTTAGTAGCTTTATTTATTTTTAGTGCATTATGGATGGACAGGAAAACAAAGAAGCTTCATTACTGCAACAAAAGCAGATAGCAGATTTTGGACATGAGGGAGTACAATAGCACGTCTGTTTATTTTGAAGGACGCAGAGAGAAAGCTTATCCTGAAAGGTGAACCAGATTGAGGATTTGGGACAGAAGCTCTAAGTTCCTCTTTACGATTAAATGGTGTCAGCATCAGAAGTGAAGGCCAGTGTCTGCTGGCAGACAAAGAGCTGGACTTGTCGGGGATATTACAATTTGTATGACTATCAATGGACAGCACATAAGTCCAAACATTCTTTTTCTCTTTTAGTAATAGGCCGAGGCTGGACGACAGCCATGAGTGCACTTACACACACATATGCACAAAATTCATCTGTCTCAAAGGAGATGTATCACAGCTTTGGTTTTAACATGCAGGCCAGTTCTTGGTGGTACCAGATCAATGGCGGGTTTTAAATCAGACACAGCCACTGAGGCAGACAGAGAAGACCATCATTGGCGCACATTAAGAGAACACTTTCTTTCTCCTCAAGATCACAAGCTTTTTCTGTGCTATTGAGTAAGACTCAACTGTCTTCTGATGCCTATTAAAAATATTAACTTTAAAGGTAAAGTGTGTTTTTTTTTCCTCCAGATTGTGAGTTGAGGCTTCTTTGAAAGAAGTGTCTGAATTACAGCAGCACATTGTACCATTATACTAATGCAGCTCTGCTTCAGATGGTTTCTTCAGATGAATGTGGAAGTCTTTTATAAAACCAAATCTCCTGTTAATACTCACTTCATTTACAGTTTATTAAGTTTATTTATTTTTGCTGAAGATATAAGGTGACAGAAAGTGTCATTTCAATCTGTTTTACTATATAAAAATCACAATAAAATGCTGCATAAAGCAAAATAAAAAAGACCACCAACATTCAAGTTATCATGCAACCTAGTGATCCCACAGTCGGTTTATCTCACTTTATTCTAACTCGTCTGTAAATACGGCATAAGGAGACAATCATTCTGCTTTCGCTAAGTCCCTTCGGACTTTCTCCCGTGCATTATTCAGTCTTATCCTGAAGTAACAGCCGTCCTCTACGTTCAGACAAGCCCTCCTCGAACATGCCACACTAATGTGATGTAAAAATGAATGATGAAATTCAAGGAGGCCAAATGAAAGAGGAATCGAAGTGTGTTTGTGTGCACATACATGTGTGTGTGTGACCAATGGTTGGCCCTGGTGTAAGGTTGTCTACGTGTGTTCAAAGGTGAGGCCTTGGGTGATGGAGAATAGGATTCCCTTACCTCCCTATAAGTACAGAGGCGGATGAAAGCCAGCTGTAATGACCTTGGTATAATGAAGGCCTCGCTGATTTCCATGATTTTTCTTGCTTTCATGCCACGATTCTGCTGTTCCATAGGAGGGGCAAAAAAAGGGAAAAGAGGGAGATTTGTCTGCAGCCGAAAACATTTGCCTCGAATCGAACACAAACTCTTGTTCCCATGTAATAACCATTACGTGGGTGATTATAATCTTGAGGCAAATTAATAGATGAAACACATTTTTCTTAATGGGCTGGTATATTTTGCTGTTTTATTTTTTTAGGTGAGCAATTTACTTGCAATTTTCTTAACATGTGAAGTTATTTAGAAAGTGACGTAATGCTTGTTTCTTTTTATCTTGAGAGCAAAGAGGCTGCATGTTGTTTAGGGCTGCTCAACTAACATGCCACAACGAAATGAAAGGCTTCAAAAGAGCTTTTCCAATTGGAGCTTATGTAGTGATTTGGCTGACCTCCAAATGTGTTTAGATTGTAGTAAACACAACAATAGAAAACAATAAACAACTGCAAATAGGTGTGAATTCTCTGCTCCAACTAAATCTTTCTTGATTTGCTATAAATTATGAACCTTAATGTGTCTACACACTATGGCCCTCTGAGGACATAAATAGGCTCCTGCTCCATCCTGATGGGCCCGTCTCATTAAAGCAGAAACGGAGGCTGACGATGGAAACTGATGTACAAGACGCTGATCAGAAAAACTGCCATGAACTCACCTATGATTCATGCTGACTGTGTCTGGTATAGGATGATTATATTTGCGGGAATTGTTTATGTGCATGCATCTGCGTATGTGTGAGCCTTCGAGAAACAGTGAGAAAGGCAAAGTGTGCCCTCTATAGGCAGGTTTTATTCACTCTTTGCAAATACTCTGATTTGTATTAGTGCTAGTTTCACAAAAATGTGCCAATTTTTCAAAAAATGAAAACGTTTGAGTGAAGATTTCCTACAGAAATAAATGTACCACATTGTTCGATGTCTGAAGATACATGCAGCTCACTTTGGCATTCCCACACTAGCTTTTTATGCTCAGGCTTTCCAACTCCACACATGCCACCTCTTTCATTAATATGTGATGAGAGAGAAAATCTCTAAAGACTCCAATAGGCAGAGGCATTGTTTCTCCTTTAAAGTCATCTCAAATGGAAGGAGCAAACTTCAGAGCCTTAGTGAAGAGTCTAATGAAAGAAGTCTCCTCCTCCGCGGCTCCATTTTGCACAGCATATTAGGAATCTAAATGTTGACTGAAGACAGTTTGATTCTCAGGCTGTGTTTTTTTAAGGAATAAAAACAAAGTAGTATGTTTACTGTGCAGCCATGAAAGAGTTATGAGAAGGCTCATCACTGCTCCTTCCCATTTTGGGCAGCAGAAAAATTAGCTTCACACCACAATTCATTTGAAAACCAGTTCAGAAATACAATGTTTAAGAGAAAGATCAAACAAATTTATGGTTAAAAATATGATGCAAAGATTTCTGCTTTACCCCAACAGTTGGCTATTAATGAATATAAAACAGTAAGTGTGCAAAATAACGTGGGGTGGGGGTGGGGTGGAATATATTTTATATCTCAGGTACCCTAAGTATATTGCAAGTTTAAATCACTCTGTGAGCCAAGAGCATTTGATTTCTCTGCTTTCTAGCCATCAACTGTGAACAAAAAAGTTTCTTTAAATGATCTTTGAGGGTTTTGTATGTAATTAAATGATATCTTTAAACTTATTCCATTTGTTATCCTAAATATCAATCTTAGAGAAAAAATATGGAATAGAATGATAAAATAGATATTTTTATTCTACTCAACTAGAACAGAATTCATTAAAGTCAATGAGACAAAATTGCATAACCCCTTTAATAAGGTAAAAGAGAGATAATTACCTCCAAGTGGTTATAATAAAACTAGTTTGTTAAGTTTGAACAACAGTGTTAACAAAACAAGGCTTAAAGTGTGTATTGTTTAGAAATTGCTTCATAAGTTGCATCTGTGTGTATAGTCATTGTTCGCATGGTGTTATTCTCCTTCAAACATGGAAGAAAAATCCAGCAAGGTTAGAAATTTCACATTTTTCCTGTGATATTTTTCCAACTTACCCAGGCAACATGTCAGACAGAATTTCTGATGCCTGAAAATGCCCTACAGTAGGGCATTTTGAGGTAAATTCATCACGTCCTTTGGATTTTTTTCTATTTTTTTTAAGGGTTAAATAAATGAATAAATAATTTGTAATATGTGTAACGTTACAAATTAACTGATGTTTAATTAACATGCTATCAATTTTGATTCAAAGGTGAGTTTGGAGAGACGGTAATTTTTCATCCATACGTTCCACATAATGTAGATGAAAGAAGGAGACGCCTGGAGAGAATAAAAACAAGAATGTGGTCTCGAATGTTAATTCATGAGCACGAGTTGCTGAAAACAGGTAAAGCACTGTTGGCTTCTTCACACACACACACACACACAGAAAGAATTCTGTTGCAAATTTTTAGCTCATTATAATGTTTGCTTACATATAAAATCACTGGCATGGTGTTATTATGTCATCAAAGAAATGAAAGTTTGATTGGAGCATTGGCAGAATTAGTCATTCTAATAAAAATGATATAAAGCTAATATGTAACACCAAAGAAGCAAAAGTTAGGATCCTCTTGTAGATCTAATTTGTTTTCAAAGAACTTATAAAACTGCAATCCAGTGAAATATAAAATCTACCTAAAAACTTTTATTAATTTTTAACATGATCCATATAAATTTCCAGAATTAAGTCATACATTTTTCACCATGTCACATGCAGTAACTTTAGCTCGCCGTACGTACCACTGATACTAAGCTGACATGTATGAAATCAAAGACATAAAAGAGAAAGAAAATATATATCAAATCCATTCTGCGTATCTTCTGGGAAATCTGTTCAAACTATTTAGGTAATTCTGGAAAATCTGGAACAGATGTAGAACTCATTTGTTTGTGTGACTGAGGCTTGTTCTTATCTCTGACTCACACAAAAATGTAACAAAATTGTCTGCTTGACCAAAGACGGAAAGACCAGTTCAGATAGAGGTGACAATGCAAACTCAAGAAATGTCCCTAATATGATTCTGAGGTTAAAGCCAAATTGGAAAAATTCCTATTGGATGAAAAGCAAAATTGAAAACAGACTATAAATTTAGTAAAGCAAAAATGCTTAGAATCACTCAAAGCTATGAGTCCAGCGTAGAATCTGCAATTCTCTAACATCTGCAAGAGTCACTCGGATAGACAAAAAGAGGGTGGTTTATTTGAAAGCAAGAGAAAACTACAAATATCATTAACTGAACTAAAACTGAATCTTAATGTTTTGTCTTTTCTATTTCTGAAGAATGCTTTCCTTTCATTTCTGCAGCACCTCATTCAGTAAAACATAAAAACTTTGAAACCGGAAATACATTTTTGTAGCGAAACAAAGGGAAACATACAGAAAAGTGGCATATTGCTTATACTATCATGTAAATATGGTCCAGTATGGTCCAAATAAATCTGAACAGCACATAACTACAGCACAACATTTTCAGCTTCATTCATTCTCCTTATTGAAATTGATTGCTTATCATCTACTTCACAGAGTGTCCATATAGCATAGCTGACAGCAGTAAAGAAGAGTTGCTTATATGAACTCCTCACTAACGCTTTCCTACACTAACCATCTGTCCCCCTGTGGATTCAGCCTCAGCCAAACCTTTGAAATGTCCTTCAAGGCGTGAAAAAAACAACATGCACACTGCTTTGGGTAAAATCCTATTTGTACACTATAATTACACTTTGAAAAGTTGCAAAGTTTAAAGTTTCAAGACCTTCACTTTTTTCTCTTCTCATTTCAGATATTGATTGGGCTCTAAAATGCATGTAAGGCTGGCTGTTCTGCAGAACAAAGAGGTTTCTCATTACGTGCTATGCCTCAGACAACTTTGAATGTTTCAGATTTGATTTACTTGGGTTATCAAGGGACACAATCAGAAGAATGCAGTCAATAATTTTTACAACTGTGGAACAACTGTTAATCTGCTCTTAAGAACAAGACTGGAGGCATTTTGAATGTTATCAATAAGGGAGGTTTGGAGTGATGGGTGTCCCTAATGCCTTTCATGTTTAAAAGAAAGAGAAACATCTGCAAAGCCCATGATAGGTCATTTTGGTACAGTTTACTTATAACTGGGCTTTGGTCTTTCCTAAAATCATTTTTTTTTGCTCCACATTATCTTCTGAAGTGCATCCCTTAAGGTATATCTAGGTCATAAAGCTCTTGTGACGGAAAATGGGGAGATAAACGAGACAAGGCTGTGAATAAAATGGGAAAAAATCCAATGTGAAAAGCATTTGTAGCTATAATTTGTCATTGTCAAAATGAAAAGATTAGTCTTTGTAAAATGTGTTGCGTTGGCTGCATGATAAGTATAATGACCCAGCAACACTGTATTTACAGAAACAAACAGTAATTAAGTTGTTGGTTTTGGTTGCAGCATCTGCGTAAGGAAAAGCAATTCCAAGGAAATTGGTTTTGTACCATTAAAAACCAGAATCTATTATCATAGCTGCTTAAGTGCAACTAAAATGTGCCTCTTTAATCTTTAATATGCAGTAAAATAATATGTTGGTGATTGAAGTCTGTTTAGGCCAAAACGTTCTGCTGAAATCTGTCAATTCTGTTTTTCTTCTTGTTCACTGAAGGTGTGGGATACTGTGCCCTCTATTTAGGTTTAGTCTAAACTTTATTTGGGTTTCTTGCTTTCAGTGCCTGGGATACATCAAAGAAGTTAGGTGGTTGGCACCCTGCTACGAAGTAAGAAACAGGACATCTAGCTTCACCTACATGTATCCAGGCTAGCTGCTTCGAGGAACAGCAGAAAAAAAATAATTTAAGTACAGATGTATTGTTACTGGTTTGGATCATGATTGTAGTATAGATTTAATCTGCAAGGCTAGTTTCCTAGAGATAAATAAGTTGTGACTGCAGTCTGTGTACTAATTACAAGCTTTTTTTTTTTTTACATTTCTTAAATCTTTCCATTTGTGAATATTCTTTCTCACTAAAATATGATGGAACAAGTCTTTTAAACCTTTCCAAATAGATGGACATCAAAAATTGGTTCTCTGAGACCATTGCTAATGTCATAACTGCTGTTTTTACAGATGTGCTGATGATATTAGTTAAATCGACATGATTAGCAGCACCTGGCTAGCACTAACCATCTGAAATATTTTGTGAGCTGTAAGTGTGCCTTACAAAATATTTGCATATTCACTGACATTGTCTTTACTCAATTTTAAGAAATAGTATGTAGTGTGTAGTTGTTACTTGAAAACTTTGATATGAGTTGGAAAAGGACATGTACTTTTCTTTTTCACATACATCTAAAAGTTATGTGCCTCTGTTCTACTTCTACTAATACAAAATAAATATATAAATAATATACATATATCAATATAAAAGCTTGTATATACTCTGTAAATGGAAAGCTTTGGTGCTAAGTTTATGAGTAATAGAATTTAATACGTTTATGCTTAAAAAATATTACTTCGAACATACATTTGGAAAAACAATACACTACAAAGGGAACATTAAAAATTATTTTACTCTAATTACATGTTAACTAGACACACAATTTTAATCTGGACAGTATTTTAACAAATCTTTTAACAATTTTATAATAACAATAGTAATACTAATACTGATAATAGCAGTAATAATCATACTTACCTACACTTGATTTGAATGTAAAACTTTTGCTTACATGTGCTAAATGACATCAATATAATTGTTTTCACAGAGGCTGCGGTGACTACTATGTGTGTATGTGTATGTGTGTGTGTATATATATATATACACGTTGCAAATATTGATAAATATGCATCTTTTTTACGTTGTTTTGTGTTGCTTTTCTCTAGTACTTATTTAAGCAGGTGCCCGTTCCCTTTCTGGAGAGTGTCATAGAAAACCTCGCGATATCATAGTGTGGTTACCAGGGGAACGCGAGCTTAAAAAGTTGGCTGCTCTGTGTTCTCTGAGAGATGAGCGGTGTCTGTCTGTGTATATTTAGAGCCACTCTAACCCTGCTACATCGTAGGTGAAACAAACATGGATTAGACTCGCTTATAAAGTAAAAGTAATGCAGTGACATATCTACATCTTGGGATTTACTGTGGTTCACTTGCGAGGTTAGTAAAAGAGTTAGACATATAGCATTAGCTTGCTAAAGCTTAGCTAATATAGTCGTTTTTAGCTAGCGTTAATGCAATATTCGCCTGTAGTTAACCGCTGCTCTTTGGTGTAAAATGATATACTTTCCATGAATGTTACTCGAGGGACTCCAACATTCTTTTAGTTGAGTAATAGAAACAAAAGGAGCTTTTTATTGCTGAGGTCAGAGGGGTTCGCGTTTACTTTTATCGGTGGGCAACAGCATTAACGATTCGCGCTAAAAATTCAATAATGTTTGTGCACGTTCAATAACACGTGCACAAAGCAGAACCCATAAAGCCAGATGTCATGGAATAGTTTTCAATAAAATATTAACTGACTTTATAGAGGAAAATAGATATCGTCAAAGCTATTCATCTCATTGTTGTTCCTTATTTACATACAGGTACGCATGACAAAGAAGTAATATACAAAATGCCGTCACCACAAGTCCTCCAACCCGTTCTTACAGTGAAGGTGGATGAGCTGTTTCTCAACTGGTTGAGTGACCCTGGAACTCAGTCAGTACTCAAAGATTATCTTGATCTAATCAAAAGTGAGCAGTACATTAAAAACTCCCAGGACAAAAAGTCGCTGAGCTTCAATGAAAACAACAACGTGGCATCCCAGAAGAACCTGGTAGAAAAAAAGCCTACTCCTCTTGGTACCCCATCCAGCCCCCCATCAAACAGTACCCTGCCCTCTCGCAGCAGCAGCAACACCAGGGTGACAGGACCTAATGGCAGAGTACTACGGCAGTCTGTCAGCACCAAAAAGGTAAATGATCTATTTAACTATTTGGTTTTGATGCTGACATTGAACACACCTTTTTGTAAGGACACATCCAGCTCATCCAAGATTCTTAAGATGTTGTGCTTGTGGTTGCTTGAAATAACACTGAAAACAAGACTTGACCGGCTGTTCTTGTTTTCTATCAGGAGCTACCGGTTATACTCATGACGTAAGAGTGTTTTGTGTGACGGTTCAAGAAAGGTCCAGGTTCTGTTTGCGTGTATTACCTTCAGTGCAATCTAAGTTGTAGGTAATGAGGACATACATAATTGTATTGCTATGTTCATTTCAAATTATGTGCTTTAAATCCATAATCTAATTTTAAAATAGTTTTGCTGTGTGCATTGTTCTGTACACGTGACCGTATAGAATGTAATTGCTTATAGATTTTTTAATCCAGTAACTCTGATTCAGACTCGATATAGACTCAGAATATTCTGTTGGATTGTTACAAGGAGTTCTTATGTGCTATTTGATTTAATCTGCAGGGGTTTTTTGGGTTATTTCTGTTGCAATTAAGAAAACATAATCCAAACAAACTTGTTTATGAAAATATATTTGTGAAAATATAATTTACTAATTCATTTTCTATACCTCTTAAGTAATGCATGGTCACAGGTTGAGAAGCCTATCCCAGCAATTAGCCGGCAAGAAACGGGTTACACCCTGGACAGGTCGCCAGTCCATCACAAATATAAAATATAAAAAAAAATACATATGTGAATGTGGAGAAAACTCTGGACATGTCACCTAAGTTAATACAGTTTGCATGTAACCTTTTATTTATTAGAGTGTCATTTAAATAGATGTGTAAAAAGTTTATAAATTCACAAGCGTATACATACCCACCAGCCATTCTGTTCTTTAAAAACAATGTCCTTGTTTGCTAAAAAACCTTTTTATCAGGTAGGTCAGTGCTGATTTCATACATTCAAAAAGCAAACAAGGTGACCGCCACGTAAGCTTTGTGTAATAGTTTGTAAGTTGCGTTCCAAAATCAGTGAACTATTCTGTTGTTGTTAAGGTTTGTGTGTCATGTCACATTTAGTGTGAATGTGCAAATTACAAATCATGAAAATTGATTTATTAAATTAATTATTTTTGCTTAACCCTTCACTTTGGTGACTTTAACTTATCAAAGACCTTTTTTTATTCACACAAATGTATCCTCTGAGATCTTTACTTTCACTGGCCACAAGAGGCTGCTGATGACTCTATGGCATCACCGCCAAAGAGGCGACCCGTGTGCCTCCCTGTCTGTAAGCATATGCAGTGTCTATTAGTCAAATGCTTTCCAAATGTTCAGGCTGTACCTACAAATTAGTGAGGTATGAAAAGTGTCTGAACCTAAGCTTTTCATCGTACTACTGCTAGTCAGCCTGTTGATCTTGATATTTATGATCGAGTTCTCGGTTAGGTAAATAATGATTTGCTTTGTGCTTTTTCCGTTGTTAAAGACGTATATCTTTTGTAAATGATTTACAGCTTTGCATGGTTTGTGTGTTGACTTAAAGGCTTGCACTGTACTATAAGATTGTTGACATTCATGTATTTGACAGTGAGACAACCAAACAGCTGGGGACATGTGCTTCTGAAGACTCCACCTTCTACATGTTGTTGACATGATAAAGATTGACATGGGAAGTAATTCAAGTTGGTACTGAAGTGATATCTGCTTTCTGACTGGACCACCAAAGCAATTAGATTAGATGTTAAAAGTATGAAATAGTGAATACTTGTTAATCAAACTTGGCAGATAACAATTTCTGTATATGTGACTAAGTTTATCCCATAAATGTTTTACCAAACAAAAAGATTACATGTAAACTGAATTTGTCCATCTCTCCCTCTCTTCTATTAGTCCCAGGCAAACATGGCTTATCAACCAGTCATCTAGTCCAGGTCATACAAATATATTAACCAACATCAAATTTGCATTTCAGATTAGACGTTTCTGAATCATATTGTTCAAAATGAAAGACATAAAGAATACAGTCATATTGCTTATCCTCATGCTCTTCACGTAGGGATAACCAATATGAGTGTATTATTTGTTAGTTTCCCTTTCTTCCCAGTAGCCTTTGTCCTCACCTTTTCACTGAAGTTTATTAAGCAATTGCTGGACAGTTTTACTCAGCTGTGATGTGTCATGCCACGAGGTCACACTGTATCACTCAATATTAAAGGGAGTGCAAGACTATGAATGTAATGCTTCTATTTTAACTAAATGAACTCCTGCATTCAGATGCATTCTTCAAAGGATTACTCAAAAATTCAATTTATGTCACACCGATGCAGCCTTGAACAGCTGGTCTGACTGTGACATCAGACACTGTTATAGATAGCCTTGGTTCCCTTGTGATGGCGTTAGATACTCAGAACTCTGGCAGGGAGATGAGGTGTGGCAGCACATTCATCCTCAGCCTAATTTACTTTGAAACTACGTCTATTAGATGCTGGTCATTGTCAGGATATGTAGTTGTAGATTGTTTATTTAAAGTATGTACACTAAATATTAGCGCTTCACGAGTGCTTCTTGGCTTTCCCTTTGCTCTTAAACTTAACACATAAAATGGTTTCTGTGTTATGAGTGCAGTAGGTCACACACAAGGATCCACACAAATGTGGTTTCTTTGAGGTTTTATTTCTTTATATTTTACTGTCTTCTAGCCACATGCATTTAGGATAAAATGTTTTTAAGATGTCTTTTTATAACATGCTGTGTTTGCCCCGGCAACATTCAAGCTATTTGAAGCAGAGGGTCTGCGGTCACTTTATCAGTTGGCCGACCTGTCAGAGAGAACCAGGTGTTAAAGCTGTTTCCTGCAAACACGTTTTTAGTCTTAGTCAGTTGTGGTTGGGTGGGTGTCAAAGTACCATCATAAAATTTAAAAAAAATCTTTGTTTGGGTGATTTTTAGTATCTCGAGCTTGATATTTTTTGTGAAGCTACTTAAAGAAAGCTTATGAAGCAAAGTTGCATGTGTCACTCATTTTATTTTATTTTGTATGATGAAGTTCTGGGTTTTTGTTTTTTTTTTTCTTCAGGACAGAAAAGACTACTTTTTGTAGGGCTGGGCGATATGGCCTTAAAGTAAAATCTCTGATTGTTTTTTTCAAACCTGTTAAAAAAATAATACAATTCCAATAACAAAAACTATTCTTTTACAAAAAAAGGTTTTTTAGTTTTAGACCACATCCATGACGGCTTTCCATCGTGTCCGTCTTCTCTTAGGGTACCGAGTGAAAATAATTCCTCTACACTGGATTGTATATTGGTGGGGTTTTGTAGGTTGTTTGTCGTAGATGCACAATTCCCCCCACTCTGCTGAGTGCCTCTGTTTCAGATATTGGAATAAATTTGTTCTGTTCCCACCTTTTGTAGCAACAACCCTTAAACAGATTTTGCAATGAGGCATTTAATGCTCCAAATCCATGTTTGCTAAACCAAACCAGTTCCACATAATAAAGGAAACTGGTCTTTTTTGGGAACAAGCTCTTCTTTGCTGCCATGTTGATGTGTTTATGTGGATTTGTGGGAAATCAGCAGGAGCACTATGATGTAAAAAGGCCCCAAACGTGCTGAGAGACAAAAAAAATATTGATTTTTCATAAAAATAAATCTTCATAAACAAAAAAATTTAAATTAATCAATTAAATCATTTAATCACCCAGTCCTAATTTTTTTTGTAGTAATTATATATAAAATATCTACTTAAAATGATCAAGATACAATGAAAGAGCCCTCTCAGACCCCAAGTCTATAAACAATTACATCATTACTAATTGGAAATGTTAAAAAATATTTATTTATTTATTCTGAATATTTGCTCAACTTGTATCAACATGCAGTATCAATAAGTATTCCAGTGTTTGTGCTTTTTGCTTTATTACTTTTATTCAAGCACGTTTATCTTCCTGCATCATATTCTATAAGTTGCTTCTCGCTGGGACTGGGAGCACCACGTTAACAGGACTATTATTTGGCCCAGATTTACATAAAATGCAGATTCATCTCAAATATTGAATTGTGGGATTTAAAGTGGAGATTTTCTGGTTTTCAGTCATTCTTACCCATGATGTGGTCCAAGTGTGGCTTTAGCTAATAGATGTAGAAAGTTTGCGTTGCCTATTTTACATAATTCGTGTAGCTGGTTTGACATTATGGGGAAGCATTTTAGGAGATTCACTTTTTGCTCTTTATATTGTTATATATTTCTTCTTTCTGTGATTCTCTCAAATCAAACGGCAGCATTGACCATGTGTATCAAAGAAAAGTAAATGGCTAGTACTTCCCGAGCTTTCATTGGAGAGGATGGTTGGAAGTTTTACTTTTCTTTCCGCAAAACTTTGCAGAATTCTCTGAAACCTTTTATATGAAACATAGTTCATGTTTTAACGCCTCGTCAGCGGAAGCTTTAGGAAAATCCCGCCCCAACAACTTGTGACCTGACTACCCTCCACTAACCCCAGATGTTGTTTCATAAGCCCATCTGTTGCGCAATGAACATGACCAGACACATGTTTGTTTATAAATGAGATTTACTGTAGCAGATGAGGCACATTGTGAGGTCAGATTACATGTTTAGCTGTTATTGTGAGTCCGTAGACATCATGCTTTAGCAGTTTGTCTAACTGACAACAACCTGCTTGGACAACATACCTTCAGTGGCATTAAGATATTTAGTTTGTGACAATACTTGTTGGAGCTTGCCCCTTTTTTTTAATTCAAAGTCGCATACTTAATAAAGTTACACTGGCGACCTGCTTTCTCATCTTCATGAATAAAGGCAAGTTTATTTGTATAGCACCTTTCATGTACGCAACAGTTCATAGTGCCTTACATAAAAACATTAAAAGCATTACAGATGTTGAATCAGAAATAAAAAAAGAGAATAAAAACAGAGCAAGAATCATAACAAAATAATAAATTAAATTAAAATCATTAAGACGAACAATTAAAAAGTTACCGTGCAGATCGTATTTGTAGCTAGAAGAGAAAAGATAAGTTTTTAACCTGGATTTAAACATTTCTA
>JBAMHX010000014.1:7786625-7799785 GCA_037177515.1 Pseudomugil tenellus | reverse complement strand
TGTTTTATGCTCTTTTTGGGAAGTCCTGTTAAAAGACCATTACAGTAATCCAGTCTACTGGAGATGAAAGCATGAATAAGTTTCTCCCGGTCTTACTGGGAGATTAAACCTTTAATTCTGTTAATGTTTCTGATGGTAAAAAGTTTTTTTTAGTCACAGCTTTGATGTTTCTGCTGAAAGTCAGATCTGAGTCCATCAGCACTCCAAGGTTACAGACATGATTGGTAGTTTTAAGACCCCGAGTCTCCAGTATTTACTGATAAACAGCATGTTATGGATAGAGATGTCTTTAGACGTCTGGTATGGATACATCATATTTTCCGTGATACCATGCCTTCTGATTGACTTGCTTTCTGTTTTATAAGTCGCAGGGAGAGTGTGCGTGTCAGGTGCATCTCGAGTTGTGCCCAGGTGTGATAAGAGTATATGGATGTTCCCCTGTGATGTGTGAGTACGGAAGCATGGAAGATGGCTGGGGGCGACAGTATGGGATTACTTCAGATACCGCAAAAAGGTGGATGAGGAAAGAAAAATATAAAAGTATGTTCATAATACAGCGGTATACTGTAAAACTGATGTTTTTGCTCATGGTTTTCATATTGTCAGGATTTCAATGCGGCACACATTTAGTTATGGAGCAGATTTTGTTTGCTCAAATATAAAATTATCCAGGAGAGTGCATGAGAATAATACTTTCATGCTGGCTGATGAGCTTGAACAAAAGGCAGCCGGTGTGAAAAGCCATCATACAAACAGCTTATCAAGCATGTACAGTGTCCTGCGTGATGGACAACAGGAACTGGGTTTGAACGGAAACCAGTGGAAAACTGTGGACTCTGTGAACCTGTCATCTAAAAATACCGTGAGTGTGCTTTCTTTTTGTTTCTGATAACAATCACACACAAAAAGATAAAGGTTCATTTGAAAAGTCTTCCAATGTGAACATTACGGCGGGATTTCTGATTAATAATCGTTGCATCAGTTTGCGCCTGTTTACAGTCTGCGTTGTTAAGGCGACTCCAGGTCTGTCGTATCAAATCATTTATGGAGAATTGATGTAATTGCCTTCATTCCAGGCAACAACCGGAAGTGGATGTTTGCTTGAAGACTAAAGATACACTCTTGTTTCCCCAGATCTAGTTTCTCGGATTGCCCAAATGGTGTTTGGTGATGCTTTTAATAGGCACAAACTTGTTCAGTAATCATTCTTTGAATTTGACATGTCCCGTCCCCCTCCTCTATAACCCATCAACTATAATAAGACATGGAATGGCTGGAAGCTCAAGCTTGCAAAGAGAAGGCAAAACAAAAACCACCATAAGATTGGATGCAAAATATGTATTTCAACTGTGTGGGTTTCGTCCAGTGGCCTGACATGCACTCTTACCTTGTTAAACTTTCCAAATTATAGTTACTAATGCTATGTTTATTGTGTTTAATTTGTGTTTGCATTTGTTAGCGTTCACTTTACTTTATTTGCAACTTTTAACAAATCACTTCCTGTCGTTTAATTTCGTTGGGTCGTTTTTTTTGTTTTTTGCTTTCTGATTTTATTTATTTATTCCCAAAATTTCTCAATAGTGTTTATATGTTCAGTATTCAAGACTCGTACAACTAGTAAAGAATCTCTAACGTATTGTGTGGAGGTTTTTTTAAATAAATCCTAATGAATAAAAGCGTTGTATGGTTGCGATAGTGAGACGCATCCTTCAGTTGAACTCGGGCTGCTGGAAACAGCAACAACAGGTCCGTCTCTTTACATAACCTTCCATGAGCACGAAGGAATGCAAACTGGAAAGGGCAGATCCACCTCTCACACCCCTCCCATCCCACACAGACAGCAAGCGAGTCCCCTACACATGCACTCAGTCACTCCTTATCTCCAGCAGCTTTGAAGCAAGGGCTGCTTGACCCTTCAGTTGTGTGTGTGTGTGTGTGTGTGTGTGTGTTAGGCAGAGACTGGGACAGAGCAGCAGGCAAAGCTGAGATTGTGCGACCAGATCTGGAATTGGAGAGAAAGTCACAGTAGCAGCTGCTGCCTTGCATTAAGACTCTGACAGGACAATCACAGCGACCACTGACTTTTACTTCCAGCGCCATTGCTACTCATTTGTACTTTTGAAGAGGATCTCTCTGGAATCAAGGTGGTGTTTTTGTGTATGAGTATCCCATCCTGTCTGGAGTAAGGATGAGGATGAGGGAGCTGTCTTTGCGCCAGGATCCTGACCTGAGGAAGGAACTGGCACTGCTGGCACGTGGTTGTGACTTTGTTCTTCCTTCTCGGTTCAAGAAGAGGCTCAGAGCCTTCCAACAAGGACAGGCAGGTGTTTGAATAAGTGTGACTTTTACCGCACAGGCTTCACTGGCCCACCAGCCAGCGGAAGTTATATTAAAGTTGGATTTGTAGGCTTCGTGTCTTACTACATTGATTAAATATTGCATAGCTGTACAGCTACTGTTAAAACAGGAGAAATTAGCAGCTATCTGACTTTCTGTAGTCAAATCCAAAGTATTAATAGAGGCTCATCCACCTGAAGCTGTTGTATTTGATGTGGGATTCTTGTGGATTCAGTTTCTCTTGTGTTCGTAATTTACTTTTGTTTTGCTTCACTACTATGGTATTCTTCTAAGTAGACGTAAGCTGTTTTTACAGGGTGATGTATGTACTTGTTTGATACATTGCGCTCAGCTGCTGTGCTGTCCTTTTTCAGACCACATCATTGCGAATGTGCAAAATGTCATGTGGCTTAGCAGTTGTGCTCAAGAGCTCTGCAAGCATGAAGTGAGAGAGGGGACATTGCGGGGCAACAGGAGATGTTTATGTCCTTTTATAGCCATGACTGATACCAACACACATCACCGGCGAGCAGAGGATCAGCAGCATTTATCATTAATCAGGATAAAATGGGGGCGGGGGTTACGACTGGCAGATTTCAGCAAAGCATCTGCCGTCCGAGTTCAAACAGATCAACGCTCACCCCCACGTTTGCAAAGCACTATAAGTTTAAGTGGGTTTTTTTGGTTTTATTTTTGTTTTGTTTGTTTTTTTTAGTGTTTTTGAAGCAAATGCGATTATTATATGTAGTTTTGGTTAAGTTGACAATTAGGTGAGTATTCTGGACCAAAGTAAACACCGAGATCATCACTTTGACTTCTTGGCAGGAGACCGTGTTGCTCTGTTTTTGTCGTCATTTAATGTCAAAAAGAACGATTCAGTAGGCAAATTCTTGATCAGTGTAAATGGTTGTTTGATATGAAACCACAGTATGTTCATATCAAGCTGTTGTTTGTAATTAGACAAATACTCCAAGTGCATTCTGGGTTTTTATTGTAAGGACACAAATATTTGCACAGCTATGTGTTCTCTGCTATATTATATGTAGCAAAGCAAAGATTTTGTAATCAAATATAATCTCTTCGTTACTTTGATTTGATCAGGTCAACTTTGTAACAAAGACTTTTTTTTTGTACTGTCAACTTGGCTATACCGAGTTCTGCAAGGGTCTTCCACTACGATTGTCCGAGTGTTTTTCTCACAAAACAATGGGCGTATTTAAGTAAATATTTATGTATACTGGGAAAAGGCTTTGTTCCAGTCAGTCTGTGACCATATGCGGCATGAAATCAGGTAGGTAGTTTAACCCATGCCCAGATAACTCCACATTCCTGCGTTGCATAAAATGCTGGATGCCACAGCATAGAGCTTCACCAGGTTACATTACTTATGTGAAATTTAAATTTCATGCTTATCTGTTTTTTAAGGAATCATCTGAACTAAAAGCTTAAAATATCTCCTATATCCAGGCTAGTTTCTTGAATTAGGTGATTTGTATCACTGAAGTGTTCAAACCTGACCTTAATATCAACTTTAAGTTTAGCTCACTCGTAAAATGTCCAAATGTAATGGATTTACATCAGTAACTAGAGCTGTGTGGGTTATGATATCTTTTCTTAGCTTATCAAAGATATTGCTGTAATCAGTATAGTTAGTCATGAGTTTTTTCATTGTTCAAAAAGAAGAATTATAACTTGTTTCTGCTACATTAACAATCTTTTGTTATAATCTGTGCTGCATCAAAGTGGAAATAAACTAATCAGGTTGTAAAAATAGTTTCATCAATCGTGGTTTGAATTTTAAACATTTCTGCTTAATAAAAGTTGGCACATTCGTTTAAAACCTGTTACAGAATTACTATCAGATGGGAATGTCAGTCACAGGAATATCAATTACAGATAAATGGATAATGGTTACAAGTGCTGAGTAGTCACAACGCTTCCCTGATGAGCCTTTGGGCTGCTCGGAGATATGGTTACAAGACAGCCAGCAGCGTTTGTGTTAAGGCAGGCCTCAGCGCATGCTGGAACACTTTGAGCTGAGGGGTGTTAGAGTTTGCTAGCATCAGCTGCTAACTGTGTGTGTGTACGTGTGTGTTTGTGTGTCTGTCTCAGGTGCAGGTGAGAACGGAGGAGCCAGTCACCACCGCACTGAGTGAAAGCATTCCCAAGTTTTACTTCCCACAGGGCCGGCCCCAAGCCAACCTCAACATTGACAGCCTCATTTCCAAAATTGAGAAAATATTTTCCCAATTCCCAAATGAAAGGGCCACCATTGAGGACATGGGCCCGGTTGCCAAGGTGAGAATTTGACTTATAGCACGGCAGCCTAGCCGCCACCCTGTGAATTATTTTCATTAGTGCCATTTAGCTCCTGACTTTGCAAATGTTTGCTGATTTATTTTTTTTAATGATTATTTATTTTTAAAACCACACAGAAAAATATTGCTTCCGCGGTGGTGAGGAATATGATAAGTTGGTGCTAGATAAGTATGTAGCGTACTTTTTTTTTAACTTTTATATTTTCTGTGCCCCGTTTGTTCTTTCTTCAGGCCTGCGAGTGTCCCCTCTACTGGAAAGTACCATTGTTCTGCTTAGCTGGAGGCGATAGGACGGGTTTCGTGTCCGTTCATAAATTTGTGGCCATGTGGAGAAAGTAAGACAATGGCTGCTCTTATTCTCACCAGACCCGTGGTACATTTACTCAAACTGCTCACACTGTGCCCTCTGAACAATGATGGCCACTCGCTGCGGAACATAGACCCTGAATGGATACTGTAACATTTTCCTTTTCAATCAGAAATGATTGCCCTCACAAACAACCACAAGGGAAAGTCACTGTGCATATAAAGTATAGTAGAAAATGAAAACATCCATTCAGTTTCTTCCTGTATGGAACTAAAATAGCAGTGGCCTTTTATAATAGAGTGTGTGTGCTGCATGGTGTTGCATGCAATAGGCACGCTCTTGTGTTAATGAGCGAGTCCTCAGAGAACTGGAGAGACCTGGCCTTTGACAAGAGCCCATGACTGAGCCATTCTTAGATGAGAGGCCACAACAGACACTTAGATTATTTTTGCATCACTACCACCACACTCTATCCCTATAATCATCCAGCAATCAATTCAGAATCGTAATTTTCTGAATGTATTACATCTACGCTTGCAATTTTCTGGTGAAACAATTTAA
This sequence comes from Pseudomugil tenellus, assembly GCA_037177515.1. NCBI lineage: Eukaryota > Metazoa > Chordata > Actinopteri > Atheriniformes > Pseudomugilidae > Pseudomugil > Pseudomugil tenellus. The sequence goes on along the minus strand of JBAMHX010000014.1, from coordinate 7,794,262 downwards.
AACGTGAACTTTTTTTTTTTTTTTAAAGGGTTGAAACCGGCAGCAACCTTGCAACCATCTGTTCTCTCTTTTCTCCTCCAGAACTCTGCAGACCTGTCACGATGATGCTTCTAAATTTGTGCACCTCTTGGCCAAGCCTGGTTGTAATTACCTGGAACAAGACGACTTTATTCCATTCCTGCAGGTACCGGCTGCAGCACACCCAGGGAGCGAGCTGGCTGTGTGCGATGGCAACATTGCACAGGCTTTGGGTGGTGCAAACGGGGCTTAATTTTTGCGCTTCCCTGCGTGGGTTGTTCTTTTTCATGTGGAATAGGACTAATTTCAGGGACACTAGTGTTAGTCAGAGTTGTAGTGAAGGAGGAGTCCCCTGAAACGGTGTTCCAGCTGACTAACTGATGACTGAGGGGAAATCATGTAGTACAGAACTAAACTCAGAAACACAGGCGTTGTGTTTTTAATTTTTTAAAAAGAATTTTGTGTGTTTTATACATTTGTAGAACCAGGATCTGCTGTGGTGACGGTTTGTGTTCTCGTTCCGGCTGACAAGCTGCTTCTGTGCCAAACTGGGCCTCCAGTACACCTGATTCATTTTAATGCTGGCAGCCGCTTCCAGTCTGAGCCGCAAACCCGTTAGCATACCAGCAGACATGCCTCGTGGCACACGCTGTTTAATCTGTGTGGCTCCACTCAGCGAATCGCCTTTGACTGTTTTGATGAATGAAAGGCGGATTGCAGTGGAGTAGATTTGACTGTCCCTGCCTGTTTCCTGTGCCCAGTGATTTATGTGTTTCTCTATGATTTAATTTCTCACAGTGAGAGTCAAAGAGGCACGACGGCTGCCCTGAAAATAAGGCCTTTTAATTTCATTGCCGCCTTCGCATTTATGTCAACAATTCCTTCCCTCTGTGGAAAGCATGGGAGTGGAATAAAGGCAGGCCCATTGGGGTGTTTCAGAGCGAGAACGTATCTGCAGCTCATTTAAAATGCAGCACGATTCCTCTGAAAAGGGAAGGAGACAAGACTAATACTCTGTTTTAGTGTCTTTATTTACTGTTTTTTTAGATATTTTAAATGGTTTACCTCTCCCAGTAGAGCTTGGACTCTTTTCTACTTGATTTATAGAGCATATAGTGTGATAAAATGACTTGCATTAGATTGACACCAGCAACTTCAGATGTTCCAATTAGTGTGGATTTATATTCCCAAACCGAAACCCATTGGTGCCATCTCATAGAAAATAAAGATGTGGACGGTCGTTCAGCTCGTCTCTCAAAGTAACTAAAAAGTTGAACTGAATATATCTGTTAAGAGTCATTGTCGTAAAACTTTGTTTCTTTTGATGTGGCGAAAAGACAAGGTGATGTGACTTTATGCTTTCAGGATGTGGTGAACTCACACGCAGGCCTGGCCTTTCTGAAAGAGGCCCCGGATTTTCACTCGCGATACATCACCACGGTATATCACACACACACATGCGCTTTCGAAGCAGTAAAGCATTGTATTACTGCTCATTAAGATTTGTCTTTTACTATTGTACTCTTTGAGATATCTTTTTTTTAAATTAAATTACATTTTTTTAAGGTGATTCAGAGGATATTTTACAACGTGAACAGGTCGTGGACTGGAAAAATAACATGTCACGAGCTCAGGAAAAGTAACTTTCTTCAGGTGAATCTTCCCATCTGTGTACATACATCGAAGTTATACCAAAAAAAAAAAAAAAAAAATGCTTCGCTGTTTATAAAACTTTCAAAGCGGATGGCCTGATTTTTATGACAAACTTTAATAACTGTCTTCTCGTTGGGCAGAATGTGGCATTGCTGGAACAGGAGGAAGATGTGAACCAGCTCACAGATTATTTCTCCTATGAACATTTCTACGTAATCTACTGCAAGTTCTGGGAACTGGACACAGACCATGACCTCTACATTGACCAGAAGGATCTGGCACGGCACAATGACCAAGGTGCACAAATACACAAGCCGCTGGTATCGAAACTCAATGAATTGATTTATCCAAGCATCATCCAATCCAACTTTATTTATATTTTTTTAAACAACAAACCAAAGTGCTGTACACAATTCCAGGCAAAGCAACAACATAAAGAATAATATACAGTAAGAATAATAAAATTAGTAATAACAGCAACACATAAAACAATAAAACAGTATTAAAAATATAAAAGATAAAAAGAGTTAACAACTCAAACTGTGTTAAAAGCAGGTTAAAAACAGGTGAGTCTTAAGAGAGCCAGCATGTCTAATATGCAGAGGCAATGCGTTCCACAGTTTGGGGCCAACAAATGAGAAGGAGCCTCTAGATTTCATTTTAGTCAGGCAATGATCTGCTGACCTGAGAGAGCGTGTAGGGGAGTAAGACTGAACCAGGTCAGACAGATACCGTGGGGCAAGACCATGTTGACATTTAAAAACAAATAAAAGGATTTTAAATGTCAAATCAGCACACGTGGAAAATAGTATGCAAAAGATGTGATGAATGAACATGGCGTCCAGACAGTTGACAACACAATCTGTTAACTGAAGCCATATGTAAGAAGGAAATGTGTAAATGTTACCTGGACCGGGTTGAATCCTCCCATTTAGCCAGAAAAAGATTAGTTTCCGACACCGCCCTCCGTTCCGTCCACACCGCATGTTTTTGGTTGATAGTTTGAGCGAGGAAGGTAAAATAAAACCCAAGATCAATAAGAAAGCAGCCGATCCAACGCCACCACGTCTGGAATAGTTTCTACCACTACATGCTCAAAATGATGACATCTTTTTAAGGAAAAAAATAAAGATGTGCTTAGGATTTCCTGTCTGGAAATGTACTGCATGTGTTGTGGAGGGCAGGATTGTAAGGGAACGCTTTGTATTTTCAGCCATCTCGCAGAAAATGATTGAGAGAATATTCTCGGGAACAGTAACGCGGTAAGTTTAAATCTTCACTTTGTGCCAAATTAGGAGAGTCTAAACTTAACAAGCAGCTTTATTATGATTCTGTGTTTGAATGCAGCAGGGACAGACGAGTTTACAAGGAGGGACGGCTGAGTTATGCCGACTTTGTCTGGTTTCTTATCTCGGAGGAGGACAAGAAGACTGACACCAGGTATCTTATGTTTACCCCACGCTGATGCTCCTTTTCCTCTTCTACGCCGATTTGCTAAACGCTTTCTCTGTGTCCAGTATAGAGTACTGGTTCCGCTGTATGGACCTGAATGGAGACGGGGTGCTCAGCATGTACGAGCTGGAGCACTTCTACGACGAGCAGTGTCAGAAACTGGAAGCCATGGCCATTGAGCCCCTTCCCTTCGAGGACTGCCTCTGCCAAATGCTGGACCTCGTCAAACCGGAGGTGGAAGGTCAGACATGTGTGACATTAATGCACAGAGCCGGGCAGTTTCCACTCTGTCCACAGTCTCAGTGGGAAGACACACAGCACATATTCAGGCCGGATCATTGATCACCGACTGAGGGAACAGATATAGCGGCCAGCTGCTGGTGTCATCCATTCCCTCCAACATTTAACTCTTCCACTGTGTTATTTCGGAGATACCAGTGCACAGTGGGAGTATGCAGTTTTAGTACTGGCCACAGCTAGAATGTGACCCTAAGGCAGCCTGATCGTGTGCCGTACGAGTGGAGCCATGTAACGCAACATGTAATCTGAGCTGTTGCAGGTTGTTTTTCCTGACAGAACACAAACAGCACAATCTTAACAGGTTAAAAGAACATTTAAGTTCTTACTTAATTTTCTGGGTAGCATAAGAGTGACACCTTTGACATTAAAAATGAAAGTTTCTTGTGAATGAAGGATATCTAATCTTAACTCTAATGCGTATTAGGGCTGTCACATTTCAGTAGACAATTACTTTTCATAGTTTGTTCTTGCTCTGCTATACGAGAAGTCTGCTATAATGATTACTGAAAAAGTTAGGGATGTTCAAGAAAATGTGGTTTATGCTATTATATCATTATTGTAGGGTATTTATGCAAAATCGTGCGATGCCAACTCCTCAAAAGTTAACCGTCCTTGACGCTTAGCCCTAACTTTACATTTTGCGCGTTCACAAGAGACGAAGGGTTATCCCAATTTGTACACCCCTTCAAACAGAGGAATTTCAGATGCACACTCAAAACAATAAAAATTGAAGCATTTTTGCACAGATTATAAACATTATAATCATATGATTATAATGTTTATAAAGACTGCTATGTCATAGATTCCCTGTTTGTAATTTGCCGACAACGGCTGTAAAAGATTTTCATGTTTATTACTATCAGTATCGTAACCCACACATGTCAAACTGAGGCCCGTGAATTATAATTATATTTGACCCGCAAGATCATATCAAATTAGAGATGGCCCGCTGGCCGCCCTGCCACTATATCGCATCCACAGCCAGTACTACAAAGCCCAGAATGCTTTGCAAATGCGTTGGCCCTGGCCTATCAGCCTGCTAATTGCTCTCACCTCCTCCGTTTAGTCTCATTAGCATCTGCAACTTGTCGCCTCACATGTAATAAACCCCTTACAAACCCCCCTTACTGGTTAGTTTCAGAATACAGAGACTCGTCACGCGGAGGTGCGATGGCTTATCCGAGGAAAAGCTGCGTGAAGATATATGTCCGTTTATGGAGAGCAACCCTCATTTCAAGTGGAAGGCGTAGCGGTAAAAACAGAGAAATGGGATTGGGCCTTAGCTAATTTGTCGTGTGACTTTTGATGTGAAAAGGTTACCAGTATGATGGAGACAACTGTTGAAACACAAGATGTCATTGGACCAGAACATTTAGGGATCCAATCATAGTTCAGTGTCTTTTTTTAAACAGTTAATCAGCTTGTAAGTTCAACTTTTAAGGTTATAATTCTTCACAGGTACATTCTGACATCCTACAATAAAGCCAAATATCTCTGAAAAATCTTCTCTTGGCAGAATCCCACGATAGCAACAGTACAGTCCTCCATCTGACATTATTTAAAGGTTATCAGCTCCAGCAGTCAGTTCGGTATGAAGCAGTGGGGAACAGTAAGAAATTGCTTCCAAGCTGCCCATTCAGCGTTGAAGCTGATTTAGTTCATTTTTCTGGTTCTGTACTGTATTTTTGAGCAAGGTTTTCTTATTTGAAGCGAAATCTGTGCTGCTTTTCTACAACCCTCAGGAAGGCAGAGCCAGAAATGCTTAAAACATACCATTAATTTAATTAGCATCACATTTTCAGCATTTTCCTGTCACTCCTAATGATTCAACTCTGGAAAAGTCAGGTCGTCGATTTAATAACTAAAATCATTTCCATTTGAATATGTCGTTCAAATGTTCTTATTGCAGATAAAGAAATTCAGCCTGGTTTAACAGGATCTTTCATGGTGGTTTTACAGAGTAAAAAGATCATGTTTATTTGGAAAATACTGCAAATCATCGTAAGAGAATCTCACCTTGCCGGTATTCCATGCAGGTAAGATCACCCTGCGGGACCTCAAGAGATGCAAGTTGTCCCACATCTTCTTTGATACGTTCTTCAACATTGAGAAGTACTTGGACCACGAGCAGAGAGACCCGTTCTCAGTTATAAGGGTAAGATTGAGTTCTAATCGGATGACTTTACACGCGATTTATAACTGATTTGAAGTTAAGTGTATTGTGTTGTTTTAAGGAGGCTGAGACGGACGGCCAGGAGGTCTCAGACTGGGAGAAATACGCTGCAGAGGAGTATGATATACTGGTGGCAGAGGAGGCTGCCAACGATCAGTGTAACGACGTGTAAGTATGACGTTACTCGTGCGTTTGTCAGTCATGCAGCTACAGTCCGTCTCAAACTGTTTCATATCATCTTTTTTTATTGTTTTCAAATATATATTCCTTTATTTTGTTTTAAAGTATTCCCTATCATTCTTACATTTATATCACACAGTATTTATTGCATTTTTATCATTTTTACCACAGGACGTAATGAGGACTTTCCACTTATGTACCTTTTGAGAGTCGAGTGACTTATAGACCACATGGTTCAGTTGTTTTTGCACATTTACATTCATCTTGCTGTTTAACTTTAATAGTAATTGGATTCCTCTCCAATAAGGTCCCTAATTATTATTATATAGTGTGATTATTTACCATGTCTTTCTGTGCTTTATAGCCAACATAAGATTCTTTATCATATGTGAAAACATTAAATGTATTGAAAAGGTTTATTTGATGGTTGTGGTTTAGTGCAAAGTTTATGTTCTTGTAGATGACGGTGTGAAGTAGCACAGCTGCAGTCGAGTTGAGTTTAATGATCTGACAAAGTGGCGCGTCTACGTAGCAGCGCGACAGATGTGTCGTTGGTGTGAGGATAATGTGCAGCAGCAGCAGAACTCGGCCTGTGATGAATGAGGCTGTTGACAGGCGTGTTTGTGGCGGTTTTAGGAACACCACCGACTTCTAAAGACAGGCCGCTTCGCAGAGCAGGTAAGACACGCAGCGTCCCAGCAGGAACACGCCTTCTTCTACTTCCTCTTCTTCTCCAGCACTTTGGGCAAGTCTAGTCCTAAACCCACTCCTAGCCTTCACCCCAACCTCCCATGCCCCCCCCAAATCTGAGAACATTGTTGACAAAAAGTGTCTGTTTGTGCGGCAGCATAACCTCATGCTTGTGTTTGTGTCTTAGAGCTGGGAGTCTGTTTTTGAACCAGACAGCTTCTGTTTTTATCCTCCACTTTCATACAGTAATGAAATGGAAATATAACGGCTATAGTCCTGCCCAGTGTCTGTTCATGCCTCCCGTCTCTTTTCCCATCAAACTGGCTCATTAAAAATCTTTTTAAAACAAGTCATTCAATGTGCTGGGAATCGCAGTTATTTGCTCTCTTGCCACAAATCAGCTTAGAGGATTTCTGCAGTTAGCATCGCCATTAAAGCGTAGCTTCTCTATTTGAAATGTTGCATTCTTCACCTGGTCTTTTCAGGGCTGATGAGTTTCTAAAACACACATTTTGATGTCAGTCTGGTTTGCAATGAATTATTTCAAGTTGGATTTTGTTCCTGCGTCAGTTTTTGTGCTTCAAGACATTTTGGGAAGGCAGCAGGCGGTGTCTCCATCGATTAGATGGATCGTCTTTTCTCTGGCTCCTTCACTGTCAAACTACTTCCAAACTAGTCCCAGATAAATAATAAGAAAAGAAACAATTTTGGCAAGAAGGCCGATGTGTGTTTTCCAGCTGTCTGTTGCATGGTTATCCCGATGCATATTCACAGCTGTTTTACTCCCAACTTTGTGGAAATGTGTTGAGCGGACCGTTAAAATGCATTTCGCTGTGGGTTTCATGGATATCAACACGTCCTGATGTGCACCATGACTTCTTTTTGTTCATACTGGAAGGATTGGAGAACGGAAGCCACAGCTCTCATCTGGAATAAATGTTTCCCAAAGTTTGTTTTTCTACCAAAATTACCTTTTTGCCTTTTCTGACCGTTAAAGCACCTCAACGTATATTTTGGGAGCATTTTTAATCCCAAGAATTGCCTCAGTTGCCCAAAATAAACAGATCTGATATCCTTTTTACTAATGCTAATGAGCGGTGTGTGTGTGTGTGTGTGTGTGTGTGTGTGTGTGTGTGTGTGTGTGTGTGTGTGTGTGTGTGTGTGTGTGTGT
>JBAMHX010000014.1:7759685-7772563 GCA_037177515.1 Pseudomugil tenellus | reverse complement strand
CACAGACAAGGGAACATCACAAGGTGCTTTACACAAAAGTAAAAGTCAATAAAATACAATAAAAGAATAAAATAAAAATAAAATTAATAAAATAAAATAAAATAATATAAAATAAAATAAAATAAAATAAAATAAAATAAAATAAAATAAAATAAAATAAAATAATTGTATTATATATTTATATATATATTTGATAGATGAAAATCTCTGCTGTTTTGCTTATTTACATCTTATTTTCTGACCTCGGCTGTTTGAGGAGGGGTCCTGCAACAGTGCAGATGTCAATGCGGGCCAATCCTTTAGCAGAGTTCCACCACAGTCCCACAGACTGTCCACCAGGTACACCACATGCTTGTGCGTCTGGAAGCGTACACAAACAGACCCGAGGTGGAAAGTTACAGCACATTGATGACACATCGAACGCAGCCAGATTTCCTTTTTAACTCAATTCAGAGCCTTAAATTAAATGACTCATTGTTTGTTATTTTTCACCTCAGATTCCTGATAAAACTGCAGCAAAGCTTTCAGTCTGGCAAATGTTTGTGCTTCCTCTTCATTTGTTTCATCCTGAGATTCAGATGCAGGTGTTACAGCGTTCAGAAGCCTGTCAGAGACACAAAGCGACTGCTGTAAAAGCTAGTTTTTTGGGTTGTTTTTTTTTTTTTTTTTGCTGAGTAACATGAGTTTTTGTACCTTGAGAAGAGCAGCTCTCCTGCAGTGGCAGCAAGAAGGCGCTGCGAGGCGTAAACAAACTGAAGAAGCTGTTTATAATCCTCTGGAGTGAGAACATCATCAGATGATCTGAAGAATGAGGACTGGTTTGATTCAGGATGCAAAAGCAGGACAAAAATAAATAAAAAATAATCAATCAACTCACTTGGAAATGAGCACCATCAGTTTCATGGTTTGCATCGCCACCTCGCTGTCCTTATCCAGCGTCATGGAGATTATCCGTTCCTGGCACGCCGATAGACGTTAAGATCAGCACTAATTAAAGACTCGTCATTTCGCTCTGCAGCTGTATAAAATTATTTAACTCAAACTTTAAGGATAATTTGTGCTTTTAATTTGTCTTGCAATGCAAAAACTAACATCTAAGTAAGATTAAACATCTCAAATCAAGGACACATTTGCTTATTTTTTAAAGCAAAAAATTATTCTTACTTTGTAGATTTTTTAAACATTTTTTTTTACTTTTTTTAGGAATTTTTAACAATGTTCCTTGAAATAAGATAAATTATCTGCCAAAAGAACAAGAAAATTTATCTTATTTCAAGGAAAATTAACCTAATTTTGGTAGTTTTTTTCTTGTTTTTTTTAAAGCCAGTTTTGGTCTCAAATAACATCCATTCCCGTATCAAATAGGATTATCAAACACTAGTTAAGCAACCTTTTTGTTATTATTAGGTCAGAAGCTAGTAAACAGGTGAGACAGCTCAGAATATATGATACACAATTTTAATTTCAAAAGTTATGCTGTTGTGTAAAATGTAAGTAAAACTGTGACTTGATACTCCAATAAACCAATATTTGAATTAATAAAGACATTTCTAATACACGATAAAAACATTTGCTCATCTTGAATCTGATGGCAGCAACATGTCTGACAGGGTCAACAAAAGGCTTAAAGCCGCAGCTGGAGGAACATTTTGCAGTTTTTTAGATTAACTGGTAAAAAGTTAATAATATCATCATCTGGGGGGCAAAAAAGTCTTGGGCTGAATCTTCAAATTTGTTATAACCTTTTATGCAGCTTTGCATTACAATCAGACATTATTTTATCAAGAAAATCACTTCATGGATTCAGGAACATATAAATAAATCAGTAGTGAAAAGTACAAACAGGTATTAGAACAGTTTATTTGTGAGTGCTGCACTGGTCCTCCTGCACTCCAAACCTTTTACCAGCGGAAAATATTTAGTGCATCATGAAAACAGATTACTTTTGAGCAGCTAAAATCATGTACCAGACAAGAATGGGACAAAGTTCCTCTCCTAAAGATCCAGTAACTGGTTTCCACAGTTCCCAGATGTTTGCAGACCAGTATGAATACAGGGGAACACGATCTTGCCCAAAGTCTGAGAGATGTTGCTGCCATGAAGATGCGCTCATCTTCAGTATTTAACCTGCTTTCTATGTTCTACTGAAACAAAAATATTTATGATTTTTTTGAGTGTCGGAGATATAAATGTTTTATCACGACCGCCGCCGGATATCCTTCGTGTGAGGGCGATAACTGGAACAACTTTTATAATTGGAATTTAAAACTCGGTGTGCCTGTTTAGGTCCCCAAGGACAAGACCTGCACTGAATTTCAGCATTTTGGGATTTATGGTTTCCCCACTAGGTAGTGCTTTATGTATAAAAAATCTAATTTTTTCCTATATCTCTGAAACTATTTTTCTCATTGATCTCAAATCAAGTGCAAATAAAAGGTCATGACCTCAGGATGCATCCTGTCCTGACGTCATACCGGACTGGTTCAAAGTTTCCACACCAGGTGGATCTTTGGGACTTTATATTAGTGTATTATGTTTATTCGAGGATTGGGGAATAGGAGTATTGCGGGTTTGGGGATATACCCATAGCCATCGCTTCCGACGGCATAGGCCTTGTTTTATTTGTTGTTAAATGTTTTATTTACATTTTACACATTGGGGCTGTAAAACATTTAAACTACAAACTTGATTTCTCAGAAACTATAATGAGGCTCAATTACCTTGAAGCGAGTGGTGAATAAATCAAGTTTCGGCAGCAGGATAGGATCTGCATACAAACCCTGCAGACCTAACACACACTTGAGACGCACATCTGGTATCTAAAAGATACATACATGAAATTTAGCTTGTTTGTTTTTCTTTATTTGAGAATCTGCCTCTAGTTCTACTTTACCTTGTCGTTCATCATCCAGCCCATGTACTTGAGGTATTTATCGGTGAGAAACACAGAATGGTACAGCTTCATCCACAAACCCAACTCTTCCATGCAGACAGAGCGAATTTCTGGGAGAACATCGCTGCAAAATTATGCACATAATTAATCCAACAATACTCCAGTACAGACACAGACTCAAACTGGAAAGTAAGAAACACTGTACCGATATCTCTTGAGAAAAACTCCTTTAAAGATGACGTCCATCATGCTTTCTACCTCGGCTCTCTTCTCTTGCAACTTGAGCAGCATCAGGAAAGGTGGAGAGAAACCACAGTCTTCAAAGTTGATCTCATTCATACGAAATAAAAACCAATTCCTCCAAACTCCATCACACACAGGCACCATCCAGCAGGTGGCGTGGACCTTACCTCTGCTATCTTTTTCTGTATCCTCTCCATGTGTTGTGTGCTTTTCTGCCTCGCCGTCTTTGCTCTTTGCACATCACACAGTTTCTGACTGTTTTCAATGCCGACGCTCAGACTGAGGGCAACACCCACCAGCGAGCTCAGCAGCTTCACCGCTAACGCACGAAAAGAGTCCACATTAGTTTATTCCAGACATAAATGGACGCATGTTTACGTTGCTCTTCTCTCACCTGCAAGCGTGCAGGTATGCCTGAATGCTCGCACGTATGAGTCTGACAGTTCAGTCAGCAGCGAGATCAGCGTGTCCATCAAGTAGCTGTCAAATATGACGCTGTGCTGACCCTGAGCTACCAGCACCGCAACGAAGTCACAGAACTCGGAGTGAAACCAGCGGCCGTACTGTCCGGACTGCACGAGAGGATACTCCGCGCTGTCCTGCGGTGGAGAGGGTGAGAGAAGAAGCCACCTACTGATGTCTATGAACTGGATATGTTTTGGTTAATACCTTGTTAATGCCACACTACTAAAATTTTGTGTGTTTTTGGTAATGATGGATAATATTCTGTTTTGGAGCTTGTCTCTTCTTTGAGCTCTGTCAAGACAGTGAAAGTCATTATAATGTTGATTCTTGTCCTACATAAGACGAGCTTTGACTCAGAGACTGGAAACACTTCAGGAATGTTTTAAATTAATGTCACTGCAACGCAAGAAGTTAGTCAAAACCAGACTTTTGAAGTTGGAAACTTCTGCAATATAAAATTCTAATCTCATCCAGATGCTTTAAAAAGTTGAGTTAACCTGAAATTCTGAGCTTTTCAGCTGTGTTACGGTATCTAAATTTGGATTATGAACTGATTCTTCAGAGAGTGGGTCATCCGAAGACACTTCTTCTCTCCCTCCATCTCTCAGTTAGTTTAAAATAAAACATTAAGGCTCAAATTTGACTCGCTGTGAACAGAATGAGGAGAAACCAGAAGTTCCTGCAGCAGTAACACCTGCAGGATCTGTTATAATCTATCCATTATCTGTACCGCTTATTCCAGTGAAGGGTTGCAGGTAGCTGGAGCCGATCCAGAAGTGGGGTACACTCTGGACAGGTAACCAGTTTATCACAGGGTAATACAGAGAGGCAAACAACCAGTCACACACAGATTTAGTCCTAAGGATAATTTAAATAACCTAACATGCATGTCTTTAGATGGTCTATCACCACCCGGAGAACACACGCCAACACAAGGAGAACATGCAAACTCCACACAGAGGTCACTGTCTGAGTTTTAACTCTGAATCCAACAAAGGTCTATAATATTTAAGCACAATTTTATAAATAAATATGAAAAAATCTGTAACATTATGGTGTTTTCGCAGAATCTAAAAAGCCAATTTTCTAAATATTACTGGCAGATTGTTTTTTGTGCTTTTTATGAACTGTTTTATAACGTAAATAAGTAATCTCCATTTAGACAAAGCAAATATGAAATTGGGAAATTAAAGATACAATATGAAAACTTCAGATGTATTTCCCTACATGAAGCTGATGGGAACTGAAAAAAACTACAAATGAGTCAGGCATGCTCTAGAATTGCTCTGGTTCTTTAAAAGTTAACAGATCTGTGCAGTCTGCCAAAACTCAGAGTTTAGACAATGTGACAACTTAAAAACACAACTCTGTCAAAAATTATTTTAAATTCCACTTTTTTCCAGAAAGCCTGCAACTTGACTCTTGATCTGCTGCAGATCAGCTGTTCGCTGCCTCAGGCTTGGAAATTAAAAAGTGAATGAGATCAGTATGTGAAAGCAAATATTCCTGCAGAACAGGAATCATGCCAACTTAACTCACCCAGCATAAACAGGCTGGAAGCAAAAGCACACAAAAGTCTGGTCAAAATATCTGGCACTTTAAATTGATATAAAAATATTAATGCACTATTAGTTTTCTATTTTTTTTTGTGCAACTCAGAGTGGATAAAAAGACAAGCATCACTACCCCTAAAGTATTTTAGCCATCATATGAGCATATAACATTCAGTCATTGTAACATTCATTCAGAATATAACATTGATTCTGTTATATTATATAACAGTGTTATTTTTTATATATAATAACATTCTAAAATTGTTCATTCTGGAATGTGCCGCTATATGGCTGCAAACTGTAGTAACTCCGTCTTAACTCTTTTCTTTTTAAATAGAGTCTTCTTTTTTAAGACATGAGCTGTCAGTATGGGTTGTCCAAGAAGACTTTCCACGCTGCTAAGATGCTGTGCTGCACGGGAGATTTTCTGTGTATTTTTCCTGCTCTTTAAGACTTGTTATGGTGAGTCTCCATGGCAATGAGACATATTTACCACTGAGATCAACTGATAATGTTCTCCAAATTCAAGATTATCAGTGAATTAACACCTCAAATCGCAATAAAGTCGAAAAGAAAGAGAAGAGGATGCAGGGCAGGAATGAGGCAGAGAGCTAAACAGTGGAGATTTAAAACATTTCTTCCAAATGTTGTGATGGGTAACATTAGCTCACTAGCTAACAAAACTAACAAGCTACAGATGCTAACTAACATATCCCAGACTTTAATGCGTCTGCTAACGGCATCAAGACCGTTCATGCAGACCGCAATAAACAACTCAGCAGAAAACTAAAGGGAGGTGGAGTTTCAGTACTGGTTAACCAGCGTTGGTGTCATCCTGGACATGTTACTGTTAAAGAGAAGATCTGCACAAGAGACACGGAACTGCTAGCTGAAATGAACCTACATTTTTCATTAATTTCATTTCATTTTCATTCATAAACTATCAAGTTGTAGAACATAAATGATCTTGTCAATGGCTTGTTTTTAGTCACTGTTAGGAAGCAACTTATATATGAAGTGATGAAATAATAAAGGCTACATTTTGTATGGAGGTTAGCACTGCAGCCTCACAGCAAGAAGGTATGGCGGTGACCTCGGCTGGTGTGAGGTCTGACCAGCTGCCTATCTGAGTGGAGTTTACATGTTCTTCCCGTGTGTGTATAGGTTTTCTCTGAGTACAACGGCTTCCTCGGACCATCCAAAGACATGCGTGTTAGGTTCATTTAAAATTCTGCCTAGAAGTAAACGTGAGTATGATTTGGGTTTTTATGCTGGTCTTTCGAAAGACGGGCATCCTGTGCGGAGTGTAGCCTCCCTCTCGCCTACAAATTGCTGGGATAGGCTCCAGCATCCCCACAAGCTGAATTGCATTAGCAATATGGAAAATAAATAACGTAATACATTTGAAAATACCAAAATCTCTTAAACCCTGTTCATGTAACCAGCAGCTACGGACACCTAAAAGCAGCTACAAACTCTGAAAATTAAAACAAGTTAAGCCCAAAACGTCAAGAAGGTCAAATTTCAGTACAAGCTGAGGTACAGCTAATATTTTTATATATTAAAATAATCATTTCACTGTGAAAGATTTTTCAAACTCTGGCGTCTATTATCCATCCCTCGTGCATCCTCACAACAGACTTTAGCTGAATATCCTCTAGTCTGGTGGACTGATGAAGTCCACAGTTTCCCTTTCCTGCACACATTGCAGTTGTTAAACGTCAACAATAAATTGTGTCATTCATTTTGGATTTTTTGGCAGAAAAAAGGCTAAAAAAATATTTTTAAAAAGACAAAGATGTCTAGCACAAAAGTAATAAGGCATAAGAAATGGACTGACGGTATCCAGGGGCCATGTGACTGTGAGGATCCACGGAAAAGCCAGAAACTTCTTATACTGCAGACCAGAAGCCTGAAACGCAAACGCCATACAAACAAAATGTTAAAAGGTGCAAAACAAACAAGCCACGCATGTTACTAAGGAAACGCAAGAGATCATCATACCTCATCCAGCTCCTCCACCATCTTACTCATGACTTCACTGTCTTCTTTGCTCTGACACATTTCTGCTGTGACCACACCTTCATAAATAAATAAAAGCTGATAAGCTAAGTCTACTTGCATGCATGTGTGTGTGTTTGTGTGATGGAAGGTGTTTGCACATGGCCGTGTATGCGCATCTTCTTGCCTTTGCACCCGGAGCACTGGATGAAGAAGCTGATGAGGTCGAGGAGAGAAGAGTCTCTATCGGTGATGTAGGCCTCGATCCAGTCGTCTATCACCACCTGATCAGGCATCACAAAGGAGGGAATCGTATATACAAACCCTCTGAGCCCCTAACAGTTCACACACACAACTATATAGGTCCACCAGAAATGAGCTTTACAAGTTGAAAATCCTTAAAGACACTATTTACTAGCAAGTTTAACAAAGATATTAACCAACTAACTACATCCTCAATATCACAGGTGATGGTTCTGCTTCTTTCCAAACAACAAGTCCAGGTAAAAGTCAATACAGAAGATTAATAACATGGTTCTACTAAACAATTAACTCTGCATAAACTGACAGGCAGTAGGCAAGTTTGCCAACTTCCTGCAATACGGGAACGTTCAATTCTTTTAGCTGAGGAACTTAAAGAAAGTCATCGAAGGCAAATTATAGGATTTAATCACCGTTCCTACAACATTAGATAAAAGTGTCATGTCATCCTGCTCCTGGACGTACCGAGGTCCAAACGGAAGCTCAGAGGGGACCGGGCTTTTTCAGTTGCCAGTTCAAAATAGTGGAACGAGCTCCCCCTCTACATCAGACAAGCCTCCTCACTGTCCATTTTTAAAAAGCACCTTAAAATCTATTTTTATTCTTTGGCTTTTAACCCAGTATGAGACTGGCTTCTGTTTTCGTGTGCTGCAGGTTTTATTAATTAATTTATTATCTTATTTTAGCTTGTTTTTTATTCGCTTTTATTATTTTATTCTTGGAGCTGTTTGTATATTTTTTAGTCTGTCGCTTTTTGTACAGCAATTCGTCCAACAAGAGTTATTTTAAAGGGCTTTATAAATAAAGTTGAGTTGAGTCATCTTCCCCTAGTTTGACACCATATGAAGGTCTTTAAGAGGAGAGTTTTCCAGAGAAATGTTTTATTTTTTGTTGCAAGTATTTTAATGTTTAAATGACTAATCCAAACAAAAAAAAAAAAGAAAAAATTCTGATTTTTAGGCCTTTCATGAAGCCAGAATCCCACAATGGGACGAACCAGCTCACCTGCATGGCACTCTTTCCCATGGTGATCACCTCAAACAAAGTGACGGCCTCCACCTGCTTCTGTTTACCGTGTCGGCCCCCGGCTCTGGTCGCACCGCTGCTGCTGGCTTTGGCTCTTTTGCGCGTGACATTCTCTAAGAGTTTGTGCGCCCTTTTCCTGCGTCTCTGTAAGATTAAATCATGAGCTAATTCACAATGTTTAGCATTCAATGAGAAAAAAAAACTACAAGACAAGTTTAATGTTTATAAATGTAACAATTTGTAGAACTGTATCTTCACCAATAAACCACTCGTTATGTATGAAATATCCTATTAAACTTTTGCCTCAAAGGTGTTGTTTACATTCAAGCCAACAACTGAATTTAATTTTATTATTTATGTCTGTGTTTCCAACTCCGATAAGTCAAATATACTGAGAGAAAGATCGACTTGGATCAAAATACAATCACATTGCATACTTTAATCATTGCCAGCAACTCTCTTTGCACATTTCTGCAGAAAACACATCAGAAGGTAAAACCTACCACATTTTTCTGTCTGTTTTCATTCCCTGACTCGTCCTCTGAGTGATTGACAGCCCCAGAAGAGGTTGCCTCCACCTGAGAATTTGTACTGGGAAGTCACAATGTTTTATTACATTAACAGTGATTGAAATGAAAATATTCTCCACACTAAATGAATGGAGTTTTGGTACGAGTCTTACTTCTGCTCTGTGGACCTGGATGCGGCTGAAGCTGAGGGCTCTGGTATCATGTCCTCCTCAGATCTTCAAGATTCAAGTGTGTGTTTCTGCATCTGCAAACATGATATGATCAGTGTGTGTTGATGCATTTTAAATGAGGTGATGAAGCTTTGAAAGGATCATCTGCAAGCATCTACAGGGAGGAGATGAGATTTTGGTTGCAAGACACCTCGGCATGGTGGATGCTTGGCTGAACTTTATACTTGAGAATCCTCGCACTAGTTAGTCTTTTTTAAAATGTCATCTTCATAAAAGCCTAAAAATAAACAATAATTTATCAGAGTAACGCCAGTGCTTAAT
Source organism: Pseudomugil tenellus (assembly GCA_037177515.1). Lineage (NCBI taxonomy): Eukaryota > Metazoa > Chordata > Actinopteri > Atheriniformes > Pseudomugilidae > Pseudomugil > Pseudomugil tenellus. Next base: position 7,763,100 of record JBAMHX010000014.1, on the reverse strand, counting down.
TTAACAGCATAAAAAGTGAGCACAAATTAACACTGGGAACACGATTAAATCCCCTCCGAAACTTTCCAACCTTACCTTTTTCGCATAAATTATTCTTTTTTGCCATCTTCACTGATGTGTGTGTCTGAAAATGAAAGCTGTCAGATAAACAATTCAAACCTTTCCTCTCATATCCTCTTTCTTTGCGACAACTCTCACAGTCAAGTTTTTTGGACAGCCTAACTAACTCTGATTGGCTATCGTTCTGAGTTATAGACAACTGATTGGTCATTTCAACGTCACTCTAAATAAAGCCCCGCCTCTTCTGGCTGTGACAGCATGATGTACCGTCCGGTTTGTTTTTCCGCGACAAACCACTGAACGAAGAAAGTCATCCGTTTCAGAAGATCTGGGCAAGCTGGATCGAAAGTTAATCATCTTTAACTATACCAAAAATGAATAAATATATTAATTAAACTATACAATCATTCATATTTATGTTTTAGACGATAATATCCGTCATATTGAGGTCCTGTCAATGCGTCTCCAGAGTATCTTAATTAACCGCCCCGGAGCTTATTCAGAAGGGAGCTGTCATGGTATTTTTGTATTCTTTATATTGCAGCTGCTGAACAGCAGGAGGAGCCATTTACCCATTTAAGATTTGGCTCCATGGACAACAGAATACTGGAATATTCACTTTTCCATCAGACTTTCTAAAGTTCACCTGTTTAACTGCTTGTTGCAAAAAGTTTATCACATGGAAGCAACTCAACATATTTATTTATGTAGACATTATCAAAATGACTTGTCAAGGTACAAAGGGAGGATAAGTTTTTATTTGGTAAATTTACCATTTTCTCTGTTGCTTCAATTGATATTTCTTATACTGTAAATCTGCACAAAACTAAATGTTCACACTATTGGCACTTTTCATGTACACAAGTGTCCAAGCCAATGGGCTACTTCCTGAACTTCCAGGCCATCCATTAACCCAGGTGTGCCAGGTCGTTGCCGTCCTGGTTACTGGGGATTCGGGTTAGTCCAGTAATAAAACACAGGAAACAAAGGAGTTGTGCATAAAGCCCATCGTGTAATTTAGTGGTGTCACAGTATGAAAGCACAATAATAAAAGTATTGATGGCGACAAACATTCACCTCTACATGTAGATGCTGACCGACTGGAACACTGGGATGCTACTGGTAAGAGTAAGATACATCCGTTTGTTGGAGAAGAACAAGCCTGGAGGTTTATTGTTTCAGTACACAGTTATCCATGTACTCAAAATGCAGTATTATACTGTTGGAATAAATAACAGTAGATGCACTGTAAATTACCACCAACCACTCTTATCCTATGGTAACATATTGTTATACTATACTGGGAGGAAAATACTGGTGTCCATGCTGCCAGTATTTTATTATTTTACTATGAAATCCTTTACAGTATGTATGATAAGAACATAACGAAGGGATCTACAACTCCAGTCCTCGAGGGCAACAAGTTGTTGCAGATCCATTTTATTTGCATCAGATGTGTTGCAGTAGGGAAACATCCTATACCTGCAGGACACCCGACCTCGTGATCCCTGCCATAAGGTGTGTTACATGAGCTCATGTCCTACAGATTCTGTTGCAGTTCTGCTCCACCAGCTGGTTCCAAAAGAACAATCTGGTCCCAGTGGCAACCACTGGCAGCTCCAGAATAATCCCAATTCCTCATTACAGCTTTTTTTGCTCTCCATTATACACTGAAAGTGTCCTTTTATCACAGAGGATGCTGAGCCTGAAGTGTGGTGGCTATTTTTTGGGGTTTTTTTTCAGCATTTTTGCTATTATTGTTTTTTTCTTATTATTTAGTAATGTGTGACTCATGTTTTGCAAATTTTATATGCAACAGTAACAGTTACTTTCTATGTATATGCGATTGTATTAATTTTATATCAGTCTTGTGTTTCTGTTGTTTTCTCTTTGTACTGTTTCATTACTTTGTGAAATGTAAGCATCCAAATGGGCTCATTTGGGAATTTATTGACTCTAATAGGCTCAACTTTACTGGAAATCTGCATGTATGCATCACAACACAAAGTAAGAGTGGAAATTCTGACGGGTTTGTTATCAGTTAAGTCTTGAAGTCTGAAAAGAGGCTGACACAACACTGAGACGGCAACCATGACACCCAGTGGGACTCAATTTATTATTATTTAAAAACAAGCAGCTGTAATCACAGCTCTAGAACGAGAGATTCAACAAATTTTCAGTCCCAAAAGAACTAAATCCTGACAGTATCACAACGGTCATATTCAGAGAAGTTAAAGAAAAAAGCTCCATGTGAATTGTTGAGGCCCTGTGATGGACTGGCGACCTGTCCAGGGTGTACCCCGCCTCTCACCCAATGATTGCTGGGATAGGCTCCAGTCACCTCCTCCTCAACCCTCCACTGGTGGTACAGATAGTGGATGAATGGATCCCATCGTTATTTCTGTTGAACCATATTGTTTAGCACCTTGTTTTTTACAGCCGTGTCATCAGTTGGAAGAAAAGCAGGAGACTCTGTTGGTAGAGTCACGGCAGGAACTGGGACATGAATGTGATGGCCGGATGAAGGTCCTCCATCAGCTCCTCTGGCAGCGACAAAACCCCCGACGTTAGGCTCTGAGTTATTTCTAATATCCTACAGAGGAAACAGAGCGTGGATGAAAATCATTAATCATCCTCGGCCGTAACGTCTCGCCTGCAACTCACCAGTTGATGTAATGAGCAGCCAGCTGAGGCTCGTGCCTGCAGCCTTCCTCCGACACCAGAGACTGCTTCATCTGTTTAAAGTTTGCCTCGATATCCTTCTTTATTTCTGAAAAGACCTGAATTCCCCTGAAAGAGCTGATGACTTGCTGCAAATTACAAACATTAAACAGCAAATTGCGAAGGTCAGAAGAGGAGAGAAAGCTCAAAAAAAGGGGAGACAACTGAAAAAAGGGAAATTCTGTCCTCTTACATATATTACTGAGAGCTGGTGAGCGATGTACTTATGACTGCCAAGGTGTCGGATATCTTCTTCTAATTGCTGACTCAGCACCAGCAGCTGGTTCAGTTTGGTGATGTGGAAGAAGTATTCTGCAACAGAGGCATCCGCTTGCATTAGCAGGAGCAATACCGCACAACACGTCTAATGAGGAAAATGTTTTGTTGCTTATTTGTAAAGCACAAAGGTTTGGCCTTAGCTGGTACTAAGATGCCGATTTACACCTTAGCTGGTACTAAGATGCAGATTTTTCACCTTAGCTGGTACTAAGATGCCGATTTACACCTTAGCTGGTACTAAGATGCAGATTTTTCACCTTAGCTGGTACTAAGATGCCGATTTACACCTTAGCTGGTACTAAGATGCAGATTTTTCACCTTAGCTGGTACTAAGATGCAGATTTACACCTTAGCT
>JBAMHX010000014.1:7740058-7752389 GCA_037177515.1 Pseudomugil tenellus | reverse complement strand
TTATTGTGGATGAATAAAGCACTCATTTTCAAGATATCCTTATTCCAGGATTGTCTGCTTAGATGTGGAGAAAGCATCTATAATTAGAAAATCAAACACCAAAATGAATAAATCAAGCTTTAAATAAATGCCGTAGTGTCGATTCATGAACCACAGAACCAATTTTCAAGAGGTCGAAGAATGAATCTCTACAGCGCAGCTTCAATGAGGCCAAGTTGGTGGTCGGCTGCTTATTGTAGCATTCATTGGAAGATTCTCAAAGCACAAACCAACTCTGGGTTTGGTTTATTAAATAGCAAAGTCAGATGTCTCAGATCCATCCATCAGGACTTAAAACGCTTCTCAGCAAAATACAACTGGCTTATAAAGTTTGTCACAGTTCTACAGTATTGAAAGTGAAACTTTGTCAATATCAAAATTTTTTCCCAAGAAAACAATTAAATAGTGCACAAATGAATCTATATCCTGATTCTACAACAATATCAGTCCGGTGTAAAAAAACAAAAACAAAGAAAGGGCTCTTACAAAAATCTAACAAACCTGATTATTTTCAACAAGCTAATATACAATAATGTACATATTTTTGTAAACAACCATAAATTCAATAGAATATCTTGTTTACAAGTGCACCTGGAGGAAAAATAAAACATTTATATATTTTTGCATTCAATGTTGACTTCTGTCCAAGATCGACCTTCATAGTGAATCTAAACTAAAGCGTGTGGTCCACATCTGTACACATTTCTTTTCCTTTCATCAAAGCAACCAGGTCATACAGCAGAAGACGAGAACGCAGGCAGCCTTTTGACCAACTGGGACCACAGCTGTTACTGTCCATCAGTCCAGTGAAGCTCAGTCCTCCAGAGACTCGAGCTGAGTTGCCTCTGAAATGGTCCACTCTACTGTCGAGTCCCGGGAGGCAGGGTGAGGGTGGCCATCAGCTCGTGAACAGAGGCAAATATGGTACACTCACCTGAAAGACAGAAAAAAAAAAAAGATGGCACCCAGTGTTAACGGGGCCGTTTTACACGAGGCCTCATTAAAAATTCAGTGTTCATTAACAAAGTGGCGTCTCACCCTGTCTGGAGGGGTGTATTTCGTTGAACCTCTTGAGGATATTAGAAACCATGAGCGCTGCGGCTCCAGAGGAGCTGTGCTGTCTGGGAATGTCAGCCTGCTGAGTGAGCCCCGTGGCCATGTCGTAAACAATGGGCACAATAATGCTGACTGGCTCCTGGGGCACTGGGATGCGCTGGGTCAGCTGCAACTGGTGGACGAAACACATCCATATGTGTCAGGTCGTTCCAGACATTCACAAGATCATAACTGGAATTCCTGACAGAACCGGGTTAATGTGAAGCAACGCAGTGGCTTACAAAGAAAAGCATCTTCGACTTGAGCACCACAGCGATCGTCCCTGGGGGCGCAATGGGGGGAGCACTGGGAGGGATGGTGAGACAGAACTGGACATTCCATTTGAGCTGCTGAGCCTGGTCAGGGAACTGCAGAGATGAGGTAAAAACAAATTATTTACATTCCCTCCTTGTTTTTAATCTGGTTCTCGTCTGTTCTGCAATGGAGGGAGAGTAAGTTTATAACACCTAACAAAAATATTATAAAAGTAACAAAACTACAACGGATCCCCACCAGTTCGAGCTTCATGATGCGCACACAATCCCTAAGGATGTTAGTTGGTGCCCCCAACAGCTTTGTGAAGGCACTCAGAGTGTTGAATTTAAAAGGAGGACCAGCAACCTGAAATGAGCACAAATGAACAATGTTACCATGAATATCCTGTTCATTAAAAAAAGCAAAAAAAAAAACAAAACACTGATGCAGGATAAATAACTCATGAAATGTTGCTTTAACTCACTCTGGTCTCAAAGAACCTCTCCAGCACCTGAAGTTCCTCCGGAGACCAGGGACCTGCATTTTCTGGGGTGACTTTGAGCTGCAGCGTCTGGTAATTCTTTGGATTGAGCGCCACCCGGCACTTGAGCACGTCCGTTTTGAACATGATCACCCCGGGCTCATTCGAGTTCACAATGGCTAACTGGGATACGCGACACATTCGAGGTGTTACAGCACGGCAGAATAATGTTTTCGGAAACAATGTTTGGATGATCTGTGTGACACTCACATTGGCTTCCTGCTGGATGATCCGCTGCAGGTGCCGCCTCATTATAACCGAACCCAGAAAGCGCTCCAGTGGTGAGCAGAGGTAACTTCCTGCCAGGCCCGGTACCAGGTTAGGAGTGGGTGAGGGGAGCAGAAGCAAATGTAAGGCACTGTGGGTGAGGATGGTGGGAATGGAGGCAGCCCACGGGCGCTGAGGTAGCTTTCGGGGTGGAGGCATACTGGTAGGCATGACCTGGGAACCTAAACCAGAAAAAGAACAAAAATGGTAAATAATAAAGTGATAAAATACCATCTGTGTACAAAGCTACTGGTGGCACGAAGGCAACTGGTTTCTTATAACCTGACCAGAGGAATCCTGACAGTTCGTACCATCCAAAAAAACACAGCGTACTTAGTTCTAGTTAGTCCAAGTCTACTCAAGTATCTGAGCTTTGCCCTTTTGTCTGACCATAAACAATATGATCTGCCTTCACTCACCAGAAACTTGTTTAAACAATCCTTATAGCAAATCAACAAGTTAGAAAAGTAAACCTTCTCGTGGACTGAGTTGTGTTGTTCTGGTAGGAGAGAGCAAACCGTCATCCTGTGCTCAAATAAAGGATCACATTTACTTCAACTAATGAGCTCATTACTGTGCAGGGGGGCCCCTTTCAAATGAAAAGAAAAATACTTTATCCGTATTCAGGAAAATTCAAACAAAAAAGTAATAAATAAATAATGCATAATAAATAATAATAAATAATAAATAAATTTAAAAAATAAAAATAAATAAACAAAAAACATAAAACAAATATAACGCTGACTGTCCAATAGGTTGAAACATTGAGGGAAGGCCCCACCAAAGCTATTTTACATAAACTTGGCATGTTAATGCGAGTTGTTGTGTATTTCACATTTTGATGGAAACCATTACTGCATGTGAAGCTTAGCAATATACCTCATTTGATATAAATAATCAATCTGATGCGAATGAGGAACATGCACTGGGATTCTCCGTCACTTTTAAGTATTTCTTCCCAAAAGGGACCAGTTTCTTAATGACTGGAAGGCATCCTTGTTGCAGAATGGTGAATACCGCTCGTGTCTGAAACTGACTTTTCTCTACAGATTAGAAACAATTTACTGGGATCAGCATCAAAAGTTAAACAAAAATGCCTGTTCGTGTTGAGAAAATTGTTTATAGCCACAATGACTGATGTAAAAATAAATATGCAATGCAGTAATGAGGAAAGAAAACGTACTTGTTCCAGCACGAGGAGAATGAGGGTCAGGAATGGGAGAGTGCAGCGAAGGATTACCAGGGGACATGCCAGGAATTCTCGTCCCAGGAGAGGGTCCTGAGACTTGAGGAGAGCCAGGCCACTGACCTCTATGGCTGGGAGACACCATTGTATACGGAGAGCTGGGGTCTAGAGGACCTAGGAGGGGAGGAAACCAGTCAGTAGCCACTTAGCAAAATCCAAGATGTAACAAACACAGTGAGATAAACACACCGCTGTGTGCCCACGCTTTGAAAGCCATTGGTTGAATGTTTGCTAGTGTCTGCAGCCTACAAAAGGACTAGTGATGTTCGGATCAGCCCGTTCCAGCCCTTGCCCAGCAGAGCAGAGTTACCATCAGGCCAGCATTCATGGCCCCCCTGCTGCTTACCGTGGGGACTGGCAAAGCTGGTCTGGCCCATGGCTATCCCCAGAGAAGACGGAGACGGGGTGGGCCCAAAAGGAGAGGGTGCCCTCAAAGCTCCGCTAGGGGAGCCAGAGGCATGGATGTTCCCTGTACACACATACACACATCAAAGGGCTCATCAGACTCTAAAGCTTGACTAGTGCTCCTTGCACACGCGCTCACACTCAATCATGTGCAGAGAAGCTAAAGCCGGACGGAAGGGCTGCCGACTCTGGCTGGTGGGCTGAGATGGAGAGGAATGGAGCATGACTAAATTCATGCTTTGTTTCCTTTTGGTTGTTAAGTGTATATACGTAGCGTGACAAAAACACAAACGATCTCATGGCTCCACAAAAATTATAAGGGCACACATGGCTGAATGTGCTCATGTTCTAACATACGAGCACTTTTAGCAACAGATAGTGAGCAGAGAGGCTGACGACAGCAATATGACGCAGTCATAAAAACGATGACTTGCTGGCGGTTTAACAAGATGAAATGACACACAAAGCACGTTGACATTCACGCTCAAACTCAGACGAATGCCGAGTACCAGCCATTCCGTTACCTGGTGACTGTATGGGCATCATGGACGGTGAGGGAGTGACATTGGCCAGATAATTCGGTGGCGGTGAAGTGAGAGGAGGATATACACCTCTGGGCTGCTGTGGAGCGAGCTGGTTCAACAGATTTTCCATCACATCTACACCAACAGGTGACGGAGGGTTGTCGTCCTCATTGACCGAGCGCCTCCGAGCTTCTTGATTGCTGTCTACGAACATATTCAGGAACGTCTACATGAAGGGAAAAAAAAGAATAAGGAAGAAAAATACGTTCAATTTTAAAGGTAAAAACATTCATTCAAAAAATGGAAAATGAACACATTTAATAGGGATTATTGAGTCAAACTCCATTTCCTTTCACGCTTCATCTAATCCAGGTTTACCTTGAGTCCTGGAGCAGGGTAAAAGCCTTCAACGATTTTAGTGTTGTCAAAGAGACTGTAGGCTCCATCCCTGATGGCTACCACTCCTCGGCTGCGGCAGTAAATGTCGATGCAGTACATGTTTCGGAACGCCAGTCGGATGTGTGTGGGAGACTGGGGCAGGATGGAGAAACACTGGTAGGCAGTGTTGGTGCGCTGGGTGAGGCCCAGCATGGGCACTGTCGGTAGCTTGTTGATTGCATTAAAAGGAGACTGTGTGTCAGAGAGCACCTGGACAAACAAAGAAGAAATTCAGCCAAACACTGCAGTTAAAGTCGGTGGTATGCGATTAGACAAATAGAAAAATGGCATGCAGAAATGTTCATGCTCGTGATTATTGTAAAGCTGTTTGAGAATGTTATCATAATGTGATGTTCTATTCTGATTGATCTTGATAATGATGTAATATTGACTTAATTCAGATTCATTTGTATTGTGCCACTTCCTAACGTCATCCAAGGAGATTTTACAGACATCACTTTATGAGCTGATGTACTTTTTAAGCAACATTCAAACTAACATAACATAGCAACACATCAATGTTACAATAAATATCCAGTACATGAGCAACGTAGTATTTTTGTCTTGCTAACACTCAGCAAACTGCAGTTACATTTGTTGCAGCTTGATGAAATTGCTACGCTTACATTGTAGCACATCGGCACAAAGTCGCCTTTCTAAACTAAGGCAGGAATGAGCAGCTGCCGGCTTTTGGATTTTCGTGCCTTATTGGAGGGCAAATCACTCTGTATCAGATTATTTAAAGGCTTAAATGTGGAAACAAAAGCACAGAGGCAGCTACAGTGTAACTCAAGATGCCTTGCTTCTGCGCATATTGATTTGGCGCATACGTAAATACAGAGGGGAGAGGCTGCTGTGGAGTGAGTCCGTGGAGCATTAGTCACAGAAAGAGAAGACTAGATGGTTCTGGACGCAGGTCTACAGTAAAAATTATGTTATTTTAGATGGTAAATTGACTAAATAAATACAAATCTCAACTACTTATGAAAATAACTCAAGCTCTCAGCAGATTCTCCTCCACATGCATTCAGTCGTACTCTGCTGTTACCTCATGCTATGTTTTGCAGTAATAACACAGAAGAATATTTTTAAAGTACAATTGTTACAAGAGTTTGTGCTGAGGAAGAGTTTTGTTATCAATGGATGGACTGAGCATGTGCACTGCCTTTCACAGACATTTCCATTAGTTTAAATTACAATCTAATTATTTTAGTCTCACTATCATAGTTATGTTTTCATGTTAGTCTCTTCCTGCTCTAACAACCCAGTTAATGGAAGCGTGTAGAGCCATCTGAAGATCAATAACACCATATTTTCCACTCAACTCTCTGTAACATTACTATATTCCCAACAATATGCCTGACATTGTTTCCTTGGAAACACATTTCTATAGCTAAACACTGTGTTTACCTGCAGCAGCTGCATCACATTTGGGTTCTTGTTGAACATTTCCTGTAGCTGGTGGAGGATGATGTTATGGCAGTTGGAGCCGCCGGAGTTGGGCCCCACAGTGCCTAAAGTAAGGTGGAACCGCTGGCTGTTGGAGTTCCACTGGATGGTGACGGAGCTGCCTTTGGTTGTGCCGTAGCACAGCACCAGTTTGCGATAATTATACAGCCGCACCTCCGAAAACAAGCTCAAGGCAGATGGCATTTCTGGAGGGGGATAAAGTTCAAATGGGCTCCTTTATTTAACAGATTTTTCAATGAAACATTTCTCTACTTGTATATTAACAGTAACAACACAGAATGCAAAATCATAGGTTGAACAGATTACAGAGAACATTTAAATGTGACGTTTTTAACTATCAGCCAATAAACAGATCAAATACATTTGTGAAATTCATCCATCCGTTTTGGAAAAGCTCCCACTTACCTGGCAGTGCACGAGAGAAGTTGAGAACGCACTGGTAGAGCTGACTAATGGCATTCCAGTCATTTAAGAACATCTCAACAACCTTCCGGCCGCCCACCGGCTCTGACAGAGGGTTTTCATAAGTCAGGTACACATGGCGTGTAGAGGCTAAAGAAGGAAACAGATGTTGGGTCATGATGCAGACATACAAGAAGGTGAAGCATTGAAAAAGAACACCATTTGTTTGTGAAAGGAATAGCATGCAATCTGCAAACAGAAGCAAAGTAAACAAAACATAAAAGCTGAGGTATGGTATGTTTTACATGACAAAATAAAACACCTTGTCTTTACAGATCAAGTTACTTGCTGCTGTATTAAGCTTTGAAGTGCAGCCATGATAATGATTGTATTTACTATATATTAGTTTTCCTGATGCAAATGGTGGGGAGGGACTACGACACTGCACTGAAACATTGTTTTATGCACATGGGAGTATATGTGTGTTTTGTTGTGTATACCTCTGTCTAAATGCATCTTTAGAACTATGTTTATATTTTCTATATGATAAAGTGCTCTACAAATAAAGTTTGATTTGAAATCAACTGGAACTATAAGGTGGCGTCCATATTACATTCTTACATTTCCTACTCAAACTGTTTTACTACATATCTTGGACTCAACAGTCTTGATTCCTTTCTTTCATTATTTAGAATTTTTTTTATAGAAAAATGTTGATAATAAAACTCTTTGCATACCTTGCTCCTTGCTGTGTGTGCTGTTTAGAGGACAGTTGGCCAGCACCAGTTCAGCCACCCAGGTGCGGTTATTCCTTCCCTGCAGGCGAAACGTGCAGTCCAGTAGGGAACGGTCCAAAGCTCTCCTGGTCTCTTCTCCTACACCTTTACATGGAGGAACTCTGCAAAACAAACCCAATACTTCCAATGAAAACAAATCTATGTGATTCCTACAATGTTTACATATTGACATGATGAAGATGTCTGTGCATAAGCTAAAGTTAGTGAGGATTACTTTAGCAGTCGTATTGCATGACTGCTGCAGTCTCCTTCCACTTGAACTCCCTGATTTGGAATCTCCATGTTGGACAACTGCATGGTGGACAGAAAGACATAAAATTACTATAGAGAAAAGAACAAATCATAAAATCAGTCCCAATGCCAAAGAAATGTGACTTACCTCTGTTCTGAGGCCAATGAAAGGCATGTTGGTATCGCACATCGCCACTAGATGAGCCAGCTCTTTGTTGAAGGCACACATTTCTCCTGACCTCTTAGGCTTCTTTGGCTCCGTTTCCCCCTGATCGCCAGATATCTAGTGTAAAAAAAAAGAAGAAATTTGTAGAAAGTTTATTGATATACATGTCCAACATGGCTTATATATTTCCTTTCTATAAATTAAGACTCAGCTATTTACCCAACAAAGCTGTAAGAAGAGTACTAGACCTGAATATTCATTCTGAACCACATTTAGATTTTCTTACTTTCCAAACAACTTTTCTGACTCGATAATAATTTAAATCCAAGAAAGTTTTACTTAATTTTGATGGAAAATGCATAACTTCTTAAGTAATGCCTACTTTTCTCTTTGTCCCAGGTCGGGCCTCTCTCCCTGATGTAGTGTCCTGGACGAGGTGCTCGAGGTTTGGTTTGAAATGCTGCAAAAGCTGTGCACACATGGGTCCATCCTCTCCTTCCAACTGAGTCACTGACAGGAAAGAATACTTGTACTGCAATGCTGTGGGACTGCTGGGCACCTCAAGCATTTCTACCACCTGCACACAAAAAGAATTTGAAGGCTAACAATAAAGATTTAGAAAAAAAAAACTATTATGTGAATATTTCTAACATAAAGACAGTTCAACTTATTCATGAACACATTAAATGAAGAACTCACAATGTAGTACTGAGGAAGACGAGTTAGCTTGATGAAAAGTTTCTGTTTCGACAAGTTGCCAATGGGGTGAGAAGCTGCGTTGGAGAGGTGAAGGACATCAGCACAAACAGTGGGAAGGTGCTTGACAGACTGTCGACAGCGCTGCTCTCCCAACCAGAACCTGGACAGATAGGAAGAAAAAAAAATCAGCCTCTTTGTGGAAACTTAGCTGTAAAACATCCAGGTTATATTCACTGCCTTATTTCTGCCCACTTGTGCAAGACTGTCACAGCTCAAGCCAACCATCTTACCTTCTGTTAGCCGTTGCTACCGACTGTAATAAGTCAACTCTGATCAGTTAGATGAAAGTGTCAGACTCTGTTGCCCACTACGGACTTGTTATTGTCAGCTACTGAAGATTCCTACTTTCACTCATAATGTCAGCTGGAAACTTACTTCAGCTGCTGAAGCCATGATAATATGCGCTTCATATCATCGTTGATGGACTTTTCAATGTCGTCCAGCATGGTCTGATCTACAGAGGAAAAAAAACAACAACAAAGTTTTATGTTAAGGGCTGATAATGGAAGTTATTTTACAAAGCCAAACCATCACATTAACATACACAATCACACAAAAACCTAAGCAAACAATATTTACAAATTACAAGTTTTGACTTTACATTTTTTTTCTGCTTACCCAATCCATACAGCATGGGTTGAAACATGCCAGAGTGCAGATCTACAAAAATATGCAGGCACTCTGAACGACCACAGGGCTCAAGTATTGGAATAACCAACGTGGGTAAAGCTGTCTCGATGAATGCTGAAATACACAAATGCTTTTTTTTTAATACTATAAATTACTGGAAAGCATGGTTAGAAATATAAGACAAAAAGGAAATGTGGGATATGATAAAAGCTGAAGAGAGCTCTGACAGGCAAGTCATTACAGTTAAAACAACAAAAAATGCCTTCATACAATTGTCTTTAAAGGGCTGCAGTTGTTAGGAAAAATACATTATTCAGCTTTGCTAAATAAATAACAAATATGCTTTTAATTTGGTGATTAAAAAAGCTGAAATACATACAGTTATCACTGGGATTACTGGTCTTTAAAATGGCCTTAAGTTCCTGTAGCTTCTGATGGGACCTGGCATGCACGCTGTCAATCAGAAGTTTTTCCACTGAGAGGTGGTCGATCTAAACAGCAAACAAGAGAAAATAAATGCTGTTAAGTTCATGATGTAATTACAGTTTAAGAGAAATTTTCCACAGAAAGAAATGTGCACCTTCATAGCTCTTTCCATTAATTTGGAATCACATGCAGGCAGAGGAGGCTCATGAGATATTTGTAATGGCTTAGATACATCCGATTCATCAATCTTGATTGTGACTTTGTGTACTGAAGCGGTGCCTGTTTTCCTACCCAGAACCTGTTGGCTGGAGGAGAAACAAACAAACAAAAAAAGGACAATTTATTAAAGAAATTTAGACATGTTGAATGTTTTTGCATATTTCATTTTTAGTAGTTTTTTTTTCTTTAAAAGACATCACAGTTTAGTAAGTCTTACTTCCAGACAGAGAGTGTGAGGTATTTGGCTGGCACATATCTCTCCTCCTGCACCAGGTCTCCCCAGCGCTCTCTGATCAGCATCAGAGTCTGAGAGTGGAGTACCTCAAGCTGCAGCGACAGACAGAAGGAGTCTGGGAACGGTGCGGTTAAAGAAACGAACAGAACAGTGTAGGAAAAATACAGATCAGATGATTAGAAGTTAACTATTTTATTACCCTCCCCCATTAGCATTCAAAACACACATAAATATATATCCTCAAGACATAGCTCATTACTTAAAAGGGGTGGTTGTGCCTCACACAGACCGCTCTTTGACATGGCGGTGGGAGAAAGGCAGAGCAGAGATGTACTGATTAGCATTGTGATTAGCACAGTTGTGCTCAGCTCGCATACTTGATTAAGCGTGAAAGCTATATTGCCCCAAATACTTAAACTTAGAGCAAATTCACAGCACCACCATCACTGTGCAAAATGCATTTTTAAATTATACAGTTTGATAAATAAAACAAAGAAATATATTTCTATAATGTGGCTATTTCCATTAACATGCATGTCCGTGCTGAAACAAAGGCCTCCATAAAAATCTACAAAGCAATAATAGTAAAAACTGCTCTTTACATGCCTTTAAAAAACAAAACAAAACAGCTCTCGTGGTAATTAAGAATTAATGGAGGATGAGAGCTAAGAAGGACGCCGTTCTGCAGCTGTGTTGCTCATTGGAATGCTGCACTTGTCAGCTTGATCAGTCAATACTCTATATGCTCCAGCACACACACACACACCCTACTGCAGTTTTTAGAAATGGACTGGGACAAGAGCCAAGTCGTTGCAGGACATACACAGATGCCTGTGTGTGCAGACAGACAAACACAAAGAAAGGATACGCAAACAGTTGTACATGTCCTGTAGGTGTTTATGGTCTGCACAGAGACGGGCCTGGACCAACTCGTGGATGAAATTCACCTGCAAACTGTGGACCAATGCTCTGCCATCTGTTTAAAAAAAGGGAAAAATATTAGTGATAAAATACAGTCTAACCTTGTAAATGTTACTTTGGCTTGAAATAAAGGGGAACAAGTTTTGCTTTACCTCCAGTTTCTTTGTCCTCCACCAAAATTTCCAACTTCAGCAATCTCCATGGAATAGCAGGATCATCTCCCATTACAGTCAAAGTAGCCTCAAACTCTCCCTCCACACGAAACTTAACCCGTCCATTAGCTGCAAAATTACAAACACAAAGATGCAAATTAAAACCTGCTAATGAAGTTTGACAAACAGCACATTGGTTTTACACAAACTTCTTACCAACGGTGAGATTTGCTAGCTGGGGTGGCAAGTCTGTGGTGACAAGGCGGTGTCGTAGAATCTGATTCAGTTGGTTCAGGGTGGTCTGCTTCTCAGCTTTAGTAATAGGATCTGGAGGAATGATCTTATCCTACATGAACAAGCACAGGATCAATTATGCTGACTTATAATGGTTCATTTTTTTCATACAACACATTTATTAACAGAGAAAGTCATGATTGTAGTAGCTAGCATCACGACCTCCCTTAGCTGGGGAAAGGTTTGAGTTTTTATGTGTGTCCAAAAACATGCATTTTTATCTAAATTCTCCCTAGAAATGAGTGTGAGCACTAGTGGTTATTTGTCTCACTGTGTTGACCCTGCTATGGGTTGATGACCTGTCCAGAATGTAACCTTCCTCTTCCTGCTTACTGAGAATTGTAACCCTAAATTAGAATAAGCGGCATAAAAAAAGTTTCAAACTTACTCGTATACATGTGGGTAAGCGAGGGTATGATCCTGTGGTTAACACATCAATGGCAAAAGGAATGGCAAAGCTGGGTAACCGAGCATGTACCAGAGCATCCCTGGCCAGTGATGCCAGTCTGTCAGCTGTATCCACAAACAAAATGGTCTGCTGGTCCAGAAAGCTGGAGATCATCTGTTACCACAAACATCATGATAGGTCTTTTTTTAAAAAAAATTATTGGATGAAAAGAAATTTTCAGTGCACTATGTACAGCAAACAACATGCAATAGTCTCATTTAAATATGCACAACATACCGCACATTTCTCAACTTTTCCTGCATTGCTTGCCCATTTCACCAGTGCAAGAAGACGAACAAACAGCTGCCTGGTTCGGCTAGCAAACTGGACAATCTCAATTTTCCTGAGGAAAAAGCAGTTCAAAATGTTTA
>JBAMHX010000014.1:7719305-7731525 GCA_037177515.1 Pseudomugil tenellus | reverse complement strand
TATATATATTATATTTTTTTTTTTTATTTGATCTTTTTCCCAGCCTTGCACATCTAGTTGGACACCAAAGATAAATAGGTTATTTATAATTGGCAAGTCCAGTTTGGTAAATTTAGTTGACAACTTTTTAAGTAATTTTATTTTCTGACCTATGCCCCTCTTTCCTACTACAGGTTATGCAATGGTCTCTGCAGCACACCCAGATCTTCAGGTGCTTGTGTCCCTCTTTCGTGTGTTTGGCCTCTCTTCCCTCTGCTCTACAGCTGAGGTGGCTGTGATTTTCCTCCTGGCCAGCGCTCCCTAAGAGGCCAAGATTGCCAAGATCTGCCCTGTGGCGAGCATGACGGCCACGACGCGTGGCTCTCCGGTGGGGGGCAATGACAGTCAGGGCCAGGGCCAGGCACCTGATGCTCAGAGCCAACCCCCACTGCCACAGAACCAGGTCAGTGTCATCTTTTCTACTTCTTTCTACACTTTTATTTATTAATGTATTGCTTTTTGTGGTCTTTATCTGTCGGGACGCTGTCGCACAGTAGGGTTGGTGTTTTCGTTCTTTTATTAAACCAATATTGCCTGCACCCAGTCACACACAGATGCCCATGGGGACCGAAAGGAAAGGGAGGAGGGAGCGGAAAGGAGTGAGAAAAAGAGCGAAGGCGAGGCATCAATGAACAGAGCCTCCTGAGTGATGGTTAAAGGATGTGTGTGTCTTTTGCATGTGTGCTCATGGGAGGCCTGTGGTGGTTAGAGATGAGCCTTAGTAAGACGTGAGAGGCAAGCTGCCTATGTAGGTCAGCCAAGCAGAAGGAGCCCCCTCCATACACCCCCACATTTTACGTTTCTCACTTATGTATCTCTCATATACCTTCTTTTTTACTAGGAAGTTATCCTCTTGGTTATTTTCACAGTTATGGATGCACTTTATTGTTTGTTTTATTCTAAAGATGCTTCAAACCCATATTTTGTCATTTTCGCTGACATACACCCCCATACTAAAACATTTATACCCCAAACATAACTCACTTTTTTTCCGTTTTGTATGCAAAGACGAAAAGAAAGTTGTCCATTGGTGGAATGCTATATGTATGATGACTTGAATGGCATTGTTAAAAAGCTTTTCTGAAAACACACCTGTGGCTTTATGTTTATGTATGTTTACTCGCTCAGCAGGACAATAGAAACGACAACTATTATAGTCTTTTCACCGCTATATGAACATGAAAACTATACACTCGCACAACAAATAGAGATTTTCATGGTCAATAAGTTGTTTAAACCTGGATCTTGTACTTTTTTCTGATCAATGGAACATTACTAAAAACTCCAGTTTTCTCTTATACTTTAAAGTGTAATTTAGAGGAAAGCCTTGGCAGTAGCACATTTAGAAATGTTGGTGTATTAAGATTAAATGTCATTTTCTTTTTTTCCTCAATTGTTCTTTCCTCTTCCAAATTCTTTCACATATGTACAATATTTAAAATGTTTTGTTCACTGCACATGTTTGTTTGATCAAAATGGTCTGTTGTCCAACTACACAACCTATTACTAAGCAAAGTAGCTTTAAATAAAAAATTAGCTTGTTTCGGTGAGGGTTTGAGTCAGTTTCAATCAGGTTATTTATTAAACTGATGCAGCTTTCTTATTAATGGCTGCTTGTAAGGCTGGGTGATTATTACCAAAACTCATATCCCGACATAGATAATTTTATATTATCATAACGATATGCATCACTATGTAGACATGTTTTTTGTAATTTCAGTTAATAGTTTATATAAATTACAAAATGATACACTAAACAACTAAAAGGTAACGTGTACTACATTTTCTTAAATTAGAAATTTTTTTCTGAGCAAGAAGTGATAGTCTTGGTAACATTAATATTCAGCGTGTAGCAAAAGCCTGTTGCTGTGTCTGGAGTTTATGAGCTCAATGCAGATTTTGCTGGTTGAGTTTCTTTGTAATCTTTGTCATAATTCCGGCATAGGTGATAAAATAAGTTAATTGGAGTCTGCTTTGGGAGCTGGCATATTTTACAAACAATTGTTGTCTGTTCCACATTAGTCTTTTTATATTCAGATCGCATCCATCCAACAGAAGTTGCCCCTCTTTTTACGTACAAGCTCTTTGGTTTGGATGGTCATCTTGTAGAGCAGGGTGGCCAAACTTTTTGCCTCCAAGGGCCAAACTGAGAATGAGCCAGTGAGCTACGGGCCAAACAGCAGCTTTAAGAATGAAACATGAGTAAATGTAAAAAGTTATTTTAATTATTGTTCAATAGCTAAGACTTTATTTTCCCTGATGGAAAAATACTACTTTACATTTTTATATATATATATATGCTGCACAAATATACAAAGGATTAATTTTTTAACACATTTTAATTATTAAAGTTGACATGAAAGAATTCACCATGAGTGAGCTGTTTCTACACATACACACATATAAATTGCTCGAGACTTAATGACCATAAATAACAGAGATTGTTATTATCATCCGTTATGCATTTTCATCCACATCTGTCTGGTTCTAAATAGAAAGTGCTGGCGGGCCAATCTTGGCCTGTTGGCCCCACTTTGGACACCCCTGTTGTAGAACATTACCCCGCTCTGAAACGCGTCTAACAGTCTTCCTCCGTGTTTCCTAATTTATTGCGGCGTGCAAGAGAATGCTGCAAGGCGCCTCTTGACGTAAATGACGCAGTAAAGCAAATCATAGAGCCTCTTATGAAGCAATAGACATGTTCTATCATCCATGTATACTGTCATTTCGCCCAGTCCTAACTGCTTAGCAATGATTTATTTAAACCTCTGAAGTGAACATGTTGCTGAAATGTGTTTAAAAGTAATGGTTTGCTGCTGGATGAAACACGGCCAGTTAGATTTTTTTTTTGTCTTTTTCCTTATTAATGTTTAAGAAATGTATTTGATCATCTTTATGTAGTTCCCTCAAAACAAATAGCTCTGACCATCTTGGAAAGGTAGTCATGCAATTTTTTAATAATTTTAAATGAATTTCACCCTGAAATTTTTGCTGCATCTCTTTACTTTCATACAATTGAAATGTAAATTTATTAATAAAACAGAATGTACAAAGAAAAAATCCACCAAATTCAAAGCAAAGAAATTAGAAAAATGAATATTTGCCATCAAACTTCTTCACCATTTCTACCCGGTGTTTGGCATTTCCTGGTGTAATGAGCATTAGGGGACGTTCACACTGCTGCAGTTTGGTCTGCTTTAAATGAACTGTGGTCTGCTTGCAATAATATGATCAGTGTGACATGAAGACTATCTGATGCAAACAAAAGCAGTGGATTCTTATATCCAGGTGTCTCTCGTCGCTTGCAGACAGAAACAGAAAGTGATTATTCCAACAGCAATAAAGCATCAAGAAGAAGGGAGTGATTATTGTTGGGTAGGAGGAAAAACAAAGCCAACAGCATGTTTTCAGAAGACGTGCTCTGCACACCACAGTAAAGTTAGGAAAACTAAAACCAGAATCCTTCATGAATCCAATTTTTTCCAACCCGAATCTATTACGATTACCAAACCTGACCCATTTATATTTCATATCAATTAATTTGATTGTGAGAATGATGCTTAAAAAAGATATTGTCCACCATCCCTGTGTTCAGCTGCGTTCTCTTATCCTGAACATGTGACAGCGAAAACCTTCCTCACAATAAGTGGAACCTTTGGAAAGACTGCATCAGGGATTCACATTAAAGAAAACCCCGATCCCTGCGGACTCGTCATATCCACAAAAATTAAAAGCGAAAGGGAAAGGTGGGGGGGGGGGGAATCCTACAACCTGCACGCATTAAACAAATACCCACCTGCATGACTTTTAATCTGACGTTTTTACCTGTAAAACTGCATTTTTGTGTGAGAATCGCACCATAGCAAACAGTGGTTTTAACGATGTGATGTCCAGGCGGTTTGCTCTGCTTGAGTTAACTGGAGTTTGAACACAAATCAAAGTGAAGACGGGTGTAAAATCCCCGCCCAATCGTACCGAGTCCCCCAGACTATCATGTGTGAATGCCTCCGAAATGGGACATGAGCAAGTTTAAATTTAAATTTTTTAATTACTTGAGATCACTGTAGGATTTAAATCTCCAACAGATTATTAGGAGTCATTCTAATAAACAGTTTCATAGATATTTAAAATTACATTGTTTTATACCCTTTTTTCTTCTTTTAGTCATTGATTTTTAAAAATGTATAAAGAAAAATGTGTTTTCATTATTTGGTGTCTCATGTTCCAAACCACTGACTTTGTCCACCGAGCTGCAAATAAATGGTTTCGACGGTTAACTTAACTGGTTCTGTCATTTGACAAAACAGATAAAAAAATGTTGGCTTTTAAAGTTTAAATAGTCTACATTTGTTTACAACAAGCCATTTTAATGAAAGTATAACACTAACTAAATAAATGTATTAAATGTCCTTGAATGAAGCTGCTATTATCGTATTATCGCAGATAATTGAGATGAAAGAACTATGCACCAAGTCCCAGTGAAGCTCATTAGGTTACATAATCCAAAATTCATCTAGAGTTTTAAAGTAATATCGGAATATGTACTCGTCATGCTGTTAATGGTCCTGTGATTCACGGCTCAACTCAGCTGTTTTTGTTCTCTGTGCTGCAAAAAGGATATTTTTATTTATGAGGTCTGAAGAATTTGGTTTATTTTTGAGCATCGCCTCTTTGAATTGTTCTGAGTTGCTGGTTTTGATTGTCTTCCTTTGTTTCTTTTTGCCTTATAAAGACGTCATCTCCTAACTCATCTAATGAGAACTCTCCAGTAAGCCCTCCAGATGAGCAGGGCCAAGGAGACGGGCCCCCTCAGCTGGAAGAGGAAGAACCCGCTTTTCCTCATACTGATCTTGCCAAACTTGATGACATGATCAACAGGTATTTACTTGCCTTTTCAATTAGATGCTAAATATAAATTCTTACATAAGTCTGTGTGTTACCATGACTGTTAAATGTTTAAACTTACCCGGGATTTTGCTTATAACTTATTATTTTCCAAGGCCCCTCTCCTTTTCTCGCATGAAGGCATTTGTTTACCAACTTTGTATCAAAAAGTCAAAAAGCATCTTCCCATTTACTCAAACCAGTTTAAAGTCTGCAGCACATTTTTAGTATGAACACATCACAACTGTCACACAGAAATGCTTACCAGCCGTGTAAATGAAAGTATTTTAAATATATTTTGGTGACTCATCTTCATTTTGATTTCTCAGGCCTCGTTGGGTTGTTCCAGTTCTGCCAAAAGGAGAATTAGAAGTCCTCTTGGAAGCTGCTATAGACCTGAGTAAAAAAGGTAGGAATGTACAGAATGCTCTTTCCAGTCCATGCAAGTGGAAACCTCCGTTGGGGAAAAAGTGAAGCCTAAGCGGAAGTGCCAGAAATAGCAGTTCTCCCCTCATTCACTAGGGGCTCAAAAATAGACCTGCTACAAGGCTCCGTCTATTTTTATACTGACTGGTCCATGCTTCGCGGCGTTTGCCTTCACAAGCTGTGGCTCTTGAAGTAACCCTGTGAATCTCAAGCTTTGTAATTGTTTTGTGGATGTGTGTTTCTGATATTGATGCATTTTATTTGTCTTTTACTTGAACAACACTTGTTCTGTCAGTAGTCCAAACTAGCTGTGAAAATGATTTATAATATTTAGCCAGTTATTCCGCATCTATGCTTTTTTCTTTTTACAATGTGTAATTATTCAGCCAAAGATGGTGAGGGTCTTCAGCACCCTCATGAAATTAAACATGCACATTACAGACTTGATGCATTTTACATAAAATATATATCTTTAATACTATCTTTCAGAACTTTGCTAAGAAGCATTGTTGAGGAAATACATTGTACAGTAAAAACAGTCACTATATCTTTGACACAACTAATTCATTCTGTAGAACATTCAGTGGTACACAAAGGAAAAATGGGTTTTGTTTAACTTCTTGCATTAAATTTCCTTCTGTTATATCTTCAGATATCTGTTGCGTTTTTTAACTTGATGATTTTAAAAGCTGAATAATGTTTTGTAATATACGTGACAGGTTTGGTATCTTAAAGTATCTTTTTACTTGCAGGACTGGATGTGAAATGTGAGGCATGTCAGCGGTTTTTCCGAGATGGTTTAACAATTTCCTTCACAAAGATCCTGACAGATGAGGCCGTCAGTGGCTGGAAGTTTGAGATACATGTGAGTTTTTTTTTTTTCTTTTGCATCTTCTCAGTCTGATTCTTTATATTGAGGAATTAATGTGAATCTCATTAAACATGATGGACATGACGTGTAATGAAAGACTTACAGAAATCTGTTATGAGAGAAAACTTTGGGTTTTCCCATCACTTTGACTTGGAATAATGTTGACATGCTTTTTTAAAGTACTTAAGATCTTGATCATAAGCATTGGTCCATAACTGCAAACCTCCCTAATTATTCTTTACTGACCAAAAGCCATTAGCCTAATATATACCTTTTAGTGAGGAAAGACCGTGAAAGCTTTGCAAGAATACTGTAAAAAGTCTGTCCCACATTGATTACTCATATCTGGTTTTCTTTATATGTGAATCAACCATGAGCCCACATAGTTAAGAGTTTACTTATAGGACCATTTGCAAGCACAGCTGTCTTTGTGAAAAGCTCATTTTGATTAAGTGAAACTGAAAAATAAATCACCAAAATGTGAGACTTGCTCAATTTAAAAGTGAAGTATGTCATATGTGCCAGTCACAGGGCATAAATAATATAATATAGTAACAGTAATATTAGTCATATTTCTTGGAACTTAGTTATAAACCTTTTTATTTTAAATAAATATAATATATGTGTGTTATTTATATTTATCTATAACCATTTTCTGTCTTACAGAGGTGTATCATTAATAATACACACCGTTTAGTGGAGCTGTGTGTGGCCAAGCTCTCTCAGGACTGGTTTCCTCTACTGGAGCTGTTGGCCATGGCCACCAATCCTCACTGCAAGTTCCACATTTACAATGGCACACGGCCCTCTGAGACCGTCCCTGCTGGAGCACAGCTGGCTGACGACGAGCTCTTCGCCCGACCACCAGACCCACGATCTCCAAAGGTGAACTATTGGAACTGTTGACCAAAAAAATGAAACAGCAGCCAAGACAGTCAGCCGTGCTTCCCTTGAGACTGAAGTCATAAAATAGCATTTTAGTCTTGGTTTCTGGCCCTGCATGAAACAGAAATAATTTCTCTCCTGATAAAGGAAAAATATGGAAGTTGCTGTCTACAAGACATAAAAATATTTTCTGAGAAATGAGATGATGAAAAACAGAAGGTGGTTAAAATGGGGATACAGTGAATACAGTGTGGCACTGGGTCAGTATAAACACTACTGTGGTGCTAACGTTGGCAGGAAGCCCAGCACTTTTTGAGGTTGTAATATGAGTTGTCAAGTCATATTTTAACACGTTTTGATGGTTTGACTAGTCATTTGATGAGTCATTTTTTAACAATATTATAAGAATGCAGGTTTTTATTTAGTTATTTTAGCAGTGTTGGGCTGTTCTCTGAAAAAAAATAGATCTTTTACGTTACGGAAAAGTCTCAACCTTTTATTTATCCCTATTTCAGTGTGTTTTGTCTTTTTATTTAGAGAAGTCTCTAGAATATTCCTGTTTTCAGCCTATGATGAGCCTTTATAAGAAAGGAAATTGATGAAAATGAATATGTAAAGCATATTATTAAAGCATATCCTTATTAAAGTTTTCTTTTTGTCTTGACAGGGTTGGTTGGTGGACTTGATAAACAAATTTGGCACGTTAAACGGGTTTCAAATATTGCACGATCGCTTCATGAGCGGCCAAGCACTGAACGTCCAGATCATCGCTGCACTTATCAAGTGAGACCGGGTGAAATGCACCCTGTTGTGCTCTGTTGTAAACTTCACTTATCGTTCTTCTGGCAAATGTTTAAAAAAATGTCATGTCCTTCTGTGTTCCAGGCCTTTTGGCCAGTGTTATGAGTTCCTCACATTGCACACAGTAAAGAAGTACTTCCTTCCAGTCATTGAGATGGTGCCCCAGTTTCTAGAGAATCTAACGGATGAGGAGCTAAAGAAAGAGGCCAAGAACGAAGCCAAAAACGACGCACTGTCCATGATAATCAAGTCTCTGAAGAATCTGGCTTCACGCGTTCCAGGGCAGGAGGAGACCGTGAAAAATTTAGAGATTTTTAGGTTAAAAATGATTCTTAGGTGAGTGTTAGCGCTGTGTGTGAATGTTTTTCAGTTCATGCTATTACAAATAAAATAATTGTATTAGAATAATTCTACAGCATAAAATGTTGACTAAACTTATTCACTTTTTCATCACCAGGTTATTGCAAATTTCTTCTTTTAACGGCAAAATGAATGCACTAAATGAAGTAAACAAGGTGATTTCCAGTGTGTCGTACTACACTCATCGGCATAACCCTGAAGAGGAAGAATGGTTGACTGCAGAGCGTATGGCGGTAAGCTTGGCTCATAAAATTTCTGATCTGGTTCACAATGTTCCGCTTCTCCTTTTCTGACAGGAGCTACCTTTTTTTTTTTTTTTTTTTTTACATCCTGCTCCAGGAATGGATCCAGCAGAACCACATCCTGTCCATTGTACTGAGAGACAGTTTGCATCAGCCGCAGTATGTGGAAAAACTGGAGAAGATCCTTCGCTTCGTTATCAAAGAGAAAGCTCTTACCATGCAAGATCTGGACAACATCTGGGCTGCACAGGTGCTTTACACTTAGATCTGTGCTGGCCAATATCTTTTAGTTCCTTTTATTTATTCTGTATTATCAAATGTTCAAAACGTGTTTAAAACGTGTTTATTTGACCCTGCATTTGTATTGTTGCAGGCTGGTAAGCATGAGGCCATTGTCAAGAATGTTCATGACCTGTTGGCTAAGCTAGCATGGGACTTCTCGCCTGAGCAACTTGATCATCTTTTTGATTGTTTCAAGGTAAGATTTTCTTTCCCGGTCACAGAAGGTGAAGCATTTTACTTTATCGGCTTCAGTTTCCATTTAATGAAACCCACCCAATCATTCCATTATTCTTGTGGCTCTGTCGTACAGGCAAGCTGGACCAATGCCAGCAAGAAGCAGCGTGAGAAACTGCTTGAACTTATCAGGCGCTTGGCTGAGGATGACAAAGATGGTGTGATGGCCCACAAGGTCCTTAACCTGCTGTGGAACCTGGCACACAGCGATGATGTGCCTGTAGACATTATGGATCAGGCTCTTAGTGCTCACATCAAGATATTGGACTACAGTTGCTCACAGGTACATGTAAAACATTGCTGTTGGCAAATGTGTATGTGGCAAATGAGTTTTTGCACGGGTTACAGAACATATTTTCATTCTTTCAGGACCGAGACACACAAAAGATTCAGTGGATAGATCGCTTCATAGAGGAGCTACGAACCAATGACAAATGGGTGATTCCTGCCTTGAAGCAAATAAGAGAAATCTGTAGCCTCTTTGGAGAAGCTCCTCAAAACCTAAGGTGAGATTATGGAGGAAATAAAATTTTAACTGTTCAAATACACACTTTTGTGTAGAGAAAACATACTGTCTGTCTAGCACAGTGGTTAATTAAAAAACAACAACAAAGTGTTCTGTTAAAGATGCATTTAGTGTTTTTTCCATCTCAGACATTTTAGTTTGTGACAGTAGGGAAAATGCAGGTATGTTATTGGTTTCTGTTTGACAAAAAAAAGCATAATATGAATATCCTGAAACCAGTCAGGCTATTGAGATTTAGGCATCCTAATCTTATTTACATCTGTATTTTTCCACTAAGCACGTAATTCAGATCTTGCTCCATCACTGAAATGTATCATGTGCATGGAGCTGAGGTATACTAAAACTAAACAGTTTTAACCGTGGTCTACAGACTTGTTAGACAAAAGGTGTAAAGTTTAAAAGGTATTGTTTTGATCTGAAATAGTTTTTTTAGTCACTGTAGAAAATATGTAGTATACTTGTTGTTTTTTCAGAAAGAAAATGCCAATTAACATACAAACGAGCTTAGTGGGGTGAGTGACAATTCCAGGGTTCTTCTTACTCTTTGTTACATCAAGTCTAACTTTCTCCTTGAAATGTTTATATCACATAATGCATTCAATCTAAATTTCTGCCATGAATCTGCTTAAGCAGTTCTTCTTTGGGTTTCATCTCAAATGACTGTTACTGATTCAGAATTTAATATATTTACAGTTAAGCAAGACGTGACCGAGCTACTCTTAGTCTAGGTCGTTAAAAAGCCTGTAGCTCTAAATTTAAAAGCACATATCGAGGCCTAATAAGAAATAAGAATTACAGACTAGTCAGACTAAAAGTTGTATTTATTCCTTGTAGCTAAATAGGCTCTTATTATGCATAATTATGTTAATTTTAGAATTTGTGTTGCATAAGTGTAATATGGAATAAACAATTTAAAACATGTTGATTCATATAAAAGTATATATGAATTTAATATAGAAGAATCTTATCCAACACTAGTTTTACAAATGTATCACAGGATTACATGTGAGCTTTGATGGCATTTACATAAAATTCAGACGTGCGGCACCTTCCTGCAGGCCTGCATAGAGTTGTACATGTTTAAGCAAAAAACATGGATCTGTTCATTTCTTTCTCACTAATCTTCCCACTCTGACGTAAAGATATGATTTTCTGAAATGCAAGCAAAACTTTTTGTCTTTTTGTTTTTTTTATTATTTTAGCTTCTCTACATGTTTTCTAGAAGTTTCTATTATATTTTTTTTTTACGTAGCACAAGCTGCAGTATGTGCAGAGCAGTGTAGTTAAGCTGGTTGACAACTTGGTAAAAAGTCCTTTGAGATGGAGCCCCACTCTTCTTTATGCCAACTCTTTCACCTCAAATCATTCAATGCAAAATATCGAAGGGATTTCATGCCTTGGACCCATTTATTGTTTTGATACATTTTTAGATTCATGACTTGTCAGCTGCGTGATTTTTGTTTTTAATGAAGTGAAATTGCAGTGTGACTGCAATATTATAAAAATGAATTGATAACATTATATTTAATGTGAAGTAAATCATCTTTGGGAGTTTAAGATGGATTTTGTACATGTTGCAGGTCCACGTGTCCCATTGTGGCCGTTGTATTAAAACTACCTGTATTGAGGGCTCGTTTTGCTTCGGGTTTGGGGTTTAAGCTAAAAAATGTACTTAGGGAAACAAGGCAGGAAATGGCCTTTATTGATATGACTTCTTCTGCTGGTTACTGTGGCGAGCAAACACACATACACACACTCACACAGACATCAAAAGATACTGTCTTCATGTTCCTTCCAGAACCAAATGAAGAAATCTGTGATGCTGTTTTTCCAAATCAGATGTTACTAAACGTATTTAACTTCATTATCAGTTTGTCAGTTGCTTTCTTATCCTTACATCCACCACACCACCTCCCATTTTCTCTCTGCAGTCAAACCCAGAGAAGTCCCCATGTGTTTTATCGTCATGACCTGATCAACCAGCTGCAGCATAACCATGCTCTGGTCACCCTGGTGGCCGAGAATCTCTCGGCTTACATGGAGACAATGAGGCAGTTATCCAAAGGTACATAAAAAAACATACCAGTTTTTTTTTTTTTACATTTTTTTTGTGTCTATAATATAATATAATATAATATAATATAATATAATATAATATGTAACTATCTACAGTGTTACTGATCAAGTGCTTGTTTTTACAGAAGAACAAGCAGAGTTTGATCCTCAAACTGTCAGACCAGGAAGTCGCTACAGCCATGTCCAAGAAGTACAGGAACGACTCAACTTCTTGAGGTGAGACAAACTAATTCACACAGTTAAACCAATGGCTATGCAATATAAAGGAATTAGAAAGAAATTAAGATGAAAATCTTCATTTTGAGCCTAGACGCCTTTAACTCATGGCTGTCGGCCATGCCTGAAGCAGAAAACCCCGGGCTGCCAGGTTTTGGAGCAATATGGCTCACCTTTCGGACCTGCGTAATGCGTTCTGTGACTGCAGATATGAATTTGACTGGATGGATGCATTGGAGCGACTGGGAGTGCATCATTCTCAATGTGTCTGGTGTACACGCTGATGCTTCGGAACACACACAGGGCCACATTTACTAAGCTCTCGGGTTGCGTGTACTAATTTGCGTGTGTCAGTCAAGATTTAGCGCGTGGGGCGGG
>JBAMHX010000014.1:7699967-7719205 GCA_037177515.1 Pseudomugil tenellus | reverse complement strand
AGTTTGTACTTTTTTTTGCGTGTCCAATGAGTTTGCACGCGTTTTAGTACACGCAAAGCTTTAGTAAATCTGGCCCACAGTGTATTTTGGGGGTGTTTTGACACATGCACCTAGCCAAGTCAGCTTTCCATACATAAAAGCAGCAAAAGCGCAAAAAATGTCTTTTGATGTCCTTGGCAGTAAACGTTCTGATTCAGAAAGGCATCTTTGGTAGCCAATGAGTGAATCATTTTATTTGTAGTAAAATAGGTCGACTATTCATTATACGCAGATTATATTTTGTCTTATTAGTTGAGAACTTCACTCTGGTCTGTTTCACTTTAAGGTTTCTACTAAAAGATGGCCAGCTGTGGCTTTGCGCCCCTCAGGCTAAGCAGATCTGGAAGTGTCTGGCTGAGAATGCAGTGTTTCTCTGTGACCGAGAGGCCTGCTTTAAATGGTATGATTTGATTGTGATCTGATATTACATTTGGATTAAATCAATCCCCCTATGTTTGTCTGTCAGCAAACCTTTACAGAATGTTATTTCATCTAATCTAGGTACTCCAAGCTAATGGGTGATGAACCCGACTTGGACCCAGACATCAACAAGGACTTCTTTGAGAATAATGTTTTGCAGTTGGATCCTTCTCTACTGACGGAAAATGGCATGAAGTGCTTTGAAAGGTTCTTCAAGGCTGTCAACTGCAGGGAGGGCAAGCTTGTAGCAAAGCGGAGGGCCTATATGATGGATGACCTGGAACTAATAGGCTTGGACTATCTGTGGAGGGTGAGGATAGTAGTTGTGACGGCAACACACACATAATTTGGTCCATTTCTGTGCATCATGCACATTGCTTTTGGAGGTTTACCTTAGTATAATGACCCATGTTGGAGGGATGTTACAATAACAAAAGTGACATTTTAGCCATTTGCATAATTGTCAGTTTTTCTACATACCTATTAGTTCACATGTAGGTCATCATGAGTCCATTAAATCTTCCATATGTTTTTGTTTATATTCCTGTGACAGTAACAAGTTTTTAATGGACTTTTTAACCTCTAATCCTTTTTTTAAGGTGGTCATTCAAGGAAGTGATGACATTGCAAGCCGAGCAATTGACCTGCTGAAAGAGATTTACACCAATCTTGGACCAAAGCTTCAAGTCAATCAAGTACTTAGAGTTTTTTTTGTTATTTGTTAGACAATGAATCTGTGGATTTTATGTTATATGGTCTTTTCCTTCACATTTGACCTGTTTTCAGGTTGAAATTCATGAAGATTTCATCCAGTCATGTTTTGACCGCCTGAAGGCATCCTACGACACCCTTTGTGTATTGGATGGAGATAAAGATAGCATCAACTGTGCCCGGCAGGAGGCCATCCGCATGGTGCGAGTTCTCACTGTACTCAAAGAGTACATTAATGAGTGTGACAGTGACTATCACGAAGAAAGGACTATTCTGCCCATGTCCAGGTACAGTTGGAATGAAGCTTTACGTATTTGATTGTGTATAGTTACCATTCAGCGTTATTTCACAATGTCATCTCAGAGTACTTTACAGACACATCTATTTGTGCCAGTTCGTTCTAAATAGCCTAGCTAAGGAAAGACAACAGATTGCATCAAAACATGACTTTGATCCAGTCGCCCATCCTGAGCATGCACGAGGCGACAGTGGACAGGAAAATCTCTCTTTTAACAGGAAGGCAGAACGCGGCTAGGGAGAGCAGCCACCAGGGAGGCGGAGAGGACAGGAAATGAATGCAGAGAAAGTAAAAGGAAGTGCTTTGTACAACATAGGATGTCCTAATCACTGCATCATTAATGGATGGCTAGGCTAAGATTAATTAAATAGGAAGGTTTTAAGCTTGATCTCAAAGGTAGAGGGGTGTCTGCCCCCCGAATCCACACCGGGAGAGAGACAGGGGCCTGAGGCCAAAGGCTCTTCCTCCTTTCCTCTTCCTCCCTTTGTACTTGTATAGACTCTGGGAAGCATAAGAAGACCTGTTTGGAATATATGGAACTTTTTGATATACAGCTTGGTCGTGAAGAGCATTATTTTTAAGGAGTTTTTTAAATGTTTCAGAGTTTTGATTTGTAGTTTCAGTGTTGTGTAAAAGAATTAGTTTCAATACCTATTGATTAAATTGTGAAAATAATGTTTTGTGGGTCGTTTGTGAAAGGTGAAAAATGGATTGCAAGAATCGTAAAAACGCTACATGTTATCAAAGATGTCTTCTACCACTGAGCTATTTCGAAAATGCATCATAATGTTCTTTGTTTTTTCTTTTTTGCTTGTACTGTTCTACCTTAAAAATCTCTCTTCTACTTATTTTGCAGAGCTTTTCGTGGAAAGCATATCACATTGATTGTACGTTTTCCAAATCAAGGACGTCAGGTTGACGATTTGGATATCTGGTCACACACCAATGACACTATTGGCTCGGTCCGGCGTGCCATCCTCAACAGGATAAAGGCCAATGCAGCTCATACAAAGATTGAGTTATTTATCGGTGGAGAGGTTGTCGATCCAGCCGACGATAGGAAACTGATTGGACAGCTCAGTTTGAAGGACAAAACGGTAAGGCTGTGCGTGCTTAAGTGTATCTCCAGGTTTAGCTTCCGTCCATTAGACCATCATTAGAAACTCATTGTCACTGTTTTGTGCAGCTGATCACGGCCAAGCTGACCCAGGTGAGTGCCAACATGCCCTCAAGTCCAGACAGCTCATCAGACTCTTCCACTGGCTCTCCTGGTAACCATGGAAACCACTATAGTGATGGGCCCAACCCTGAGGTGGAGAGCTGCCTTCCTGGTGTGGTAAGTTAACAGCATCAACTGTTTAAACAGACTTTTTTTCCTTTATTTTAGCTCCATATATGTGTGCAGTGATTTGTTTTCTAAGAATCTGGATCAAACTGAGGGAACACTTTTCCCTTTCTTTCCTGTTTTACAGATTATGTCGCTGCATCTGCGTTACATATCCTTCCTGTGGCAGATTGCTGATCTGGGTTGTAACCTTAATATGCCTCTGCTGAGAGATGGAGCTCGAGTTCTCATGAAACTTATGCCCCCAGGTGCTTATATGCTCCCGTGTTCACTTTGTCCATCCAGTTCGCTTAATTAGAACTTATTCCTACAATAATGCAGATTTAGTTTTAATTTAGTAATGTTTGTGTGGCTCCTGTGCACTTAGATAACACCACAGTGGAGAATCTGAGAGCTGTATGTCTGGACCATGCAAAGCTTGGAGAAAACAGCCTCAGTCCTTCACTGGACTCGTGTTTCTTTGGTCCTTCACCTTCACAAGTGCTCTACCTCATTGAGGTGAGGCTTCGAGTACATCTGAGTGTTGTGATACAAGTTGTTGGTTTAGATCTGCTTGTCTAGACTAATCTCTCTCCCGTTGTAGGTTGTGTATGCTTTGCTGATGCCAGCCAGTGCCACTCTGGGCGAGGATGCCAGTGATTTCCAGTACAACTTCTTGAAAAGCGGCGGTCTTCCACTGGTGTTGAGCATGCTCACTAGAAACAACTTCCTACCTTCTGCAGACATGGAGACACGTCGAGGGGCTTACCTCAACGCACTGAAAATAGCCAAGCTCCTCCTGACTGCAGTTGGCTTTGGGCATGTGAAGGCTGTGGCTGAGGCTTGTCAGCCCAACGCTGAGGGAAATATTCCCGTCTCTCCGGTTAGACCAAACGCATAATACAAAGACAAAAACCTGTGTAACTGGTTCTCTCATTTACATGAAATGGCCTTAACATGTACGCCTCTGTCCCAATATCTGTCTGCAGATCAACCAGGCCACTCATGATCAGGCGCTGGTTCTTCAGAGTGCCTTGCAAAATATCCCCAATCCTGCCTCCGAATGCATGCTGCGAAATGTAGCCATTCGACTCGCTCAGCAGATTTCTGATGAGGTAACCCAAAGTTTATGGGAAGTCTTTTTTCCAGTGCATTAGACGAGAGTATCTTGCGCTTGAAATGGTTCCCAGTTTGGATTTGTAGATTCAGTGTTGTGCAACGTTTAAGTAAAAGAATTGGTTTAAATACCTATTGATTAAATTGTGAAAATAATGTGTTGTAGGTTATCTGTGAAAGGTGAAAGTGGATTGCAAGAATCATAGTAATAATAGACTCTATGGAAATGTATTTTTCATTAGAATTTCTTCCAGGCATCGAAGTACATCCCAGACATTTGTGTGATCCGAGCAGTACAGAAAATTGTGTGGGCATCAGGCTGTGGTACAGTGCAGCTTGTCTTTAGTTCCAATGAAGAAATCAGCAGGATATATGAGAAGGTAAAAATATGTCTTGTTTCTGTTTTTAACTTTTTATACTCAATAAAGATTGATCAATACCATCCTAACATTTTAAAAACTGCTGAAGGGTTCAGCAATGTGCACTTTTTAAAAATATTTTTCAACACTTTGCATCTTTGTAGACAAATGCAGCCAAGGAGCCAGATGGAGAAGATGAGCAGGTGTGCTGTGAAGCCTTGGAAGTAATGACACTGTGTTTCGCCCTCATGCCAACGGCTCTTGACACACTCAGCAAGGAGAAGGCTTGGCAAACCTTCATCATAGACTTGCTGCTACACTGCCACAGCAAGTAAGTGCATCAGTATGTGATGTAGCCGTCTACTGAGTCATAGATGAACTCAAATGCAGAAAACTGATCAACTACAGCTTTATGCAGTTCTTAGAGAATCCATGTTACAGATGTTGAAATGTTTCTTTAATAGATCTGTGCGTCAAATGGCCCAGGAACAGTTTTTCCTAATGGCAACTAGGTGCTGCATGGGCCATCGGCCCCTTCTTTTCTTTATCACCCTCCTCTTCACAGTGCTAGGGGTAAGTGGCTTCTTTTCTTTTTGGTTATAGTTTTCAATCCAGCATTTTATCTTCATTTGCTGAATTCCTCCTGATAATTCAGCCTTAAACCTTTCAAAAAATGTAATTTAGGCTCGTCTATTTTTTGTGTGTAGAGTACAGCCAAAGAGCGAGCCAAACATGCTGGGGACTACTTCACTTTGCTCAGACATCTACTGAACTATGCCTACAACAGCAACATTAACCTGCCAAATGCTGAAGTGCTGCTCAACAATGAGATCGACTGGCTGAAACGAATACGGGTTAGTCTAATGTTGAAAATGTCCTTTCCATGCTAGATATTAAGCCTGTGTTTTGTACACTGCTTTTATGGCATTATTAGTGGAACACAGTATTTTTCACACTCTAGGATGAGGTTAAGCGAACGGGGGAGACTGGTGTGGAAGAGACCATCCTGGAGGGCCACCTTGGGGTTACCAAAGAACTTCTAGCCTTCCAAACACCAGAGAAAAAATACTACATTGGCTGTGAGAAGGGAGGAGCCAACCTCATCAAGGTACAAAATACAAGTCAGGGTTTAAAATATCAAAAAAGGTTGAAGATTAGACAACCATGTTGTGTATCATCTTATCTAATGTCTCCCTTTCTTTTATTATTAGGAGCTGATCGATGACTTCATCTTCCCAGCATCTAATGTTTACCTGCAGTACATGAAGAGTGGAGAGTTCCCCACTGAGCAGGCCATCCCAGTGTGTAGCACTCCTGCTTCCATCAATGCTGGGTTTGAGCTGTTGGTGGCTTTGGCTGTTGGCTGTGTCCGCAACCTGAAGCAAATCGCAGACACTCTGACTGACATGTACTACTTAGGTGAGGAGACTTGTGTGTTGCAGTTTAAGAAGTAAGCCAAACTAATAGCTTGTTGATAACAGTAAGCTTAAGGGTGTTTTTGTTGACTCTGTGTTAAGGTTGCGAGACGCTGACGGAATGGGAGTACCTGCCTCCTGTGGGGCCGAGGCCCAACAAAGGCTTCGTAGGTCTAAAAAACGCTGGCGCAACTTGTTACATGAACTCCGTCATTCAGCAGTTGTACATGATCCCTCCTATCCGCAATGGCATCCTGGCTATTGAGGGCACGGGCACCGATGTTGATGACGACATGTCAGGAGATGAGAAGCAGGAAAATGAGGTACTTTTAAAATTGGTTTCAATAAAGTTTTTGCCCAATGAAGATTCTCATCCTTTCTCAGCATTTAGTGGCTGAAAAAATGGCCAACTTCAAGCTCATATGCCATGTAGGCTGACCTTGGAGCTGAGGGCAACATGATTTGAGCCTTTAAGTCAGAATATTATATTAACTTTAATAATATTAAGATCTATTTTTACCCATGAGACAGCATCGGTTAAAAATAAGCACTTTTGGATTTAGTATCTAACGTCTCTAATGATTTGTCTCCAGAGTAACGTAGATCCTCGCGATGAGGTGTTCAGCTACCATCCCCCAATCGATGATAAACCCTCCGGTAAGTCTGAAGACAGGAAGGAGTACAACATTGGTGTGCTGCGTCACCTCCAGGTCATCTTTGGTCATCTTGCTGCATCTAGACTGCAGTACTATGTCCCGAGGGGCTTCTGGAAACAGTTCAGGTATTGCAGAGACACATTCACTGTGTTTGAGTTTGAACTATTTAGCTGTTAGCGATGCCAAACACCTCCATGTGCTTTAATCATTTTTAGATTATGGGGTGAGCCAGTTAATTTGAGGGAACAGCATGATGCTCTGGAGTTCTTCAACTCTTTGGTGGACAGTTTGGATGAAGCTCTGAAAGCTCTGGGTCACCCCGCTATGCTCAGCAAGGTTCTAGGAGGCTCCTTTGCTGACCAGAAGATCTGTCAGGGATGTCCTCATAGGTGAGCACTGTTTTTTCAATGTGTATCGTTACAGGAATCGGAACTTGTTGACTGATGATAGTTGTGTTTTCAGGTATGAGTGTGAGGAGTCGTTCACAACACTCAATGTGGACATAAGAAACCACCAAAACTTGTTGGACTCCATGGAGCAGTATGTTAAAGGAGATCTGCTGGAGGGAGCCAATGCCTACCACTGTGAAAAGTGTAATAAAAAGGTGAGACTATAAGGTTACTCTTGATTGACTTATTTTTATTTCAGCTTAAATAATTGCAGAAAAACAGCATTTGGACTAAACGGTGAGGGGAAATGAACCTTTTCTTTTTGTTATAAACCTCTGGGGGATATTTTTAATGAAAGATGAAACATTTAATTTTTCTCCCCTCAGGTGGACACAGTGAAGCGCCTGCTGATTAAGAAGCTCCCGCCTGTCCTTGCCATCCAGCTGAAGCGCTTTGACTATGACTGGGAGAGGGAGTGTGCCATCAAGTTTAATGACTACTTTGAGTTCCCCCGGGAGTTGGACATGGAGCCGTACACAGTAGCAGGTGTTGCTAAGTTAGAGGGTGATGATGTGAACCCAGAGAACCAGGTGATCCAACAGAATGAGCAGTCGGAGGCTACGCCCCCAGGCAGCTCCAAATACCGTCTGGTGGGAGTGCTGGTCCACTCAGGCCAGGCCAGTGGAGGACACTACTATTCCTACATAATCCAGAGGAATGGGGGTGATGGTGAGAAGAATCGCTGGTATAAGTTTGATGATGGTGATGTGACTGAGTGCAAGATGGACGATGAGGAGGAAATGAAGAACCAGTGCTTTGGTGGGGAATACATGGGGGAGGTATTTGATCATATGATGAAAAGGATGTCGTATCGAAGGCAAAAGCGCTGGTGGAACGCTTACATCCTGTTCTATGAGCGGATGGACTCACTGGACAAGGACAGCGAGCTTGTTAAATACATCTCAGAGTTGACCATCTCCTCCGGCAAGCCTCATCAGATCAAGATGCCTAGTGTCATCGAGTGCAGCGTCCGCAAGCAGAACGTCCAATTCATGCACAACCGAATGCAATACAGCCTGGAATATTTCCAGTTCATTAAGAAACTTCTGACCTGTAACAGTGTCTATTTAAACCCTCCTCCAGGTACGCAAATCTTATCTGCCACCAGATAAAAACACAACTCTTCATATTTTTCTATTTTCGTCATTGTATTCTAGGATCTGAATAGTAAATGTAGGTAGCTCTGTAATCTTTTGCATGCAGTGTCCTAGCAGCTTTATTTATACACTTGAAACAAAAAACAGTTTTGATTCATAGAAATGGCAGCTTGTATATGTATTTTGAACAGAAAATGGCGTAGCTGTCAGATTAAACCACATAAGTAAAATAAGACCTGATCAAGATAAGAACAGAAGGATAAAGTCTAAACAAAATCATCTGGAAATGAGCTATTTAAGAAAAAATGCTAAATGTCTTTACAGCTCATAGACTGAAAGTTGGAGATTTTATGTCACAGAATTTCATCCAGACATGATTCTGTCCTTAAATCCCTTCACGTCTGAGTATCAACACCAACCTCCTGATTCGATTTGATATGCAATTAAATCGCATTCAGTTGGATGTACAGATATTTACGCAACGCCAATATTTCTTGAATATTAAAAAGAAATTATTAGATAACTATTTTTAATAAAAGACTGAGCCCATTTTATTATGCCATTTGGATGGTCATGATAAAATAATTTTAATTATTTAGATGTACATCAGCTAAATATTTAAAAGATGTTTATCTACACTTCTCAGCCCATCATTAGATTTTTTTGTGTTCAGTGACGTCATGTTATTGTTTCTTCAGTGTTGAATATGGGATGTCTGTTAAAAGCCACCAAACCGTTTGCAGTTAAATGTTATCTTTATGTTGCTAAGAAACGCTAATTTTGGTACACGGGTCTTGTAATGTCACAGCTATGAATATAATCCACCAAAAACCTCCTTTTTATTCATCAACTTCCTGATATTTTTCCATCTGTATATGCAAAATTATCAGGTGACTAGAAAGAAGGTTAATATGAATGTGATGCAAAGAATCCCAATGTGACGTTATATATTTGAGATTAGCTGGTTTTGGATGAAAGTAACAGGAAAACATTCAGTTGTGTGTTTATGCAAAGATCTCACTGAGCATCAAGAGGTCAAACCAGAGCAAGCTCACTTGTCACCAGAAGAATAACCTCTTATCTCAAAGTTTTATGATTAAATATTGGATTAAGTTTTAATTCATTCCCAAATTCCAAATGTGGATTCCACAACTTCTCTCCCACAAACACACCAACTGTTATATTATTATTTACTAATGTGTGACACTGACATTTCACAGGGATGTCAATACTAAGAATCACTGGGAGAGGACGGTCAATACCGCAGTAAACTGCACTGCCTTTCACTTTTCATTTCCCAATGCATTATTGATTAGGCCAGAACCCATTTGACATGTTTCACAGAATAGATGTCTTGAAGTGGTCGTCACACAAGTACTCAATTTAGAATAAAGACAAGAATGTTAGTTTTCTACTTTTTATACAACTAATGTGTTAATTACGAGATCAGAATGATTTCCTACAAGGATTTCTACTATCAGTGATTCCTTTTATTGCATTGAAGAAAACTTTTTCAGATGCACATTTTCAAATTTGTTGCTGTGTTTTTATCAGGACAAGACCATCTTCTGCCTGAAGCAGAGGAGATCGCTATGATTAGTGCTCAGCTGGCTGCGAGGTTCCTCTTCAGCACAGGTTTTCATACCAAGAAAGTAGTACGGGGTCCTGCCAGTGACTGGTAAGTTCCGTCTTCCTGTGGTTATGACAGACTTGCGTTATTGATCTAGTCTTAATTATTCAATGAAACTGTTGTGATCACCTTTTCCTTCAGGTATGACGCCCTCTGCATCCTGCTGAGACACAGTAAGAATGTACGCTATTGGTTTGCACACAACGTTCTGTTCGCTTACCCCAATCGCTTCTCCGAGTACTTGCTCGAATGCCCGAGCGCTGAGGTTCGCGGTGCGTTTGCAAAGCTCATCGTCTTCATCGCTCATTTCTCCCTGCAAGACGGCCCCTGTCCTTCTCCCACCGCCTCGCCTGGACCCTCGGCTCAGGTTGGTGTCGGACCCCGGCAAGCGGAAACTGGATTGGGTTCAAGTGTATCAGCTCGTACTCATACTGTGGTTTGACGTTTCTATTTTTCTCTACGTCAGGGTTGTGATAATCTCAGCCTAAGTGACCACCTGTTGAGAGCTGTTCTCAACCTGCTGAGGAGAGAGGTGTCTGAGCATGGTCGCCACCTGCAGCAGTACTTTAACCTCTTTGTCATGTACGCCAATCTGGGTAAGGAGCACATTAACTTCACCCACTCATTTGGATGTGTTCATCGCTCTATTGTTTTATGAAGCTTAAAAAAAACTCTCCTGCTTTGTTTTGACCAAATGAAGGCTTAGCAGAGAAGACTCAGCTACTGAAGCTGAATGTTCCTGCTACGTTCATGTTGGTCGCTCTGGATGAGGGCCCTGGCCCTCCCATTAAGTACCAGTATGCAGAGTTGGGCAAGCTCTACACTGTGGTCTCCCAGTTAGTCCGCTGCTGTGACGTCTCCTCACGTATGCAATCCTCTATCAATGGTGAGTGTTGCGCTGAAACGTAGCTGCTCAGCTAGATCAGTGTGTTGTGATGGTGAGAGTTGGAGCCCGATGAGGATTTTCATCCTTGCTCAGGATCTGGTGACTGATAAAGCAGCCACTCTGAGCATCTGTGCTGTGTAGGCCTAGCTTAGAGCTGAGGGCTTCTCGGGTTGAGGCACCAAGCATACTGTGGCAAGAACTATCTAAAGCAACTTGTTTCTTTAGGTAACCCTCCACTACCGAACCCATATGGGGACACCAACCTGACAACTCCGGTGATGCCTGTTCAGCAGCTGGTGGCCGAGATCCTGTTTGTGAGGACGAGCTACGTAAAGAAGATCATTGAGGACTGCAGCAACTCTGAGGAGACGGTGAAGCTGCTTCGCTTCTGCTGCTGGGAGAACCCTCAGTTCTCCTCAACTGTGCTCAGTGAACTGCTCTGGCAGGTAAAGATCCGATACCTCTCCACACCAACATGACCTATTTGCCCACGTCTTCATGAAACATGCCTGTCTGCAGGTGGCATATTCCTACACCTATGAGCTGAGGCCTTACCTGGATTTGCTGCTACAGATTCTGCTCATCGAGGACTCCTGGCAGACACACAGGTCCGACTAACTGGCTCTGCACTTTCTAGGTTTCGTAATCTTTTTACCTGCGTTTAAATTCTTTCTGTGCCGGTATTCAGGATCCACAATGTGCTGAAGGGCATTCCTGACGACCGAGATGGACTATTTGACACCATCCAACGCTCAAAGAACCACTACCAGAAACGGGCCTATCAGTGCATCAAGTGCATGGTGGCCCTGTTTAGCAACTGTTCTGTGGCTTACCAAATCCTACAGGTACCCTTTTCCAATCACACACTGCCCAACGTTCATATAGGACTGTTTATACTTAAAATGTAATACCAGAAATGCTGTGTTTGCTAAAAACCCTTTTCATTGTGTATTTAAACTCGTAGAGTAATGGCGACTTGAAGCGAAAGTGGACGTGGGCAGTGGAGTGGCTGGGGGATGAGCTGGAGAGGAGGCCATACACAGGAAATCCTCAGTACACGTACAACAACTGGTCCCCTCCGGTTCAGAGCAACGAGACCTCCAATGGATATTTCCTGGAGCGTTCTCACAGTGCACGTATGACACTGGCCAAAGCTTGTGAACTCTGTCCTGAAGAGGTAATAGCCCCTGCATTATATCCACTTCACACCCACAGTTTCACATTAGACATTAGGGATTATGTTATCAAGAATCGCATCAATACCCACTGAATGGCCTAACATGACCTAATCCAGTGTTTGTGTAGCACACTTTAGGAATTCAGTTATTTACTAAGTTAATTGGTGTTATGTATAGTTTTTTTTTCTCAGTGTATAAATATATATTCGCATGTTTTGGGTTTTTATTTTATTGATTTAAAAGTCCAAAAGAAAAAAAAATAGGTTGAATTTGTTTTTGTTTTCATGACTGAAGTCGACATTACACACAAATATAATTTCATTGTTCTCACTTAAAATGAGTAACTTGTATTTTTAATGATGAAGAAATCCACTAAAATGACACACTTCTCCTGTAATATTCCATACACAGCTCAAGTGTACTCAGGGAAGCCCAGGGAAGGTCAGTATTCCAGGCACCACGACATAAAGGAAGGAAATTCAACCAAATCTACTTGAAGATACAGCAGAGAAACATTTAACTGCTCAGTGTTTAGGCCTTCAACACATGAAACACTTGTTTAGTTAGCTTAGCGCTTTGCAGCTTAGATTATCATTAAGTTACATACACACTGTCAGCATTGTTAATGAATTACTTCCATAAATTGTTAACAGTTTTACTTTAGATTGATATCACTCCTGAAAAAACCACACATTATTGCTCTTTTGTTTGTTAGTTCCTACTCTAATGCTTTTAAAAGAAAGCTAGACAGGCCACTGGTGAGATGCGGGGTGCTATGTAGTGTAACTGGCGTCAGAAGTCATGTTACGCAGCTGCACACAGTGAACAGATCTTTGTTCTCTTCCTGTCTAATTGCCCAGACCCAATGATTCAGAGCACTGACATAGCCAGGCTTCCATCTCAATCTAGTCCTCTATGCCAGCTTTTCCCTTTCCTCCCCCACCAAATTGTGGTGTGGCTCACCACCTGCATCTCTTAAGTCTCAGCTGTACCTCAGTATTCAGCAGTAGTTACACTATCCTACCTGCTGGAGTAATATGTGTAAGACTTGAGTCATTTCTGAAGTTTAAAAGCATAATTTTGGCTAAATAACACATAAAAGTAAAACAAAACAAACTAGAACAAATTCAAGTAGTCAGCCTAGAGCCAAATATTAAGTCAAGTTGAAACATGATGATACGAGTCAGTTAAATTAACCGTTTACTCATGTTTGTCTCTATTGTACGCGTCCCTTAATTTGTTATAAATAAAAGTTATAGAGAGCTTTGTGAAAAAATTACTCTGCAGTGGAGATGCACGTGATCTTTTGTAGCTCTTTTTCCAAAGCATGTCGAGAGGAGACATTCAGGTGCACGATCCACCCACACACCCACTCTAATCTCATTTAAGCCTCATTTACTTGACAGAACAATAGGAAATATGACTTCACCATGCAAGCTCCTCATGTTTCTCACTGAAATGAGCTTAGCCTTGTACCAATTGTTTTGTTGTTTGTTCATATAAACAAGCAGATCTCACTTTTTTAATATTTGTTAATGATTTGTGATGACATGTGCCTCTCAAATTCTAGGAGCCAGATGAACAGGAAGCACCTGATGATCAAGACGCCTCCCCACCTGAGGACACGTCTCTGTACCCACATTCTCCTGGATCCACTCAGTTTCAGCAGGTAGTGTCTCAGAATGACACTCGGCGGCATTAAATAAACCCAGCCGTCTCCTTCATTTCACTGGGGTGCTTTTTGTGTCTCCAACCATCAGAGCAGAACATTAATGTGAAAATTGCACCAATTTCCCGAAGCCAGTCTTGCACTGTCAATTAAGTTCCAGTAACCATGGAGACAAATAACATTTTCTACGTGTTATTTTTTTGCCTGAGTGCTTATGCAATTAGAGGCCCAAGTTTCCAGTCAGTTTGTTATGATGCAACTCGGCAGGCCTTGGATGTCTCCCTTCTGGCAAATTGTAGGCTCATATAATCCTTTAACGCCGACGAGTAAGAGCCGACTCGCGATTAAATTACAAACGAGTTGAAAGTGAAAAGCCTCAAGGTTCCGATCAGAAATGTTTAATATGAGCATGTGTGCCAAAATGTTAGCTGTTGTGGTACAAACGTGTCGGACAACCGCTAGCTGTGCGTTGTATTCATTTTAAATAAGGGTCACAATAAAGTTATAAAATAAAGAACTGATTACAGAGAAAAAGGGAAAATTTTATTTGATAGTAGAGATTATAAAGACAAGATGGTTCCAGAGTAAAGAGTCATTTCATTTGAAAATGGGACAAATGGTTCCACATCCAGTTCAATAAAACACGTGTGGAAAATTACTGCAAAGCAAACTGTTTTACATTCAAACAAAATTTTTCTTCAAAGCTGTTAAAAGACCAAAAATATAATAAATGTTAAAAGATGAGCAGCACAAAAAGATCCGAGTGTTAACATGTTTAGCAGCGATGTGACCAACCTAAGTGTACGCAGTGCAGATATTTGTAAATTGTTGTAAATATAAATAAATAAATTGTATTTTTGGACGGCCATAAACAACGTGAGATCTGGTACAAAATCCATTTAACTTCTGAAAGTTTAATGAACAACATCTTAAATCAGTAAGAAAACAAACCGTTCAGGATTCAGTGACGGGAATCCAGGACATTTAATTAGTTCTGCGTACTTTTATTATTTTTTTAATGATAAACACATTATCACATGAACCTTATACAAGTTACCGTAGTAAAGAAACGTGTTGCTCGTTGTGCTTCATGCTTTGCTTCTCGGAGTTTGTAGAATAAATGTGAAACACGCAGCTTGTTATTCATGACGG
The DNA here is from genome assembly GCA_037177515.1 of Pseudomugil tenellus. Lineage (NCBI taxonomy): Eukaryota > Metazoa > Chordata > Actinopteri > Atheriniformes > Pseudomugilidae > Pseudomugil > Pseudomugil tenellus. The sequence goes on along the minus strand of JBAMHX010000014.1, from coordinate 7,704,806 downwards.
GACTTGTTCGTTCTCTTTCCCGCTCAGTCCGACTCCGGTTCTTAGGAATCTGGAGCCGATCCCAACATTTAGCAAGCAAGAGGCAGGTTGCAGGTCCATCGCAGGGTTTGATGGTTCTTACTGCATATATTTAAGTCGCTCTACGCGGAATGACGCTCTGACTGGTTTGAAGTTTCATCTTTAGACCACAAACTGTGCAGATGGCGAATCGAGCTGCTTGGTTAAAGTCATCCTGTAAGTCTGAGACCTTCTTCATGCTGACTTCCTTACTGTCTCCTGTGAAACAGAACAACCATCCTCACGGGCAGCCGTACACCGGGCCTGCCGCCCAGCACATGAACAACCCGCAGCGTCCTGGTCCTGCTTCTGCTCCGACTCCAGGCCCCGCCCAGACGCCCACCCCGGGCCCTGGCACCACTCCTGGCTCAGGCCCACGAACACAAGAGAACTGGGAGGCGACTGAGGAGGTTGCCCCCGCCCCCACCTCTACCCCAGCGCCTGCCCCACCTAAGGAGTAACCCTCCCCCTTTCTGCTGTGCCTCGAGCCTCCATCGTCCCGCTCTCCTTCCTCTCCTTCCTCGGTCATCAGAGCTCCTCGTCGGGCTCCTCTTCCTCTCCGTCTCTCTCTTGCTGGGCCCCAGGACAGGGCAGAGCCAGGCCTCCCATCCCCCCCCATCTCCAGGCCACTTCTCTCCGCTCTTCCCTGGCCTGGAGCTGACCCTGTGACGGGTGGGGGGGTCTGCTGGTGGCTGCAGAGGCGACGGAGTGGACAATACGGAGAAACGAATGAACCGACGATGCTGATGCGCTTGTCTACATGACGTAAAGGTGTACATAGTATGTTAATGTTCCTGACTGTTCAGCTCCCCCCCCCCAGTAGCATAAATGGTTTGCTGTTGGGAGATGTTGCAGATACTATGAAAAACGAAATGGATATTATAAATAAGAAAAAGTACACCCCCCTCCCCCCCAAAAAAAAAGAAAATGAAAAAAAAAAAACTGTATGAAGACAACTCCTTGTTTTATCGCCATGCAGCAGTTTGTTCTACCATCGGACGTTATCTGGTCATTCAACTGTAGAAGGACGCATTGTTATTATCATAACTATATTATTATTGTTAAGCTCCTTGGCAACCTTATGACCCATGCCAAATCCACTCGAGCTGTGGTTGGTTTTAGTGTGAGATATGGATTGGTTGGACTTTAACGGTGTTTGGTTGACGTGAAAAAGCAGTGATGCAACATTGTTCTGAAACTCATTGCCTTTCTTTTCTTTTTTTTTTTTTTTTGTTTTTGTTTTGTTTGTTCTGGTAATTCAATCCTTTTTGAAGCTCTAGTTAATATGCTGTAACATTTAGCATGGCTTCTCACCAGAATAGTGTAGCCCAAGGGAAGACTTGTGATCATAACAACCTAAAGCTGTTCTTAATCCACATCTCCAGAAGGGGTGTTGTTACCCCTCCTTTTGTTTTGTTTTCTACTCATCTACCCTACCTACAACGAGGGCGATATTTTGAACCAATGTATAAGTGGCTTTTCAATTGCACATCATAATCCTCCAACTTCACATTTGGCAGTCAGTTTCGGTGGGTTAGACAGCTTAGCTTCCATCTATAGGAAATCAGAAAAATGAACATATGCAACAGGATTGCTGCACTGGGCTGTCTGGTTATTATAGACTGTGTGGTTTGCTTCTGTCTCTAAAATAGAGCTTAGTCGTAGACAGACTTGTTGGCCATCGGCTTCCTCTCTGACGTGGAGCCAGTCAGGTTGGCATCTGGCTGCAGTTCTGGATGATCCTGAGCAGCAGCAAGACCCCCCCCCATCCCCTTCCGCTTCACACAGAGAAGGTTTTACAGTAAGAATAGCAGCTGGTTAGTCATGTTGCAACTTGAGCTAACTTGTAATTCTGTAGGAGTAAAAGGTAAACATCAGTAAATACTGTATTTAATTGGTAACTTGAATGCGTGTATTTTTTGATTTTTTTTTTTTTTTTCATTTTGTCTAAAACATACCAAATACTCCTGCAAATGAAAATATTCTGCCCACCGTATTATATTTAAATATTTTGCTCTTATTTTATAGAATTTATTTTGTTGTATTTCACTAAAAATAGAATTTGATTTAAGAGGAACATTTTTGTCCTTGTGTTATTTTTAAAGAAGATATTGACTGTACAGAGTTCTGCGCCCTGTTTTTTGCCGACTTTTGTTTTGGCCATGGTGTGACGTTGAATTCTGGAGCTACAGTCGCGATGTGGACTTTCACTTTGTGAGGTTTTTTGTGCACAGAAATATAACAAAAAAGCATTGCGCCCTTAGCAAATAAAGAACATTGAATCTTGCTTGCGTTTCATTTTAATTCTGGACTCGACAGAAGTTTCTAAATAGTGTCTGTTTGTTTCTCTGAAGTGTCACGTTCACATATTAACAGATTGAATTTCTGCTTCAGCTGTTGGGCAAGTTTGAGCTTTTCTGCATGTTCACTTGTCGCAGCACGAGGATCAGAGGTGAGAAATTTAATTTAACGCTGCCTTGATGTTTTAACACAAGCAGTAATGGGACACACCTACACTCTGCTATTAAATACAGAACCTTTAAAACAGGTTTTCCTGCTCTGACTGGTGTAAAACCCAAAGAGCTCATCAAGTGTCAACATTTCACACTTCGGTAACTCTGCCGCCCCTTTGTGGGCAGAAGTGATTACTGCAGCTTCATGTCAGAAAAACGGAGATTTGAGTACCGCTGCCCTGCAGGTCTGTTTTATTCCTTCAACACACCTGATTCAGATTAACTTCATAAAGTTCTTTGCATCAAGGCGTCTGAAACAAGCTCCATGTCTCCCTGTTCCGACAGGTTCACATGAATGAATCGCTGCAGATCTTAAACCGCTGGATCCATTAGATTTGAATCAATGTGTTGGAGCAGGGATACATGGAAAACCTGCAGGACTCCTGCCATTAAACATACTGCAGTGGGGTTTACGTCACCAGAATTAGACATTTAAATCATGGAAAACCAAAAACCACTATCAGAAGTTACTGGGAATGGTTGCACTGGTGTGGAAAACCACGTATCCATCACAAGTCTTATTCTTCTGGCTTTACGTTCATAAGATTCACATGAAAAAAGTCTTAAATGTATCAGAATCCTGATGTTTATCCAAAACGTTTATTTTAACATGAGATGATTCCATGTTTTAATGACTTCCTCTTATCGCTCTTTATAATGTACAAATGAATCCAGCACACATCTGTTTTTGGAACATTTTATTAACAACACATGTTTAGTTTTCCTTCTCTTGGACGGTCTTTGTTCCACGCAGTCTGCCTGTACGACGGGCAGCGATAAGACCGACCTTGCGACCAGCAGGTGCATCCCTCCTGATAGTTGAGGGTTTGCCAATATGCTGATGGTTACCACCACCGAAGGGATGCTCAACAGGCTGCGGACAGACGGAAAAAAGATCTTTATTTTTACTGCGTTTACAACCTTTTTCTAATACGACTGAAACAATCCCACCATCAGAATAATTCATTATTGGAAATAGTTTGTATTAATTTAACATTATGTTCCTAATAAAACATGGTTGCATGTGCGTTACTGGTTTTGTACCAGCTCTAATGCTCCTTTCATAATTAAACCACAGGTTTTATGTTTACTTACATTCATAGCCACACCACGGACACGTGGCCAGCAGTTCCTCTTGGCCTTGTACTTGTGATAGGCGCGACCGGCCTTCAGGATGGGCTTGTCAATACGCCCGCCACCAGCAACAACACCTTAAATACAGGAGCGGAGTCAGATTCCCAACAGATCTCAGTTAAACCGTGTCGCAGTCACGAGGAGGACTTACCGACAACAGCTCTGTTGGCAGACGAGATGACCTTCTTGGAGCCTGACGGGAGCTTCACTCTGGATTTCTTTGTCTCGGGATTGTGAGAGATGACGGTGGCGTAGTTTCCTGATGCGCGGGCCAGCTTGCCTCGGTCTCCGGGCTTCTCCTCCAGGCAGCAGATGATGGTTCCCTCAGGCATCGTGCCAACAGGCAGGACATTACCGATGTTGAGCTGAGCTGTGAGGTCAAAGAATTATTTACACAAATGTCCTTTTTTCACATCCAAACAGACTTCACGCTTTGTTTTTAACATCTGAAAACGTCCTACATTTTACTCTGAAATATTGAATCAGGTTTTATTCATTTCTCTGCTAGAATACGGTTTTAAACAAGAGTTTAAATAAATTATGAAGTGATAAACAATGACCTGAAATATTTAAAATCCTCATTGTTGACACAATCATGCTGCCTTGCTGATAAATGTAAAAGTAATCTAGCGTCACAAACATTCAGTTAAAAAGTTAAAGTGCTGAGTGACATTGCCATGTGAGCTTTGATTTTTTTTTAAAAACACTTTTATTCGACACTTCTCTTGTCATTTAGTGAGAGCCTTTAAACTTATATGGTTCTGAAATTAACTCCTAATTTAGGTGTATAAAGATTAAACCCAAACTCCGGTCCTGCAAGCGTCACTTGTTTTCCTCCCTCGACACACCTGAATCAAATCAATGGGTATTTAGAAAATTAACACTTGCAGAGTTTCATGTCCAGCTCTGTACATGTCAGCTGCTTAGGTCTGATGTGTTGCAGCAGGGAAACTCCCAACACCTGCAGGACCCGAGTTTACCATCCCTGCAGTAGGCCAACTTCTTTTAAGTCATTGGTGGCCAGTCGGACCTTAAGGTCCGCCGTCCTGCAGGTTTTTAATATATCCCTGATTCAATGCACCCGGCTTGGATCCAGCAGCCAATTAAATTCTGTATAATTGACTGATTTGACTCA
>JBAMHX010000014.1:7670799-7681881 GCA_037177515.1 Pseudomugil tenellus | reverse complement strand
GGTCAACCACAAGATTCTCCTCTCCACACTCTCTGAGCTTGGCATCTCAGGTTCTGCCCTCTCATGGTTCACATCCTGCCACACTGGTAGATCCTTTAAAGCAGGGGTGTCGGAGTCCAGTCCTCAAAGGTTGGCGTCCCTGCAGGTTTTTGTTGTCTCCATGCTCTAACACAGCTTAATGAAATTAATGAAAAGGTTGACCAGAACCTGTTGGATCCATTTGATTTGCATCAGGTGTGTTTGTGCAGGAAACAACAAAACCTGCTGGATACCGGCCCTTGAGGAGTAGACTTTGACACATGTGCTTTAAAGTATCCTAGCAAGGAAAAGTGTTCAAATCACATGTGTTACACAGGGGTCCCTCAGGGCTTGGTGCTCAGCACCTCTTCTTTTTTCGCTATACACATCCTCACTTGGTCCGGTCATAAGCTCTGATGGCTTTTGCTACCACTGCTATGCAGATGACACTCAGCTTTTCCTCTCCTTCCCACCTGACGATACATCCATCTTAATGAGAATATCCGCATGTCTTGCTGATATCTCTGCATGGATGAAGGTTCGCCACCTTCGGCTAAATCTATTCACAACTGAGCTCATCGTCTGTCCAGCCAGTCCTTCCTTACATCTGCCAATAGGTGTGAACTTTGACTCAATAACACTTGTGCCTACATCTCCTGCCCAAAATCTTGGAGTTACGATGGATGACCAGCTGAATTTCAAGGTCCATGTGGCCTTGGTTGCCTGTACTTGCCGATTTGCTCTGAACAACATCAGGAGGATCAGACCCTACGTGACACAACATGCAACGCAGCTCTTGGTTCAGGATCTAGTCATTTTTTGCATTGGCTACTGCAATTCCTTACTGGCAGGCCTGCCGGCATGCTCTGTTAAACCTCTGCAGATGATCCAAAATCGTCTGGTCTTCAATCAACCAAAACCAGTTCATGTCACGCTGCTAATCACACATACATCAAATACAAATCTTTGCTTCTGGCTTACAAAACAATAACACAAATGGCTCCTGTCTACTTTGACTCATTAATCCAGAGCTACACTCCCTCTCCACAGTTACACTCAGCCAGTGAAAGACGCCTAGCACTACCATCACTACATGGGGCTAAATCACAAGCGAGACTCTTCTCCTCTGTTGTTCCTCGGTGGTGGAACGAACTGCTACACTCTGCAGAGTCCTTATCTACTTTCACAAGCAGGCTAAAGATGCAACTTTTTAAGGAGCATTTCTGCATTTAGTTGAAATAAATAGAAATTATACTAACTTGGGAACTTGCGAAAATTCAGTTCTATGACATTGGGAACAAAAAAATCTGTGCACCTAGCACTGCATGCAACACCTGTGCCCAACTACACTACAGCAGTTCGACTGCACTTATCTATGATGTCCTCTACTGTTTGATTTTGTGCTTGTGTTGTTCTTATTCTCTGATGTAAGTAGCTTTGGAGAAAAGTGTCTGCTAAATGACTGTACTGTAATGTAATGTAATGTAAATATTGGTCATCGGCCAAAACAACAGTATTATTATCAATATTGTGCAAAATTTTCATATTGCTGCATTTCTACTTAAGACCTTTTGAACTGTCTCACAAATCTATAAAGAGTCGGATGCAGAGATGATAGTTAATCTGGAAGTTTAATAATCTAGCAATTTTTTCAAATGTATCTCCGAAGATTTATTCATCATGTTGGATTGGGCTGAAATCATGACAAGTGTTGCAAACAACAAGGAACAAATAAGAAAAAGGAGTAAAAAGGACTGTTGAGTCGTTTGTTAGACGGGAGGAGGGAGTTCCTCTAATCAGACCATCTGACATACAGTTCAGATAGACTATAAATCCTGCTTAAACTGCAGTTGCCACATGTGAAACCAAGCCAAACCCGCTCTCACCAGCTAATAAACACAAGTATTTGTCCACTCCAACCTGACTTTGCTGACAAAAATGTCCTCCATCTGCCCGCATCTTCCTGTCTGAGCGCACACCCCAGCACATGGAGGGGCTTCATTAGAGACGATATTAGTGTGAACCCGTTATAGCTTCCTTCCCCCAACACACATACGCCCACGACAGGAGGTCACAGATAGGAAGCCAACAACTGGATCCGACACACACAAAAACACAAAAACCTTGTCGCCTGCCAGACAGGAAAAGATCTGAGTCTGTGTGTGAGTCTGTGTGTGTAGTTCTCAGAGATAAGCAGGTCAGGGCCACAGAGAGATAAAACTCAGGATGAACACCCTCCCATACACACATGTACAGACACACACAGTCTGTAACGGTTGCCTGAACCAACCAAATAAGCTCTTTAACGGACTGTTTCCCTGCAGGACAGATTTTAACTGCAGTTCATTAACATAATTAATTGATGCTCGTTAGCTTAATGAAGCTGCAGGTTAATAGACAGAACAATGTCCTCAGTTCGCTCAGTTTCTGACATTGCAGACGAACTAACACTTTTACTCTGCACTTCAAATAAACAGGAAAATTTGACAATGCAACTCTGACTGTAGAAAAAGTGTGTAGACTGGAGAGTGTTGTGTCTATTGAGTTACTTTCAGAAAGTAAGCAGTGGTCGCCGCTCCCTCCATTGTTTCCCATCGAGACACAAATCCATCAGTGCATCAGTCCCTGGCAACATGTGGGCAGTTGAATCTTATCCAAATGGACTTGACAGAGGTCACAGAAAAAGTCTCTGAAATAAAGCAGCACTGATTCGGTGGAGCTCCGGGTTACATTTTAGGCATTCTTTTAATACCTGCTGATAGCACTTGAACTTCCGCACCCTTGTAATCCATGCTGGTCTGAGGAGGGGAGACTGAGATAAGAAGAAATCCAAAAATTTGGACTTTTTTATTCAGTAAGAAAGAACACAAAAATTAAAATGCAAAGAAAAATCTGAGCTAGAAAAGTTTAGATACATAAAAACAGAACATCAGAGGTGGAGCTCAGACTCATTGTCTGATGATGACCATGAGGAGGACAATGGTCAGCCTTGAATCAGTCCATTAGTTTCAATGGTTGAAGTCAGAGGTTGAAACCAGTCAAACTGGTTTTTCAATCTCCTTGTGCTGATCTGTTCTTACTCATAAATATTTAGAGGCTAAAGACTAGAAATATATGTTTACGTTTTTGAAATGCAGAACACTGATACATTACCATCTAGGAAGTTTTTCCAAAAGATTTTTTCACAGTGAAATTGATCTTAAATAATAGCATAAAAAATCTGAATTGAATCAGTGGCTGTTGGTCAACAAGACCCAACCCAGAAAAAAATGTAATAAAAGTCCATTTTTTTTGCACAAAAATAAAATCTTTTTTTTATGTGAACTATTAATTTTTTTTTGTTTCTAACAAAATATTCCTCTAACCATGCCCACATCATATCTCCAACCAATCACGTGATGCTTCTTAGAGCCCCACAAAATAGCAGATACTGCAAGTTTGATGTGTTGAGAACTGCCTTCAACCACGTCCGCAAGAACAAAATTACATCCTTTTCTTCTCAGTAGTTCTTCAAAAACAAGAAAAAAATTGTTGTTTCTCGTTGAGTATGCAGCAAACTTTGCTCAAGTGACAACTAACCCACGTTTAAAATGGTAAGTATTTTAGTCTTTAGCAACATGGTGTATTTATGCGCTTCTGAAAGAAAGAACTTTATTTGCATCAAAGTGCAGTAAAATGAGCCCATCAAAAAAATTACTTCACTATATGTGAATGATTTATGTTAAAATCTGTTTATATAAAGTACATTGTTTGATGGATTATCTTTGCTTCTCTGTGTGAATCTGACACATGCAGTTGCAAAGTATCCTAAATACTTACACATTTCCCACACATTGAGCTACTACCCTAATATCCACTCAGGAAGCCCAAAATCTTCCCCAGCCTGTATGGCTGCACCTGAACACTCATGATGTTATACAGTGTGAAATAAACGAAGGAGTGCACATTTCTAGTTATTAATCCTAAAGTTTCTTGTCAAACAGCAGAATCTGAATCAAGCTGCACTTAATGACTCTCAGCAGGAAGAAGAAACTGTGTGCCGGATGCTCGCTTCCTTAGAAGCACAATGGCTGTTGTTCCAGACAGGATGTGACATCATCATCGCAGACTTAGCGACAGGAAGGGGCTGATGTGGATGGCACTGGGAGACAAGGTATCTGTGCATCTGTTACCAGATATGGTAACTGTCACAGCTGAGGTCAGAGATCGATATGTGCAGCTGATTCAGAGACAGATTTAAAGGTCTTTGTGGTTGCATGTTCAGATACTGAATGTTGGATATGATTCCCGTCATGGTGTGTTTGCCGATACTGAACGGATGAAAGGAAGTGTCACAATATGTGGAAGGTTTATGAAAATAGTTTTGTGAGAAACTTAGAAATTTGCACCATTGACCAAAAACATTGTAGATCAAACTTTAGAAAGATTAAATCTTTTTGTTTGTTTTATTTAAAACAAAATTATTATTTTAGAAGTCAGAAGAGAAGGGATTTTTCTGGAGGTGTTCCTGAGTCCATGCAGGGATACTCAGGCTTTTTTTTTTCTAATGCTGTATCGCCTGAGAGCCCAAAGTTCATAAGCATCCATTTCTGTCTTTCAGACTTGTCCCAAGCAGAGATTTCTCCTGATTCACTCATTCATTCACAGAGAAATCAGACAAAACACACACCAGTCCTATTTTAAATGAGACATTTATTCCCGTATCAGGCTTTATTATTTAACCTTCATAACCTTTTCAGCTTGTTTAAATCTTTCCTGTTTAAACAGAACATAATTATATCCCAGAACAAGGAGCGTCGTGGATATTGTGGTTTCATCACGACCGCCACCGCCGCGTCCGCCACCAAATATCTTTGTGTGAGCGGGATAACTCAAACAGTTTTCGCAATTGGAATTTGATACTCAGTATACCTGTTTAGGTCCTCAAGAGGATGATCTGTATCGAATTTCACATCTATTGGATTTATGGTTTCCCCACCAGGTGGCGCTTTATGCACGAAATTCAGATTTTTGCCTATATCTCTGGAACTATTTCTCTCACTGACCTCTCAGTGATGCATCCTGTCCTGATGTCATATCGGCTGGTTCAAAGTTTCCACATCAGCTGGAGCTTTGTGACTAAACATGTGCGTCTTTATATTATTGTATTGTGTCTATTAGAGGATTGAGGGCATTCGGGGATTTACCCCTAGCCGTCGCTTCCCTGGGCATCGTTAAAAATATTGCATTCGAGGAAGAGGAACAGAGACTCTTACACTGACTTTTTAGCACCAAGTTGTTATGTTATGTATATATATATATATATATATATATATATGTATGTATACATCATACACAATCTCCTCTATTATAATTTATTACAGATTTGAGCTGCACAGGTTTCACAGCAGCCTGAAACAGAGAAGTCGTCCTAACAATGAAAATAAGCTGCTCACACTCAGACACACACCAGATTCCTGTATCATGATACCATAACTTATCAGACTTACACATATCTTGAAAGTAGAACAGATAACAAAAATGATAAGAAGAATCAAAACAACAAGCTGGATTATTGCTTTCACATTTCCTTAACTCTTTGCATTCAAGTCCTCTTCAACTTTTCATGTTGCTTTGTTAGATTTTATTTACGACGATAACATCATAAGGTCACATTTTACTAATCAATGTCAGTAAAAATAAGATGAGAACATAATTAAGCAATAACTTTAAGAAATTTATATCAGTTTATTAAAGTTTAAATTCTACATTAAATATATAAAAGGAAATATGTTAAATCCTTAAAGCTAAAGTAAGTCATTTTCTCAACATGCTTTACTAAACCAATAATAGTTTCACTACTACTCAAAACTACTCAAAGCTACTAATTGCCCCATCTAAATAAATAAATAAATATAAAAATCCTGAAGCTGCAACACAATTTCCATTCTGACATTTCATGTAATTGTTGTAATGTCTGTTTCAAAGTCGTAAAACAATTAAAATACTCCCAGGACCTGAAGCTCAGTAGCAACAGCAGAAGGAAAATATAGGCGCTACATGCCACTGCAAATGCTTTAAAAACCTCAGACAGATAAGTGACGGTATGTCTGGGATGATTTTCTATGATCAGTAGGTATTTGCAGCCCAAAACTAATGCATTGAGAACAGTCCATTGACCAGTGAAACATGATGGGAGTCCTGTCAGACTGTGGAGCTTCCAGTGCTGGAGGCATGTACTGACTCAAAGTGAAGTTATACTCACTGAGGCCAAAATTAGTTATCCAGTGCGTGAAGTAAGTGTCTCAAGCATTTCAGCTGTATCACCAAAAGCACAATTTAGTAGCACAAAATGGATTGTTTTAAATCATCTAGCAGGAATCGTTGACCTGAAATAATCCCTCTAGAGAGAATTAATGTATTTTACGAGATTTCCTTTGATTTAAAAAAGCTTAAACAAATGTCAGTGAAAGAGTGACTGTCAGCAGACAGGCGTTGAAAGGTTTTATATGGCTGCAAGAAATACTTAAAGACTGCCAAAGGTTCTGACACCAGATCTGCAGGAAAGGGTGACATGTTTGCATCCAATGTGCATGAAGAGCTTTTACCATTCAGTTTCTGGCTTTCACATAAAGAACTGCAGAGTGAACAGGAGCGCACAAACTCTGAGTTATGAGACTGAACTTTTAAACGAAGGAATCTGCGAATCTCAGTTTAGCTCTGAAGACATTTGACTCCATACAGAAAAGGACTGCTGAGGAGTCTGTCTTCTTCAGTTGGCAGCGTGTGTGATCGTGTGTGTCCAAAGGCATCTTCTTTAGTAACAGCTTGTGCTGCCTGTGGGAGAAACACACACACACACACAGTATAAATGCTGCAGGCCTCTAGCTCATTAAGGATTCAACATATGGCCACACAAACACAGACAAACACAGCAATCTAACTCTTATGATCTTGTTCTTAATTACCGTTGTATTAAAAATTAGACAGACAGACGAAGTGATCGCTGACCCAGTTCACTAGACTGAGTTTATTTATGTTGAGTTTCACATTTGGGACTCCTACACCGTTCCGCAAACAGAGTTCAGGTCTGTTTTCTGTTATCAGCACTCTCAACTATTTAGAGTATTGAAGCAAAGCCATCAGAGTGTGTTATGTATTTCTGGAAGCTGTTACTTTTCTCAGAATATTGTTTTCTGTTATCGTTTTTTTTCTATTTTGGGTCATTTTTTCATATTTCCGCTCAGTCCTCTAACACTGAGGTCCTTGTTGTGTCGGTCTGCTCAGATACAGCAACCGCTAATTCTGGAGACATGTCAACAGGTCAATTCTGAGAAGCCTCATGCACACATGGCCAACCTGAAAAGACGTCTAAGTGCATTTCAAACTAGTGCATAATTCACTTTACGGTGATCCTGAAATGAGTCACCAAGCTTTCACTGGTTGATACAGGTTACAGCGGTGACATTCTGGATAAGACAAATTTCCATGTGTCACAAATTACACGATCTGAACAAATTCTATACAGATGAGGCAAAACATGATGACAACTCCAGCCAAATGTGCAGTTTGTTCCCTGTGAATCACACCACGCAGGTCTAATAAATCATATAAGTGACTGTAGGAACAAATCAGAGTTGCTCCAGCTCATCTCTTAACACACTTGTATTCGTTAATGGTTTAATCGTCTTGAGATTGACTGGTCCCAGTTGACTGTCCATAATAATATAGCTCCTGTTAAAGCTCGTCAGGTTGATCTGACCCTTCGTTTAACCTAGCATATTGAAAACTGTTCATTTAATACTTGGTATATCCCAGATGTTAGCAGGTGGTAATCAGCTAATGCTAATCTGACAGTGGAGCTGAGATTCTGGGTCAAATCAAGAGGTAAATCAAGTAGCACCAGAGAATTTTTCAATTGTTTCAATTAGTTGAATTAAATTTCAAATCAACCACGAAAACCTTTAAGAAACAATGTCAGTAAAAGTTAGTCTGCTTCTTGGCTTACGTCGAACCATCTGCCACAATTTGCCCACGATAGTAAATCTGTTGTTTGTTTTATCTTCTAAAAGTTAATTACATCAGTGTTTTGTTCTTCTGGGAGTTTTGCAATAAGATGAAATATTCTATCTCAACCATTGGATGCTCCACAGCAGTTTCAGCTCCAGTAGTGTAGATAATAAATGTCAGATGCACATAGTTTTTACACGCTGCTTTTCTTTACTTTAAGACATCATTATGAATCCTGAAGGCTGTTGACTTTTTCCACAACTCAACAACTAAGCAAACACACCCCTTAGTTCTCTTTTAACCCCCAGCACAATTTAATGCACATGCAATCACAAGATACTAACAATTTAGATTCCTGACCACACAAGTGCTCTGGTCTCACACAGCCTAGAAACATCTTTTTAAGAAACAAAAAAGTCATTAAGATTTTTTTGATGAAAACAATTTTCTGACTTCTACTTTTATTTTAACTAATAGGACAGTTTTACAAAAATACAGCTCATAAATGCTGAAACTCGTTTTTTCAGCTTTATGCTTTATGTTTATACAATCCTAAATTAATCATGATTTCAATTATTTTTTTAAAAATTTAATTGTTATCTCTTTTTGTCTACATGATTTTAATCATTTTAATTGTCATTTTCTTTTTTATTTCTTTCTTGCTTTAATTTGAAATGCTTGTGTTTTATTGTTTTAATGTTCTGTAATGTACTTTGTTGAACTGTGCTATACAAATAAATTTGCCTTTTATTTTCTTTGGAGTTTGAGTATTTTCTTTAATCTTTTAAGGTGTGCATCAGGCTCATCATGCTCCCGCAGTATGAATCATGTTAGAAAAAGATCCAAACCAGGTGCTTCCAGAGAGCAAAGGCCACCCCAGACTTGGATATTCCCACTGTGTTTTATGTGGGTTTGATCCACTGCGGCTTAGTTTGTTTCCTTAAACACACCCTTCTGTGACAGCCATGTGTAAATGCTTCATCAGGAGTATTTTTTTCCATCATGTAAAGTAATGGAAATGTCTTAAGTAGTTGGTTTTGGAAGCTAAATCTTTTCCAAGGAGTTGACCAGTATGTCCTCTGAGACCAGTGCAAGTCAGACCTTTTTGAGTACTTAGTTTTAGCTTATTCATTATTTCTGAGGTTACAATGCATCCCTTCTTAGTGAGCAGTCATCTTCCGTAAACATGAAGCAGAGCTACATGTCCAACAAGTGAAAGTTTTTGCAGAAGGATCCAACATTAACAACGCTGCACTTTTGCTTGAGTTCTTTATCTTTAACTTAAAGGTGTCATTTTTTCCCATCTTCACTTATATTGTAATTTAAAACAGGAAACGATGCTGCATCTCTTTATATCATTGCATTTCAGAAGGATTTAGAAGAAATGTAGCTTAAATTGTCCCAGAAACACATTTGTAGTCTATGTGTTACTGACTGCAGCATGTACAAACACACAAACACACACACTGCGAGGCCTGATGGAACCAATTAGCAGACGTTATCATGGCCTGGAGACGTCACAAGCTGTTCACATACCCCCGCCCTCCCCTCGTCCTGCCTGGGGGTCTTTCCTTACATATATATGTGTGTGTGTGTGTGTGTGTGTCACTTCACATACATCACTGTTAAAATATTTACAGTCCTCTGTGTTTTACAGTTTATATGACTGACCTACATTAATCTGTGCTTTTGCTTTTGGTGTGTGTGTGTGTGTGTGTGTGTGTGTGTGTGTGTGTGTGTGTGTGTGTGTGTGTGAGATATCATGGATAGCTGTCAGTGACCTCAGTCCCAATCTGTCCATGTATGGTTGGAAACGTTGCGCTTCACAGGACCCTGGATGTCCTCATGTCAGAAATGTGACTGTTTTCAGTCTGTGTCCACACTCATGTCCTTTTATTTATAAAGCACATTTAAGGGGAACGGCCGTTCACCAAAGAGCTGCACATCATCCCCATTCAAATAAAACAAACATTAAACTGGGGGGATTTGTTGCAGCACACCTAATGTCACTCCCCAGAACTAAGCTGTGTCTTATTTCATCGAGATATGACACCGTAGGACTATTTGTTGCCTTAAAATATCCATTTCCTGGATCCAGACGCGAAGCGTCTCTCAGTTTTCTCATAGAAAACGTTGAATGTTACATGAGTCACAGTTGGCACAGTTCTACATTAGTACAAAGGTCTAAGCAGTATGGTTCTGAAGGAAATCTTTACAATAGTAAGAATAAATAAATAAATACATATTTCTGATAGTAAAGTGAAAAAAAAAACAAAATTAAAATCACTTTTAAGTGTTGCTTTGAGGATGGTTTTTATTGATAAATGAACAAAGCGCCTGAAGAGCGGCTTCTGTTGTGTCTCATACTGTGCTGTTGAAAGCTGTGTAACAAGATATCTGCTTCTCTGATAGTAGATGTTGCACTTTGCACGTTTATGTACAAAAAATCTGTAGGAGGGAAGATAACTGCAATATTTAACTTCCACATGTGAGGGAATTATTTGCTTGTCTGGCCTGATATTTTGTGTACAATAAGAGAATGATTTTTTTTTAATCATCATTGATAAACTGCAGGCTGCTGGTGTAATTTCTGTCACATCCATTTTCTCAGGCAAAAGATGATTATGTAAAGATATTTAACATGTCATGTATTTTTACATTCTGCTCCTTTTACCCACATTTTTAGCAGAATATTCCGGAGCTGATACCATGCACTATTTTTCTTTGAAGCTTATGCCATGCTACATATGGTATATTCACACCCAACAGTCTGCTGGAATCTGTATGATCTGTTTTGCCACTTGTCTCCAGCCATGGCACTCTATATCAAGATTTACTAAAAAAGAGAACAAGACGAACAACAAAGAAAATAACTTGATAATCTTCTCAGGATTTAATGTCAACAAATCCTGTGCTCTTGCTTTTGCAATGTCTTGATAAACAAGCTTCTCCAGAAGAGTCTGGATTTTGTGATGTAGCCACAAAACCTCAATTGGTTAATGCAGGCGCGTTTCTTCACTTAAAGTGTGGATGGAAAGAGAGAGAGGAAGAGGAGGAGGAATAAGAAGGGAGGTT